>VZRW01008283.1:138549-186078 GCA_013398125.1 Aegotheles bennettii
GGTGGGGACAGGCACGTTCCATCGGCTGCCTCGCGTCCCACGCCCGAAACCAGCCCTGCCTTTGCCTCTGGCACGGTCCGGCGGTCGGCGGCGGCCCGAGGTGCCGCTCCTGCAGGAGCGAGCCGTGCGGCGAGGGGACGGAGGTGACCAGGACCTCAGCTTGGTGGCCAGGGCCAGCCAACTAACTCTGAATTTTGTTTGAAGTTGACCCAAAACTTCCTTTTTTTATTCTCAGGACCCTTCCTCCCCTCTTCTCCTCCAAAGGCTGGCTTAGACAAAACTCCTGATGTTTTTATATGTGGAAAAAATGATTTGTTGTCCTTCGTTTCTGACCATAATTTCTAAAAAAAGGTGGAAGTTTCCATTCAAAAGCACGTTGAAAGTAAACATTCTGAATTCTCAACAAAAAACCGCAGAAGTACCCATGCTATGCTGTAGCACGTTTCTACAATTGGTCTTTTTGTCCATTTTGCTTAAATCCTCGTTGAATCTCCAGCAGACATTACTGGTTTGCTGTCAGGTGATGGGTGAGTGCTCGTGCCAGGCTGGACCCCAGGGCTCCTGCCTCCAGCCCTCCTGAAACAGCCAGAGTTGGGCTGGCCTGATAACAAGCGCTTGGAACAAATATTGATACCCGCTGACTCCTAACATTTATCAGCCTTTGTTTTCTAAATCTCCTGTCCTGTTGATTTGGGTTTTTTTCCACGCTTTAATTAATTTTCAATCCAGAAAGTGAAGATTCTTGTTATAAGCCTAATGCAGGACAGCCTGTGAGTGAGATGCCTCTGAAAACAAAACTGAGCTGACAGAACATTTCAAACAACTGTTTGAATTCTTTCATCAAAGAAAATAACTTTGCAAGTCAAGACAAATCTCTGATAAGGCTTTCTGGCTTGCTTATCTCTCATCTCCCAAAATAGCTCAGCCCTTTTTGCTCCAGGCTGGTTTGCAAGGAAAGGCTGATTTTCTCCACCTTTGTGGAAAGGCAGCAGCCTGAGAACACAAACACCTCGCTTGTCCCTCCTGTGAAGGCTGCAGGAGGTGACAAGGAGTGAAAGTGTTTTCCAACATTTTTCACTACTCGAGGTGGTGAAGGGAAAGAGCCATCCCCTCGCTTTGCAGTGGGAACATGTACCGTCTCCCTAGTTACAAATCAATAAATGACATCAAGCCGGGTGTTTCGAGAGCTGTCAGAGGCATTTTGAAGGCATTTGAAGTAAACACTCTCTTACCTGATCTTCATCGGGTGGTATTTTGCATCTTCCATGCCTTCGGGGCATGGTACAACGAGGGATACTGTGTTCCACTGCAGTTACATTTCAGCTGGAGCGGTGGGGTGAGCAGACAGCACCCCAAGATCCTGGCACAAAGAAGGTGTGTGGGTGTCAGGGGTGGAGGTGTGAGCAGGACCGTGCCTCCCACTGGCAGTGACTGTGGGATCAGACTAAGCCCCTTGCAAAACAGCAATTAATAGCACTCTTATTAAATCTGCAGCACATCTACGCTGTGTTTTTTCCTGAGCCTCACTGCTGAGTGATAAACATGGCTCAGTTTTTAATGCGTTTATCCTTACAACATTCTCACAAGTGTTGCTATCTCATTTTACGTGGTTTAAGTGACTCACCTCGATTGACTGTGACTGTTAATGACTTGTAGTGATCCAGATTTCAGTTTTCCTCTCCTCTGAAAGTCATCTGGTTTTAGCAGCACAATAGTTATTAGCCCCATGCCTCAGTACCCATGCTTGCTCACAGGCAGGGCCCTGAAATACAATAACAAGCAGTGTCCATCACAGCTAATTTTTAATTATTTTAAACTTCAGCACCTCATTTGGCCTCAGAAGTTTTCCTTTAAACCAAACCCACTCCCCAGAATACAGCAGCTGAAGGAGCCCGGATATCCTCTTCCCAGTAGGCAATGATTTCACACACCCAGGCTGTGCGTGTCCTTCATTTCAGGACAGCTCAGAGAGTGGGTTCTGTGAGTCACTCCCTTTATTCCTGGTCGGATGCTAACCCCAAAGCTGAGCCAGAGTTTTTTCAGGTCAGTTCTCTGCTACGGAGTCCCCTGGCACAGTTGTGTCAGCCCGAGCTGTGATAAGATCCTCTGAAAGCAGAGCTGCACCAGCGAAAGCACTTTGTGCAGATGTAGGTAGAAGCAAAGAAAATGGTGCTTTTGTCTGAGTAGCTTATTTTGCTCTAGAAAGCCGGAATTCGTTCTCTCAGCAGAAGTCCAGTTTTACTGTTAGAAGCTGCATCTGCCTTGGAAATGTTTGCTACGCTGTCAAACCTGTCCTGGCACTCAGCTACCTGACATATCCTGACTGTTAAATACTCAACAGAGCTAACTGTCTTAGCCGAAACCTTGAGCTTTGGTATGACACTATGTTCAGTCCTAGGACCAAGCACTGCACAAGGAGTTTCTAGCTGTCAAATCAATAATTTAACCTTCCTCCTCATGTTTAAATTCCCCTCCAATCCCTTCCTAAAAAGGACAGGAGGAGAGGAGAGATTCAGTGCCCAAAGGATCGACTTAATCCACAGCAGCCTATGTACACGATGCCCCCAGACTATGCCCCAGAACAGCCAAACTTCTGACCTCAGCTGTCCCATCCCTGAGACATCCTGCAGCTGAGCTTTTGAAAACACTGTAATGAAAGCCCTGCACAGTGAACCTACCACTGAACTGACAGAAGGGATGCTGCCTTGGCTCTGCTGCACTGCCCAGACAGATCTGCTCAGGGCTGAGGTGCTTCACATGAGTAGTTTCTCTTCAGAGTTTCTAGGTTAAACCTCCCAGAAGGAAGAAGGCTGGGAGGCAATTTCATTTAAGAAATGACTGATCTGCTCCTCTGCATGAGATTGTTTCAGGTGCCCCTGATCCTCTGAGGTGGGGTCAACTGCAGGCCTGAGAACCTCCAGCTGCAGTATGGGGCGAGACTGCAGCAGGAAGAGGCAGAGCGCATCACCTTTCCATTTGAGAATCTGCAGTCTAGGGGTTAGTAGTGAAATCTGTTTGTGAGGAGTCAGGCTGAAGGCTGGATAAAACAGAGTCTCCCAGAAAATGCTAGAGAGAAGATGCCATTTCACACTTGTGTCATCCATGCTGTCTTTGGCAAGGTGCTTGGTGTGGCCGTCACTAGCCTGTTGAGATGACCAGTCTTGCGTATTTTATCTGGAACCTTGTGCAGTTAGCCCCTGAAATCCAGGAAAAAGCAAACTCAAGTTCATTCTTTCTTTCTCAAGTGGGCAAGAAAGCTTCCTATAAAACTGTGCCTCCATGAGGGTGAAAAAGTAGTTAGTGCAGGAACTTCTTCTGCTGGAACACTGAGATGAACCTCAGAGATGTGTCAGTGTATCTGGAAATCATAAGAAGTAGTAATACTGAGAAGAAGATGCTGCACTTTTCATGTAAAATGTGAGCGAGAGAAAATCTCCTGGCATGTGGAACACTTGCACATTCAGTGACAATAGTGAAGCTGTTGAAAAGATCGGGTATTTCAGAAGGGCTTTGTCCTCCTGTTATTTTTAATGTTTGCAATCATTAAATCATCTAAAATTCCTGCAGGCCTACAAAATAGTTTTTTCTTTCCCTGGAAGTCTCCCACTCACTAATTTAGCTATAAGTGTACCTTAACTGGGCTGAAATACTCATTAGGTTCATGCACATGCAATTTTCACAGCATTCTCTCAATTTCTGCATTACCAGGTAATTCTTACACTCAGAAGCTGCTTTCTGGTATACTCAGGAAAGATGACTTCTTGATTAAGAGCTAGAGAAAAGCCCTTTGGGTAATCAGAGTGTTTAGCTTCAGACACAGGAAAAAACGTTCAGCAGCTTGGTGGTGTAAGAGTAGTCAGGAGCAAGCGTATAGGTAGTGTCACTGACTTTTACTGATAGACCTTGCTGCGGAATGCACCAAATAAGCAGTCTCTGCTGAAATACACACAGGCACAGCTTGCACAATGATCAGCCAGCAAGGCAAATACCTGAGTCTATGAAATACTGCAAAATGTTATCAGAGGAAAGCAGGCGTGGGGGATGCAGCAGGACATAACAAGCAGTGAGCATTTCTCCTGGTGCCTATTGAAAACCCTGCCAGAAACTCATTTTGCAGCATCTGCCTAAACTGAAGGAGACTTTTCTTCTAGACAGAGCCGTATTCATCCCTTGTACAACTGACACTGTTAATCACGTCTGACCTGACCACTACCCTTCATCTCTGCCTGGCGGGTGATGACACCCTACACCTAATCTTCTGTGCTCCACTGCTGGGATAACTCTCAATATTCATTTCCCACTAATCCTGAGCTCATATTGCTCCCATTTACCTGGCACTGTTCACGTACAGACATGGTCTTATCACCTTATCACCATTTCATTCCTTTCATAACAACTTTCACATTCCCATTCCCTCAGGAAATGCATGAAGGGGGGCTTTCCAGCAAGTAAAGCATTCGTATAGTGATAACATGCCTCTCTTATGAGACTATCAAATACTGCATACTACCACACAGAAGTTACTCTCTCCACAGTGCCAATGAGGAAAACAAGAGATAAAGAGGTGAAGGATGTTTCTCAGCTCACAGTATGACACCCTACAAGGTCTCCTAAGCAAAATTCTGAGCAAGGCAGTGCATGTGCACTGACAAAGTAGCTGAATAACTGCATTTGCACCACCCAGTCCCTTTGCTGCACAGCTGGCAAAAGCAGCCGCGGTGCAGTGCCGGCCCCACTTCTAGACCCACAGATATCTCTGCCCGGCACGCTGTAGACATAACTGTAGTGACTTACTCCAGATCACACAATGAGTCAGTGTCGAAGCTAGGTCAGTCATCTGGCCTCTAGGCTCACATTTTGAATGGCCTTCAGGAGAGGAAAACAATGCTGGTTCAGACATTCCTTAAATACAATGGCCTTGAGGGCCTCGGGAAGGCAATAGTATCCTCCCTAGAGAGAGCAGGAACTGCGTGTGCTTCCCATTCCCAAGAGCCCAAGATATGTGCACCTTATTTGTTCCTGGACTGACTTCTCTGGAAATATGTTCTGCTGGTGACTCACTGAGGTGGGAAACAAGGCCAGGCTCTCAGCTTGAATCACCCAGGCACATGCAGGGTAGGAAGGGATGCTTCCAGGTGGCAAGCACCAAGCAAGTTAACCCTTAGGAATAACTGAAATCTTCTGCTCTAGAGAAACAAGAAACACTAAGCAAAATCTTAGGGGCTGAGTAGGATCATGACCAAGTTGTCTTAGCGTATCAGTCAATGTGATACTTGCCATGCTCCAAGCAAAGTGACAGACAACCATGAAACAGGACTTATTTTACTCTGAAAGAAAGAGAGAAACATAGAAAACACAGCTCAGGGGGAGCACAAGGAGGTGACGATCATCTATTCAGCTATTATCAGTTTCCATCTCTCTCCAGAAAGTTTACACCTTAGGAATGAGGAGAATGAGGATACCTATTTTTTAGGTTAGAAAAAACATCAAATGGTCTTAATTCTCCACATCACTTGTGAGCTCTGTCCTTTTATGTTAAGGATACGTAGAAGAAGCAAAGGGATTTTGTTGAAGTGGGGTGTAAGTCTTGTCTGAGTTAGTATGGCTCATACAAATATTTTATAAATAGAACTTCACTAAAATTATGGAACTAAGGATATTTACATAATTTACCAAAAAACCCCAAACCAAACTATTTGAGGATCATTTATGAAACAAACAGTGGGAAAAAAATAAAATCACACTTCGGCATTCTTATCAAAAGTTGTGCAGGATGAACTGAATTTCAGTTATCTGAAATTCAGGAGAAATAGTTGCCTCTTCCAATTACAAAAGTATCTGAATATCCTACTGAAGTTATTACAGGCAATTTAAATCTAGATATCAAAATGCTTTTTCAGACTGCATTTATTCAACAACATCTCTATTAAGGCTGGTTAAATGTTTTAACTTCTATCACAGGCAAAATGTTGATCCGGACATTTGAGAGAAACAAAGCAATGCATTTGGGATGAAGAGATGAATATTTAGGATTTTCATTAAATGAAATATTCCAAGAACAGCAGCTAACCAAATTAATATGAAAACCAGAACATGAATATTGAGCCATTTCATGGGTATGAACCAATGGGTTTGTCTGCCCTTTAGCTTGCTCAAAGCAGGGCTGACCGAGCAAAGAGGTGAGGGTTGGGATGGATGCACAGTGGCAAAACCAAACAGCACGGAAGTACTCCCAGGGTGCAGGGTCACTCTGTCGTGTTGAGCTGTACCTTCTCTATTTGTTTTAGGTATCCTGCTGCCACTGCAGCTCCTTCACAGGGAGAAGATGGACAGGCTGGATGCAACACAGGTTGCAGAAGCAAGCAGGCTTGTGAATGGTGAAAGGTGAAGCACCTGCAAAAGAAAAAGCAAGGCATGGAAAGTAGGCAAGCATAACCAAACAACGTAAGGGTGGATAAGCCAATGTGTGTCTCAGATGAGATTAATTATACTCTCAGTCTAATCTTTCTGGAAATGGAAGACAGACCTCCTCTGGCAGCTTGGCTTCATGAAAACACCTGCGGCTGTCACGTCTGGTTGGCTAAATGCCCTTGTGCAAAATGGTTTTACTAGCCCTATCAGCTCATTAATGCACAATTTGCTAATGCACAGGCATGAGGGCTGAGATCCTGCATCAGCGGTCCTGTTGTGGTGGTTTTGTCTTTGTGCCAAAAACTTCTGAGAACATCTTTAAAGAGACAGCTCTCCATTAATTCAGGTAACAGAGTGCCATTCACTGCAGGTTTCATCAAGACTTCAGAGAGCTGAAGATCTGTTTCAATGAGAACATCTATGTCCACCTTCTATAAAATTGTCTTTGTTTCATAAAATAAATGTTTTATCTTATAAAGGTTCTTAAAGAAAGTTTCAAATTGAAGTTATCAAAGTTATTGTCATTTCCTCTTAACATCTGTGGATGCTTTTTCAAATCCTGGGTTCAGTAAGGAACTATTTAAGCATTTCCAAACAACTTAATCTCCAGTTGTCCTTACTCAGATGTCTTCTTGTATAGCTTCATACAGCACTGCTATAATTGTACATAAATCACCTTAAAATTCAAACAAAAATGTCTGGAAGTTCAGATATGAGGCTTTTAATTAATGTACAAAACATGTGCAAGGAATATTCAAAAGAAGTTTCAATCCATCTTAGGCATCTGAGGAATTATGTTTTCACATTTAAGATAAAACAGGAGTCAGAAGTAACCATTATCTTTTGGCAAGTGTTCTGCAAACATAGATGTGCCCCTTAATCTTTAGAAGTCAGGACTTTAGACTGCATGATATTTTAAAATCTTGTTTTCTTTTAAAGTATGTGCATATAATTTTACATATACATAAGTAAACACTTCAGCTGGATTCATTAATAATTCAATAGCCTACTTAAGACATAAGCCAATTTAAAATAAAGCCTGAAATTCTTACACGGGGTATTAAAACATAAATTTAATATATTTTTCTAAATGAATGAAATAAAATTCAAGGTGAAGACCATAAACATTTGCTGTTAAAGTTTTAAAGAACATAAAATCACCAAACTGATGGAATTACCATCTGAACATCTGGAACAAGAATTGGCTGAACTGAACCAGTTTTTGATAGAAGTGATTTTTCTACATGTGCAGAAAGAATATTGGAGCTGAACAAGTTGAATAATTTGAAACAGAAATAGCAATAAGTTCAAAGCCGAGAAACTAGCTGGGAACTAAACACCAAAAAGCTTGTGTTCCTTGCTAAGCTGTGAATAAAAGCTTCGAGGGACACTGTGATCAGCAACAAGCACTTCAACTCACCAGCTGCAAATGATCCTTCTAAATCAGTTGTGTTTTAATGAAAAATACACAGTGATGAGCTTTGCGTTGTTTCTTCCATGGATGGCATGCCTGTAATGGTCTGCCTGGTTAGTTAAAAGTACTGAAGGAGAGAGTGGTTTTGAACTGTGTGTGCGCACTGAGACCAAGTCTCCAATGGAGCCAGAGGCTGGGTGTGTGGGCATCGACCCCTGGGGACTTCCACCCCTGCATATGGGCACATACCCTACCACGCAAATTCTTCCTTTTTTCATTCCTGCATGAGATGAGTACATGCTTTTCTTTGCCTCCTTTGGCCCAGACTTAGCTCAATTAGCCGTGTGCTGGGGCGGGCAGGCTGGCTCCTCTTCACTTACAGCCCACACTTATTTTTAGTCTCAGGACCTACACACATGTAAGTAATAATACCTTTGTCAGGGGAGAACAATATACATGAAATAAATATGCACTATGTGCACTCTTAAGAGGTGTTTCTGAACGATGCACTGCGTTCATGCCTGGCTGCCTTCCTGTGTGATGTACTCTAGGTGACCCTGCTCTGGCAGGGGGGTTGGACTAGATGATCCTTCAAGGTCCCTTCCAACCCCTAGGATTCTGTGACCCTTCAGGGAGACGGGGAATAGCCCAGTTAGTCATATTCCCCCGAGTGGGGATGGCAGAGAATAAATGACTGAGATTGCTGAAGCACTCTGTCAGCAGCACACGGAGGTGGCTCGGGAGCCCTGGTGGGACCTGCCACAGCAGCCCCCTGCCTGCCCAGCCCCGAGGGGCTTGCTGACCATCACACAAGACAAACCTCCACAAAACAAACAAAGCAAAACAAAACTTTCCACTCAACTGAGCTGAAAAATGAATTTAAGGAGTAATTTAAAGCTCCTGAGACCTGCCCTGGCCCCGAAGGGGGTCTGTGAACTCAGACGATGAGGCTGGGCAGAGGCATGGTCGAGGACCAGGATGGCACCAAAATGGTGCCCAGGACTATGGGGGCTGGGGAAAGGTGTTGGGGTGGATGAGACCTGATGGGGCACTGGGGGCACAGCATGACCCCCAGGCAGGAGATTTGGCCATGTGTGGCTGGGCCAGGGGACACTCCAACTCACTGGAGCAAGCTCATGGAGAAAGCCACCACAGTTCAGCAAATGATGGCAGTTTAACAAGCTTTTCCTTGCCATCTCCCCTGTGATGCCCAGGACCACATTCCTCCTTTCTTAAGCTGCCGGCTGGCGTGCCCGCTGTCCCTGCGGGAGATCAGCACAGAGCTGCTGCCACCTGGGCTGGCTGGGGACACGCCGTGCATGGCCACCCTGCTCCCCTGCACCCCGTCTCACGGGTGCTGAGGTGGCAACTGGCTGGCTGACACAACACAGCTGCTGGCTGAGCAGCTTTGGATGGGACTGAGCAAGGGACGTCTCAGCGGGAAACTCTTGGGAAGCTCTTGGTCTACTCAAGCTCTGCTGTAGGCACCTACCCAATGCCATTCCCGTGGGGGCAATCTTGCTGCCCCCTTACTGATAAGACCAAGCAAAAATGAGCAACTTAGGCAAGGCTTTTGCCAAGGTTAGAAATCAGCAGCAAAAGCCACCAGCTCTGCCCTCCAGTCCTCCAGCCCAGCACCACCTATCTCCCTCGTGCCATGTGCTGGAGAGACATCATTTGGTATTTCAACATCAATTGCTGTTAGCAAACTCATTACAAGAAAGTTACTGCAAAATTTTTCAAATTGAACCTCCCCCCCACCTACACAGGAGAGCATGGGAAGCGGTTCAGTAATGCAGGACAGAAAATGTGCGGCATTTCTTATGATAAAATATGATGGGAACATGACTTAAAATCTCAAGCCTTTCATCTCCTCTATCATCGTTCAGCCCCCAGGATCCCTATCGGCTACAGTAATCAGTTTGGGCTGTCAGCTACCAAAGCTACATTATATATGTAGTGGTATTTTTAAATTAAACATGTCTTATTTTACATATAGAAGGACATTAAGGCAAAGCTGCACTCCTGCTTTTCATAAAAATTATGCAGCTGAATGCTACTGCACTAACTGGGAGACACACATCAAACAAGGACTGGGAGACTGATATCAGCCCTCAATGACTTCAAGCTATATGAGTTTCAGGCAGTTTCAAAAAAATTCAACTCATCCAACCTGAACATAGCCATGACTTTTCCAAAAAAGGGGGAGCAGAAGCAAGTTCTTGCTCTGCCTAGAGCTCATGTCCCCTCCCCTGTGTTGGGTCTCAAGATTCATTTAACACAGAATTTGTTTTTGATGGGGAAGCAGCTAGCCCAAGTGTTGTGCAGGCCTGCCAATAGCTTTTGTGGTTTCACGGTGGGAAATAATCTCTGTAAATAATGATTTGAACTTCCAGCACCAATAAAGTATTGTGGTGAAAATGGCTGAATAAGATGCCACAGCCTATTGCTCTGGGGAGGACCAGAATGAAAGAAGACAGCCATGGAGGAAATGGCCTGGGAGGACAAGCATAGTACACTTCCCAAATGGGAGATATGCTCACATACACCTGAGATGGACATGCACCTCTGACACTATGAGAAAAGTTTGCCTGTGTGTCCCAGTGCCCCTCACTGTGCCTGGGCTGGGGGACAGCAGCTCCTACTGCAGGGCAGTGTAAGGGGGAGGATTGAGGAGGCAAGGACAGTGTCATTTTGAACACAAACCAGAAATGAATCTCAGCAAGAAGAGGTGACAAGAGACATAGGCAATCTCCAGTCATCTTACCCTTGTCTTTCTCCTCCATCCCTTGTTGTAACCTGTTGTAGATACTTGCCTTCTGTTTGAAACTACATAGGCAGCTTCTAGAGGCAAAAACCTATAACTGCAGGAAAAACAGATCTGCCCCTCATCTTTGTGAGGTATACACCCCGACAGTGCAGAAGGAGCAAGTGCATCTCTGTAACAGCTGAAATTTGCATCTGCACTATGTTCAGTGAGGGTTGGTATCATCTATTTGTTGGTGCCTTGCAGCAAATCTGCCTATCTGCTTGAATGCTCCCACTTCATGAAAAAAGCCCCTCCAGCTTTTTAGACAAGCTCTGTAGCTTGCAGGAGAGTGAAATGTCAAAACAACACAGAACTGTGTTCACAGCAAAGCGGTACCTGCCAGAGCAGGCAGGTCTGGACGGGACATTTCTGAACCTAAGCTAGAGCAAACTTTGTTTGCAATAATGTTCTGCTGCACATGCGCTGGTGTACTCTCTGAGGACTTACCTGGCTCTGTATCTGTCCATATCTGTCTGTTAAACTAGAGATTCCCCATGGTGACGTATCAGGCCAGATGCTGAAAAAGACAGTACCATTGCCATGATTTTGCATGGCTATGCAAGCTGGGGAGCAGGCATGGTACCCAGGGAGGATTTCCCCTTGAGCCACTGGGCTTCCTTGCACATTCCTGACCTCTGCTACCCACACTATATGGTGAATCTTCTGTTCCCATCTGCTTTCTAGTAACTGGGACCAACATTTTGCAGAATTCCAGAGAAACCTAAATGCTTTTTCCGGCCTAATCTGAGTGCTGTCTCTGTGGTGGGAATGTTCTGGGTGGTTCTTTCAGTGACAGCACTGCTCAGCTCAGTAACTGGCAGTAAACAAGGCACTGCAAGTCCTGACTTTGGGAATCTCATTTAACTAAAGGTGGGATTTTTTTTTAATAGAATCCCTAAATCCTAGATCTATCTCAAAGTAGCTGACTTGGCAGTAATATCTGATGATGAAGGGTGGATCATCAAGATCAGGTGCAAAATAGAGGTTAGATACATCCAATGGAGAGAAGTGTATAAATTCAGGTAGTTCTACACACTGCCCTCTCAGAGTTTTCAAACCTCTCTCAGTCTTAGGGAATAACATCAGTCTACACTCTGCACACTGCAGGGAACATGAGCTAAAATGACCTAAGGGAACAACTACGAGTACAAACCCAGCAATCTCCCAGGTGAATCTGCAATTCCCAATGGGTGTTTCTTGGCCATGCAATTCTTTTCAGTGAGACACTAAAGCCTCTGTAGTTTGTATTAACATGTGGGGATAGCAAATCTACAGCTGCCATTGGCACTGTGCTGCACTGCAGAATTACGTCGTCTGTGCATCACTACTTGGGGTTGAATATTCAGCTATAGAGAAGACAGCTGGGTGGGCTATTGTGAGACAGGAAATACTATAGATAGCAGCACAGCACTGGATTCACTTGTAGCACAAAGCACATCTTCACATGACATTTTCTCCAAAACCTTACAAAGTCAAGTCACAGTAAGAACTCAGACTTACTGTCAATCTGGCGAGATTTTGATATAAACAGCAATTGCCATAACAGAAGCATAGGGCTAATGTGCATGCAAGTTCTTATTTTCTTCAGACAATCACAGATCAGCTCCATATGCTGGTTTTCTAGTCAACAGCTGTGTCCCAGCTATTGACTAAACTTTAATTAATCAAGCTGAAAAATAGTGTCACTGCTTGTAAGTGCAGTTTCTCTTACTCAACTCAAATTTGGTTCAGCATGATTATTCTGCTTTTCAAGAAGAGCTACCAATAAAATCATTACAGAATCACAGAATAGCTTGAGTTGGAAGGGACCTTAAAGGTCATCTAGTCCAACTCCTCTGCCATAGGCAGGAACATCCCCCACTAGACCAGGTTGCTCAGAGCCCCATCTAACCTGGCCTTGAATGTCTCCAGGGATGGGGAATGTACCACAGAATCACAGAATCCTAGGAGTTGGAAGGGACCTCGAAAGATCATCTAGTCCAACCAACCTGCCAGAGCAGGGTCACCTAGAGTCCATCACACAGGAATGCATCCAGGCGGGTTTTGAATGTCTCCAGCAAAGGAGACTCCACCACCTCTCTGGGCAACCTGTTCCAGTGTTTCATCATCCTCATGGTGAAAAACTTCTTCCTTATATCTAACCTAAACCTATCCTCCTTCAGTTTAAAACCATTACCCCTTGTGCTATCACAACAGGCTCTGCTTAAAAGCCTGTTCCTGTCTTTTTTATAGGCCCCCTTTAGGTATTGGAAGGAAAATTACTTTAAGTCTGAAGCATTCCTCATCAGGCAAGGAGAGCCAAGAGCAGGAGACAACAGACTTCTCAAGGTCTTGAAATCCAGCCATTCCAACATTCTCTGATATTCCTCTTCTTGGTTTTAAGCGAATGGTACACTAATTCACGAACAAATTGGCAAGAACATTTCATCCTGTCCCTGAGCTAGTGTACAAGCTACAAGATTGATTTCCTTCTATCAGTATGGCATTAGCTATCTACTCTGTACATTGTTCTGAAATGCAGCCTTAGCTTGACATTTAGCAATTATTAACTCTGCATGTGTGCTGCTTTCCCAGGAAAACTAACAGAGTATCACTAATGCGTAGTGTCCCTCTGCCTCGTGCACTTTATGACTGTTCTTACTGTAACAGTAAAGCAATTAGTCTCAAAAAAAAAGCCCTTTGAAGTGTGGAGTACTTTGAGCCTTGTTTTCACAGGTGGGAAACAGAGACAGTGGTATATTAAGTGAAGTCCAAAGGTCACACAGGTTGCCTGTAGCAAAGCAGCAGAACTAGACACAGATATCTCAAGCACCAGGGTAGTTGTTTAAAATGTGTGATTGTTGAATCAGTATCCTTGTAATATGTGATGTAAGGTAGAATAAAAATAGCTACAGAAGAGCTCCCACAAGTTCCTTCTCTTTCATGGGTTTACAAAAATGTCTGCATCAACACACATCTTTGAATACAATATTTAGTGCCTCTAAAGAACTTGCTGTAGCTCCTTGTGAGGTTGAGGAAAAACTCTCAGTAGCCATCGTGAGGACAAATGAAATTGTAGGCACTAATGTTAAAGCATGGGAGTCCATCCATCTGCCCAGCCACTGCCAAGAAGCAAAGCTACTGCTATCAGGGTGGTTCATTTGTGCTCTTTACCCAAAAGCACAGGATTTTATGAGCAATACAGTTTTGCATGGTGGACATTCTCAGCCTTATCATGCCAATGAAAATAGCAACTAGGTTTTTGATTTTGGCTCTAGGATCCAGACTGGTTTTGAAATAAAAATCTGAGGACTTACAGTCCCAAGAGTCTTCTTATCTTGTTTTGTCTCAGGTCAGCATTTTCTCTTTCCTGCCTTCTCTAATAAGCCCCCATTGTGGGGATTACCCTTTACCTGGAGGGTCTCAGAACTGAGAATTACAAATAACTCTGACCTGCATAGCATCCTTTGACTACAAGCCTACTAAATACACGAGGATCAAAACCTGTGAGTAGGACCACTCCACTATCTGAGGCATAAGCATTTACATACTACAAAACAAATACGATCACAACTGGTGCCATGCTATAAGCTGGGTTTGCAAACTTGGCAAAGCAACCAAGGAAACAAGGTGAATTTGATGCATCCTCTATGCTGAGAAAGTACCTCCGCATGCAAGTTGAAGTGTGTTGAGAGATAGCAGATCCTAGATGGACTAGGATCTTATAGCACAGCCTTTGAAATCTATATTCTTCTGTAAGAAGTCCAACATGTAGGTTCAGGGGGTAATATTTGAAGTTGCACACTGTTTAAACATACACAAATCTACACCTACAAATACTGACACTAAGTATGATTTTTAGTCTACATTGTGGCAGTCTTTGGAGCAGAGAAAATTCATTGGCAACATTATTAATCCAGGTTATTTTAGCATTAGTAAAAGATTAAGAAAAAAAGACACCCCCACTTCCAAAACCACAGGTAAAATACCCACAGCAATCGGATTTGGTGAGCTCCAAACAGCAGTAACACCCATGATATCCTAGCAAGGTTTAAGATTTAATGGCCTAATTCCTCTTCTCAGCATTAAACTAATTCAAGTGATGTAATTCTGCCACAGTACTGACAAATACCCCAATTGAAAACCCAGATAATGAGATTTTGTAGATTAAGTTAGTCTCACTCCAGGTTTCTCATTATGAAGACTAGGTAGAAACCTATTTGAATCCTCCTTATTTCAGAAGGCAGATGAGATGAGACAGCTCTAGGTTACCTCTGTTACAACATACAGGGAGATGTATACAGTGACACATAACACTCAAACATGAAAGTGTGAGCCTTGCTGAGCACGCCTCTATTTTGCACTTGTCTTTATACTCAGACTTATTACACATGGGAAGACATGGGTATGCCAAGTGACTGAAGAGCAGATATTTTTGAAGAAGCATGAGAGGGTTAGGCCTTCACTTCTCATGGAAGCACAGCCAAGAGACAGCACCTCACTCCGTTACACACTTTGAAAATACAAGCCAAGTGAGAGTACTAATCTTACTCCTTTTCTACAGAAAGACTTAGGGAGAGAAACACACGTAGTGAGACCAGCTGGGCGACTCAAATCCTAGCCAGTAATTAGTCTTCATTTTCATTACAATTCAGGTGTACACAGAGATCTCACCTATTTGGAAAAAAACCCCAGCTTCAGCAGTGAATGATCTGTTTTCATCTTGAGCTAGGTTACAAGCAGTGTGGTCATTTCAGGAGACTCACTAATTCTCATGGTCAGAAGTGAGCTCCCTTCCTCAGTCTCCTTCTGGCTCCATGAATCTTTCCCTTATTCCTGTACAGTGGCATGAGTTTCTACAGGCAGGACAGGAAAATATTTTCATTTCAGTTTATAGGCTTTAGTTAATTGCTAAGAATACACAGCAATCACAAGAATAGCTAGAACATTGAGAACTGATAGGCAAAGCTAAAAATCTGGAAGTGGTATCCCCAGTTTACAAAAGGGAAGTCACATCTCCTTAGTAAAGTTTGCAGCTATTTCTGTATGGCTTTGCCTAAGCTAAATGATGGCGGAATTCATGTTTATCCTGGCTTTGCTCTCCTATTACCACAGCAGAAGCTCTGCTCAGCCCGTCACTAACACTTACATTTGTCCTGAAGTTTCAGCAAATGCCCCTTGAACTCCAAAGTGTTGTCTCTGATGCAGCAAGAACTCAGTGATTTGTTAGTGTTTATGGAAATATATTCTCAAGAAAATGCTGTTAATAACTTTGCTAATGTTAATGATCCTGTTCATTTCTTTGACTAAAACTGTTGCACTAAAATTGTTGCACTAAAAATCAAATTAGGTTTAGAACTGAGGTGCAGATCACTTCTATTTAACTTTTAACTATAATTTTACAAATATCTCAGTATAATTTTGATGCTGTCAGCCTTTGCTAAAAAGTGATTATTTTTTTGTCTGTCTTGTTTTTCTTATTTTCTCTCTTTTTCACTTCCAGTGCAGAATTACTGCACTGCCACAAACTTTAACTTAACCACCAACCAAAGAAGCAATTTAATCTGTGGAGTTTAATTCTACCTTGTACACTCCAAGTGCACATACTGATTTGAACATGTGGCTAATTCTGAACAGAGCTAGTCAAGTGAATAAAGCTGCTTGCACTAAAACGCCTGTGAGATTAAGCTTTCAGGCTATACTTACACCATACTGAGTAGTGCTCTGTAGAGATACCCAAGCCAGGTCTGGACCTAAATGGTGGAAGACCTCTAGTCCTAGAGGCTTTGCTATCATAACTAGATTATTTCTAGGATTCACTGGTGTGCTGATGGTGCTGTACTGTGTCATAAACAAAATGGCCCATTTGGAACTAGCTCTGGACTTTCTCAAAACACTTCTGCACAGTGTTACTACATTAGTACTAATAAAGTGAGAATCCTTCTGCAGGAAAATGCTACATAATGAAAAAAAAAGCATCTTTTCATACAATGCAGTTATTTTTAAAGCACTTGTTTATAACCAATTATGGGTTATACTATTTCCAGCTGAAAATCAAACATGTATAATCAGTTCTAGGCCACTATTTCAATATTAAAGCTCATAACATGAACTTCTTTTTATGTAGAACTCTTCCTGAACAGCTACCAAGGACTGCAGTTTTTAACCAATGATTAAATTTAGCCATCATGAAAGGGAGCAATGACAATAAACATCACTAAGACTCTACAAAATCTATTTCTGTTTCTAAACCTTTTATATTAATTTTAAAATGTAAAGTGGAGATCTGCATATTTTAGCTAGAATACAACTTGTATTTCCACCAAAATGCTGAAATGCAATTTAAAAACAATTCAAAGACGTACTGCCCCAAGGTGGTAGAAACACCCTGCATCCTGAGAAGAAATACAAAAAACCTTTTTGCTGTTACTTTTATATATGAAATAAATTATGTGGAATGTTTTTATGGAACTTATTTGTTTCGACATAACATCTTGCCAAAATGCTGGTTTTTAATACGACTTGTTCTCTATGTGATTAACTGTGGCACTAACCTTGAGTTCAAGATGTAAGAATTACTGAAGTACATGACTTACATTTATCAATTCCTGAAAAGCTGCAACATTTAGAAAGTCTGGTCTTTTAAAAACATGCATTACTATATCTGCAAGCAACAAAGCAAGTTCTGCTATGATGATTTCATCTGCAGTCTATATGAATGAAACACATATCTATTTATCCATATAAATGTCTGTATATCTATCCAATGTTAACTGCAGAGAAAGAACATACAGCCTGGCTGTAAGAGAAGATTTATATCCAGCAGATTCTTCTACTTTAACTTCAGTTTTAACAGTCACATTGCAATTATTCTTAATATTGATCTTGGCCATGCTGAAGCCAGAGGGAAGGAATCTTACCGATTGTTGTGGAGTCAAGTTTGCACTCGCTTTTTGCTAGTATAAATCAATTACAATGTTAAAGTACACTTGTGATGTGTTAAAGGTCCTACAAATTCTGGTCTGCATTTTCAGTGAAACCAACTTTCTGAAGAAACAAAATTGCAGAGTTAAAAGCTCATTCTCCACTATTACTATTTGAAGGGTTGGAAAAAGTTTCCCAAGTTGTTTAACAACAAGGAATGGCTTAATCATCCATTGGCATACACCAGATTAAACTGGGCATGTCACTGAATTACAAACAGAAGTGCCCATAAATTTCCTTGCTCGTCAGTGACCAAATTACATTACCTATGGAAGTCTGATCACTCGGGAGGAAGAGATGATCTAGTCAACCCATACAGCATATGCCCAATTTCCACATCACTAATGGGACAATGGACTGAATTAGGACTACTAGAACAAGTTGGAAGTTCTGTTTTATGAAAGAACTTCCTGCTATAAAAATGTAACTCACTGGACTCTAAATTACATCTTCCAAATTTCTTGTTCCAAAAATACCTGAACAACTTTGTCTTTGAGTGGGACAGTCATCTGGACTGCAAATGTCTCACCAAATCCAAATTTTGAAAGAGTTATCCCCTATTACCCTGTCTCAATGCCTTAGCCTGATTAAAGCAAGGTAGCAAAACCAGGCTGAAAGCAACAAGATGAGGAGCTTGAAATGGTAATTTCGCAGTCCTTCTAAAAAGGATCATGTTTACTAACACAAAAACGCTGTTCCAGCAGTGCAAATTCCACTCAGCACTATGCCTACATCCTTCCAGATTGAGAAGGTGAAGTTTCAAATTCTGTTTAGATAACCTGTAGAAACCTAAAATCAGCAATTTTGAAGGGAGTTTGATTACTCAGGGGTTGCCTGAAAAGGCAGCAGCTGCATACTAGCCTAAGCAGGAAAATAATCCAATCTAGTGTTTGAAAATATATTCCACTCAGACTGCCACTGATAATCCTCTTCACCATTTTTAAAGTTACTAACCCTGATGCTTATCACCAGAAGCTGAAACACCATTAAACTGATCATGATAGCAACGCTTACCAGAATTAATACTTGGTTTAAATGTGGCAAAGATGGAGACAGAACAAACCAGAATCCAGCCCCCCTTGCTTTATCACAAAGGGACTGATGGAGCACCGTCCCAGAGACCCACTCATACAAGTATTTTGCTTGTGGCATGATATAGAATTGCATTTTAGATTATTTATATAAGCAGTTTTCCTGACTGTCCTTTTGTGTGTGTGTGTGTGTGTGTGTGTGTGTGTGTGTGAAAAATGTGTATTTTTCTTGCAACTGTATCTAGTGTTTCACTCCATTTGATCTTTCTGTTTATCTGCAAACTCCCATAACACTGGAGAGTTTCCCATGGCCTTCTACCAAGTCAACTGCAACAATCCTGGAATAATGACCTCTGATTTCTGAGATACACAACACATGTTTTTATACTGAATCTTGAAGTTCCTTATAGAATTTGGATACAAATTTCCCCCAAGAGTTCATATAAAAAAAATCTAGATACATAGTTTTTTTTTTGAAGACTATCTAGCAGCATGTTGTAAATTACTGTAATAAACCATGAGCAAGATACTGTGAAAAACTGCGTAATTTAAAATGTTTTAAAACTGGAGGTTCCTAAAGAGGGACTGTCATAAAACCTAAGTAGTCATGGGTAGTATAGAGACAGAAGGAACAACTGTTCATTGTCTCTTCCAGCACCAGAGGTAGCGACTCACAGATGCAGTAGCACCCTGCAGAAGAAGCTACCAGGAGCCAGGACAGGGAAAGCCACACCTCCTTCAGCAGGGAAGAGCATTTTCCAAGGCTGGTCAAATAGACACAGTTGCATACACAAAACCAGATCAAGCTCAGGAAATCCCCCGAGCTGAAAGTGGTTGAAGCAGCTGCTGTCCTTATCCTGTTCTTAACTTTCTTTAGGAGTCAGCTCATGTCCATTGCTGCCCGCAGCAGAATAGGCAGGGTTTAACCATAGCTGCTCTTAACATTCCACGCAGAATGAAGTGCAACCAGCCCTGAGCTCTTCAGAACAAGTGTTTAGCAGCTGATTACATCTTGCTGAAACAACACTAGGTTCATTTGTTATTTTGTTTTGTGTTGGTGTTTTGTTTTGGTGTTTTTTGTGTTGGTTTTGTTTTTTTTTTTAAAGAGATTTAACATCTCTTCAATGATAACAAAAGCAGTACCTGATACTGCAGCTATATTTGTCCAGAAATAAAGAGCATTCTTAAAGACCCGGAAAATAAAATGTATATCAAATATGAGGATTAAGAAACCAATTTGCTTATCCTATTTTGGCAAGCCAAAGTCTAAGGATGAAACCAACCAATTTTTATCAATTCAAATTATTTTGTCTGAATACTAAAGCCCCAGTAGTACTGTCTATGATATAGCCCTATCTGTGATTTTTGAAAGAAGCAATCCCTGAAGTCAGATTTGTTGTTTAAAAGCATTGAGATATCATTTCATTCAAAGTTCTGCGGCTCACTTTACAGTCCTTTCACCCATAAGATCCATATACTTCATTGTTACAAGAGAGCTCATTAAATATAGTATTCTCTCAGTTGTGCCAGAGTTCCCTATGTTTTGTAAGACAGATTACTGATGTCAGGTCATGTACACTTGAGTTCTGCAAATACCAGGGAAGAAAACTTACCATCCAGACAGGGCCAGCATTGGGAGAGTAACACCCAAGGAAGATCTTTCCCACAAAACTCCATAATTTCCAAAGTTGGTACATTTATCTCTAGAGGTTTTGACATGAATACAACTGAAGGCTAAAAAGTTATGTGTAATAGCTGCCTATATATGTGACCTTATCCTTTAATAAACCAGGCATACTGAGGTACTTTATTCCCTTTTCTGTCCTATTTAACCTCAGGTAAAAGCCCTTCACAGAAGCTGACACGTAACATGCACAGCTCTCAGGGCCCTTGATTTTTCGTTTTATTTTTAATGTAGTAGGCTGGTATAGCTTGGCAGCTGTTCCACAGGACCTTGAATAAGACAAGCTATAGAGACAGGATCTACGCCAGTAAAACTGGCTACTTCCAAGAGACACAAGAATTTTTGACTTCTCGGGAAGCCTGTCTTTTCCTTACTAGGAAGCAAGAAGTTTTTGAAAGCAATTAAGCCAGGAACAGCACTGAAAATTTAGCTATGACAGCCATCTGTCACAGTATAGGGGAGCTATCTAGATGAACCTCCTAGAGATGATGTACACACAGAATGTGCCGCAGGAGCTGTATTTCAGCAGCTCCTTCACCACTCCACTTGCCTTTTTTCCTAGACCCTCTAATTCTGCTGCTCTGAAATGTGCTCTTTCAACCCGAAAAAAACCCATAACTCCAAGTATCTTCTTTACCTCTGTATTTGTACAGAACAAAGTAATTCTCATGAGGGATGGAGAAATAAAAGGACTTCTCTGAAGATGATCATAAGTGGCACAAAGCTTTCCAGCTGATGATTACTTCCTGGAATTCCAGGACATTTCACAAATTTACATGATATATGTCAACCTACAAAAAGGAAGCAAAAGACTAAATGAAAGAGGCCAGACATTGGGGTTTGGGGAGAAGCGGCATCACTTATACAAGAATAAAATCTTCATTTCAGTTTGGATCATGAACAGAAACATACTACTGCCACCAGCCACTGGGACAACTAACTTCAGTCTTTTGTGTTTGCGAGTATACCAAATTTACCAATACTCTAAAAAAAACCCATAAGATCCACAGAAAAAGTTCAGAACTACAATGCACCACAGGAAAGAAACATGGACTGAAGTTCTGCTCTAGACCCATGCAATAGCTCTGTACTTAACTAAACGCTCCAAGAGAATCCAACCGAGCAATTACACCCAAAGGAACACAGAAAGGATCCCCCTTTTCCCCACAACAACTGTCAAATATTGTTACAGGAAATGCAAAAGTTAAGGTCTAATATATTGATTTCTTCATGATTCATCACTGCAAGCTGCGATGGTATTCTGAGCACTGTTTTCACCCTGTGTGCCACATGGCAGTCCAGGCCTTACTGCAGGCTACTTCTGATCTGGCTAAGGCTGGTGACAGCCAACTACCACTCTCTGCCCAGCCAGATCACTTCCTCACTCCAACAATACCCAGATGATATTTGTCTCTACCACATTCCCATTCCCTGCTCCTAATTCTGAAAAGGATTCTCTCATGTTTTCCTGTCAACACAGGAACTGGTTTCCCAAATAAGCTGCTGCTCATATCAGAACTCCTCTCCCATCAAGATATTCTTATCTTTCACGCGTATGTGCCTGCAGTAACAAATTAGTTGACCCATCTCCAAGTACAACCTTGATAACTAATCAGGCTTTTAAGAGCCTGTTGGCACCTGCTTTATCAACTTACTATACCTACCCACAACATGACTCCGTAAGAACCATATCCACATACTTAAAGAGGCTCTTTTAGGTACAGCCTACAGGCACTCTCCTTTCCAGAAACTGCCCAAGGAAGCCACAACATCAGGGGTTTTAAGTACCCAGAAAATGCATGTGAGTTTGGATTACAAAGTTACCCTGTCTAGGAACCATCATCTTGTGCTACCAAGATCCCCATTAGCTCAACCTTCCCATTATATTTTTAGGAAACGAGCCTGGGATCTGAAAACATGTGTACCTCATATTTAAATTCAGTATTAGGTAGAATTGTCAGCAAACTAACAATAGCACACCAAAATAACATTTTATTGACCTGATTTATCTACATCCTCTGACAACTTGCACCATGCCAATAAAAAATCTGTCCTTATCTTCCTAGAATTGTATTGTTATATGAAGAGAAATAAGTACACACTATCTCAACTGTATTCAAAAATATGTATTAATTTAATCATAAATATTTACAATTGACACTTTTTCTTCCAAGACTGCTTTAAACCAGAAAAATTCACAAATAGTAAAGGGAGAACCTAATAAAACAATCGAGAGCCACAATATTGATCACTGACTGCAAAAGACTCAAAGTTACATTTTTGGTTTTATTTTTTAGGGAAATCCAAGAAGAATCCAAAAATAGTGGTTTGACTCTAGACAGTTATATAAAACTTGTGAAAGAATTAATATGCTCCTTCAATAACAACATCTGCACCATTTTCAAACTAATCCAGTTAAAAAAAGAAACTATGTTGAGGAAAGTCTGTATCATTTTAAGTTATTTATTTACCCATTTGTCTGTGCTAGCTACAGTATTGCTTGTTTTATTTAGGATTTTTTACCTTAATGATTAAAAGCATAGAAAGGAAAAAATGCACTGTACAATGGCAGAAACTGAAATTCTCAAATTTCATTTTTACAAGTAGAATCCTATCAGTTCTTAGAAAGTGCTTGTTTATTTTTCTCACTTTGCTCCATGATATAGCCCAAAATCCATTTCCTGTGAAGAAACAGAAAAGTTTATTCTAATAAAGCTAGAGAACAGATAATTTTGGCCCCATGTCTGTTAAAAAAAAAGACACCTTGAACGCAGAAAATCACACACAAGTTCAGTGCAAAAATTTTACAGACTTAAATCCAACAAGCCGTTCTAGAAAACCTGAACAAGACATCACCAAAAAATTCATCATTTGAAAAACAATTCATATCTATAAAATATAAAGCTGCTCTGTCAAAGCATAGGAAGTCAGTGCATGACAAAATCATGTCTTCATTCAGGGAAGGGTGGTTCCCAACAGCCGGAGCTGACATCTAGTGGCTACTGCATCCGTGCACACACCGCGCAGTATGGAACAGGCTGCCCATCACTCGCCTTTGGTGTTAAAACAAATGCCATAGTGCTCATGGTAGTACCTATGGATCAATGACTGTATTAAAAATATGCACATATATCAAATACCTTCAAATGCTTTCATTTCCTGAATTAAAAAAAAATGAGAAAAAGTATGCTTTTATGACATATAATCAATATAAAAATTAGCTAAACCTTTAATATCAGAGTTAAAAAGATCCGCTTTATATATTAATGCTATATTTTTCTAATGCAACCTATTAAGTGCCATGTTCTTGAATATTCCTCACTTAAAAAAGTCATTGAGGAGCTGGAGTGTGTCCAGAGAAGGACGACAAAGCTGGAGAAGAGACTGGAAAACATGTCTCATAGGGAATGACTGAGAGAGCTGGAGTTGTTCAGTCTGGAGAAGAGGAGGCTCAGGGGGGACCTCATCGCTCGCTACAACTCCCTGAAAGGAGGCTGTAGTGAGGTCTGGGTTGGTCTCTTCTGCTGTGCCCATAGTGAAAGGACAAGAGGAAACTGCTTTAAATTGCAGCAGGGGAGATTCAGATTGGACATTAGGAAAAATTTTTTCACTAAGAGGGTGATTGGGTGTTGGAATAGGTTGCCCAGGGAGGTCGGGGTCACCGTCCCTGGAGGTGTTCAAGATGTGTCTGGATGTGGCGCTGGGTGATGTAGGTTAGTGGTGATGTAGGTAGGCGGTTGGACTGGATGATCTTGGAGGTCTCTTCCAGCCTTGATGATTCTATGATTCTATAATAATTTGTTGTAACTGGGATACAATTGCAAAAGCTGTCCCCCAAAGACCATCTTACACAGCATTTACTTACAGACAGCACAATAAACAGAAGTATTTTAAAAAGTCACAG
Source organism: Aegotheles bennettii (assembly GCA_013398125.1). NCBI lineage: Eukaryota > Metazoa > Chordata > Aves > Caprimulgiformes > Aegothelidae > Aegotheles > Aegotheles bennettii. The sequence continues at coordinate 162,766 of VZRW01008283.1, forward strand.
ACTCAAGCAATAGAAAAATTGCTCTAATGTCTAAAAAAACAGACACCATAAAAGTTACTACAGAATTTTAATATTTTTTTCACTAAAAGACAGCTCTAGCCTCACTCTGGAAGCAAGACAATCTATGCAAACTAATTAGTAAATAACCTGTGATGAGACCAAGGTGCTTCCTTACAGTTATAGCATTACTTTTCCTAGGGTCTATGCACTGTCCCTCTAATAATACTTTACAAATAATATAAAATGGTAATGAAGATTTTGTTGCTCTTTCCTTACACTCTTATTACGTTTGCATACTGGGAAAGTGACTATTTTGGTCAAAGCATTCTCTTCTGATTGTTACTGTGATCTAATTGAAACCCTTGCTCCCAGAACTGTATAATTTATTTTTACTTTTGACGATAAAAATTGCACTTCTGAAAAGGGAAGAATCACAAACTGCATCATTTGAGAATTACAATACCTTATTTTACAACTGTAGCGTGTGCAAATAATTGTTTCAATGAAATTTAATAGTTACAAATATTCTTAAACTGCTTAAGTACAGTAGACTCTACAGAAAGTAGCATGAATAACCAGTATTCTACCATCTGAAACAAAAACAATAAATAAAAGATTAAGTATTAAAACTAAGAAAAAATATTCCTGTATATTGTACAGTACCTTTTGGTTAAATCTTCTTAGCAAAAATATAGTAACGTGTTTTAAGCATTCCAGTTACAGATGGTTCAATATTAAAATTTCAAGGTTTCCCCATCATGAAAAAATATTGCATTTTTCCATAGGTGCAGCAGAAACTGTCTCTGAACAAGGCTTCAGTCTTTAAAAATATATAGACAGTAAGTATGAATTCAAATGAAACATTAAAAAATTATAATACAGTACTGAGGATGTACGGTTGTTGTGCATTATGGATTTTACATTCCTTCTTATTGTGACAAAGCAAAACTAGAGAGCCCATTGTATATCACTGAGTTCAGCTGGATCAGCAAGTCCTCCATCAGCCTCCAAGTAATTCATAAGAGCTGTCATAGCAGTGTCATCATTTTCACATATTGCATCGAAGTCCAGCTGAGAATTACCACCTATAAAAATTATTAAAACATGAACGTATGCAGTACAAAGAATGAAGAACATAGTAACTTTCAAAACAAATTTGTTTTTGAACAGCACTTTCCTTTGAAGTTGAGGCAAACATTTACCTGTTTAAAAAAAATAAAAAAGTAATAGAAATAATGGCTGCATGCAGATATTTATAAGGACATACATAGCTTGATTTAACAAGACTTAAGTCTTGCCATCCACTGGAATTCCTCTAACTGCTAGCTAATAAAACTTGTACCTATGCAGTGAAGTTCATGTCACTGAAGCAGAAAACTGCTTTCTACTTTATGTCACTTTAGTGGGAAACACAATCATGTACCTGAGTTCTTATCTGAGTTACTATGTCGGATGAACTCCTGAAACCTTAAGAGTTACTATGTGTTAGCTCTAGAAATCAGTGCTATACCCTTGCCTTTAACAACAGTAAGGTAAAATGCTTTAGCTCAAGTATCAATGAAAAACATTTCCTTGCCTACATTGGATAATTTTTTTCCCAAAACCCTTATTTGAGGATTAGCTTTTTGTTCCTTTTTTAAAAAAAAATAAAAAATAATTTTATTATTACCTTTTTATATAAAGGCCTCATAGCTAAACTGGAATAAAGCTATAGATTATAAATAAATAAATAAAGCTCTAGTAACTGAAATAAGAGACAGGTGGAAGAGTTTCTAAGAGCTGAAATACAGAATAAGCATAAACATTTCTTTCATAGCACTTTGCCTTTTACGTTAAAAGTAATACAATGGCATTCTCCTCTTTACAGGGCCAGGGAATCCTATATCCACACAAACTGCTGCCTTAGTGCATACTTGAAGGGGAATGAAAAAAATAAATTCTTTCTGAAACATTTTGACTAGCCCTTTGTATTGACTATTCACAGCTTGCAGTTCAGAAAGAGATCAAGTGCTAAAAGGACAATCGTTCACAAATTACAACCAGTTCCCTTACCTTGCACTGAAATAGTTCTCTTTACTAGTCTCTCTTTTCTGGAGACAGAACTAATAAATTGGGGGTTGGAACTCAATGATCTTTAAGATCCCTTCCAATCCAAACCATTCTATGATTCTATGAAATGGCTAATTAAAAGTGTGGTAAACTTCTGTTACAGGATGATATTTTTTTCATGAGATTCAATCACTGATCAAATTTTGCTGTCTGCCTTCCAGTGATAGCACATCTGTTTTAAAAGCCCTCATCTTGAGAGACAGACAAATCTCTTTACAATTTATACGTACTCCAAAATTGCACCATTTATATATACGCACTCCAAAATTGCATGATTTATCAGAAATGTCTTCCCCTGCAACCCCCAAAATAAAAATAAATCTTACTGAGGAGAGGTTCACTATTGGGAAATGGAATAGCACCCTGGTTTTGATCTGAAGTTTCTAGAACTTCTGTTTCTGAAGGACGTAACTGGATCAGCTCTTTGTTTGGCACCTGAAAGAACAGAAGTAGTAAAAGGGACAGAATTAAACCATAAATTTAGTCGCAATTACTACATTACAGAAACATTACAACTTGCTGTCAAAGTATTAAGAACTAAATAGAGTAAATGAAAATCTGTATCAACACGCAGATAAGCTGCATTTAAAAAAAATTTCTTTAGAGGTTCACATAGCACTGGACTTGGTTTAAATAAAAGGTGTTACTTACACATCTATCAAAGGTACTTCACAGTGATGGCATCCACTTTATTGAGGGTCTAATTCAATATTCAGCAAATAAATCCAGCACAACAAATTGTACTGGTATATACTTCCCATGCCTAGTACCATAAGCTACAAATTCCCACTGACATCATGTTTGTCAACGTTGACACATACTAGCTAAAAGATAAAAAAAAGACCTTCATGCCTCCCATATTATATATGCATTAAACTATATGAATTATAAATTTCTATCTTTTCCATTATTTTGCACCTTGCTACCATCATGACAAAAATCTAAGTAGTTTTAAATTACTTTTTGCACTTTGAAAAAATGAAGCTAGCAACAATAGAGATGAAAATCATCCTAACCAAACACATCAGAAAAAAAATATTTTTTGTCCCATTTGTTTCACACAACATGTACATGCAATTTAGCAGTTCTTGGGTTGCATGACTTGTGTATACTCTAGTAGAAAATTAATAAAGTTGAAATGCTTTACAAAAGCATTTTAGGACCAAGTGGGATACCAAAGCACAGAACAAAGAAACATCTTCAACGAATACAATGAAGTTAACCTTATGATTAGATGCTGCATGATTCAGAGAGTTCAGTATATATAAGTCAACCAACTCTTACAGAGAAAGACCTGTGTGGTAAGGCAGGGGAGAACTCATCATAAAAAAGGAAGGAAGCCAAAACTATCCCTAGTCCAGAACAGTATTGTTAGGAAGTGAAAATTGCAATGGGAAGATAAACTGTTTTTAAATGGAAAGACATCTACATTCAGAAAAGTGCTGATGGAGAAGTAAATGTTTGTTCGTACAGTGCACAATATATAATATTACTTAGGTAAAAAAATATGTTAATTATTCCCTAGCTATGGTCAGTAACTATGATAGTTAAAGTTTGTGGTGTTACCAGCACTACTAGATTAGCAAAAGAGCGTATTCTACCAATTTTTAGAAAACTATAGAAATACCTTCAAAGTAAAAATTTTAAGCATTTCAAAACTAAGAACACACAGCACAGATTTTTTAAAAGGTCCTTCAAGAACATTAAGACTAAAAGGACAAGTGAGAGAAAACAAGTACTAGTATTTTATTTAGATTATCAAACTGAACAGGTGGAAATATTTTACTCTCTGATGATTATTTAGTGAAAGTTTGAATGCAATTCCAAATCCATGAGTCCTCATCACAGGAATCACACTCATATTTAGCATATTTGTAGATCTTCAGGCGAGATCCTAATACTTGAGTAGAGACTGTAGTCCTCTCAGCCTTGGGAATAGCCCCTTAAAGCTTGAACTGATGCCCCTGTGAATGAAGTTGGAACTTGCGCTGCTGTCAAATCTCTCAAAAGACTTTCACAGATGCCAGTTGGTTGGCAATACCTTACACATTCTCTCACAAAAACATGAGTCAGGGTAATTTGGTTCAAACACAGGCTTTGAGCTATCCGACGTTAACTTTTAGATTTTTACAAGCAGTGACATACTCACATTGCTGCAGTTTACAGTTGAAGCTGGCGAAGGTGACTTTCTGAAGAGATGTGATGGACTTAATTCCCCAGATGGTGAAGAATGCAACCTAAAATTGTATATGTTTAGCTGAGTTACCAAGTCACATTGATCATAAACTGAAAAATAGCCTATGTGTTGCAGAACCCACCAGACCGCCCCAGTGATGAAGCACAAGCCAGCTAATCTGAGAAAATGTTGTCTTAAATTCTCCTGAAGATTCTAAATTCTCCTGCTCCAAGTTTTGCTAACACAAAAAAGCAGAAGAGATCAATAAAGGCCATGGGTCATAATTACTTAAGCACACTTTTATTTTTCTCTTGAATCACCAGCACTGACAGACTCAAGAGTAACAGGTTTCAGAATTATGCACACTGGGACAAACAGGTACATTTCAAATACATACAGAATACAGGCAACATAAGGAAGTTCTGCTGAAACTGCTAAAAAAAGGGAAAACAACACATCCTTCTAATGCTCCCTCTACTATTATTTTGTTACACCTGCATTTCCATATTTTCAGAAAATTCTAACTAAAAATAAAGACCGCTCATTTGTTACCAGAATTCTTGCAGATTCTGCTCATTCTCCCTCACCAAACAAGCCAGACATGAAACTAACAGTGAAAGTGTTGTACTAAGGCCCTTTGGACAACTTGCTCCCATCTCCCCCTGCCCTTCCTGACTCCCAGAGGACAAGACTACAGAAGAACTGAGGCACTCTGGATGCTTCTGTTTCTGTCACTTCCTCAGATCCAAAACATGATGAAGGATCTGGGGAAAGCTGGAAAATGGGTGAATAAACAGCCTTTCTTAAGTTTGAGTTATTTGTGTGGAATATTTGTTATTTCTCCACATTCCAATATCCGATGTGCCATTTGATAAGCAGTACTGCCATCTCTAAAAGCTGGGAGAGAAACTCCTGATTGAATAGATTTATGGCATTGCTGTAACTGAAATGATCATTCATCAGATACTAATTCAATTGCTTGCAAATAGAACTGTAGGCATAGTCCTGAAATTTAAAAAATAAAACCTTGGTGATGCCTAATGCACAGCTTGAGAACCATCTGTGTCTTAAAAAATAAAATTGAGAGAGCAGATTCAGGTAGTAAATGCACTCACCCTACTGGATTATGTTTGTAGTCACATGGGTATTTCATGAAAAACAGCTGGTGTTAGCCTCAGTTGATCACTTTTGTCTAATTTTGACTGCCTCAGTGTGTGCAAGATAGTAACTTGATTTCATACAAGATTAAAATGAAGACATAGCATGAAGACCTACTCTTTGGCTGGAAAGAAATACAGCATTGTTCTCGGTAACAATTCTGGAAAAGTAAACTATATCTGGGCACAAGCAACTACATCCAGACACCTCCAGAAACACTGAGTTCTTACTGATGAGGCCTTCAATGGCTAATTGTATTTGTGAAAGCCTCTAGTTTACTTTCCCCCATGACACAGGGCTGTAGGATGAATATGATGCCAGAGATCCCAGTTATACAGTGCAACTGCTCCCTTTCATAGCTGCATTCTCAGAACTGCCCTTTCTTTGACAGCTACCTTATTCTTCATGACTTTGCTCTTAACCTTTTCTTTCACCTGCATAGCAACTTCTCCGGCTATTAGTTTCAGAACAAGTTTATTTCTCAATTTCCAGTGTCCATGGACAACTAAGATCAGTGAAACAAACACACTTGCACAAGACTAAAATGGCTCAGATCACTGTGGCTGATACATCTGGCAAGCAAAACATTTTTCCTTTCAAAATCTTTTGACATTCAGTCTATTAGTTGAGAAATAAGACAACTGTTTCCAAAGAAAGCAACATAATGTTGTTTCGTTTGCTAACCAGTGTTCAAGATGTGAACATATTCAGGAAAAACACTAAGTTTAATCAATGACTTGAAGAATAAGACTACCTGATGCAGCTTCTTGAGGCATGTGCTCATCACTGCCAGCACTTTCATAAATATTTGTCCTGGAAATTAGTTCTTTGTCCAGAACTTGCCGGGTTTTATTTCTCCTAGCAGTCTCACTTTTTAAATTAGAAGCAAGTCTGAACTATCACTGCGATCCCTCTGAGAAGACATTTTGGTACAACCTGAAGTAAATATCCTGCTGACTTAAACTGCTGCTCCATAAAGCAGTAAAGCTATGCTTTACTTATATGATGAAATCCAGATATCTAAAACATGAACCTCCGACAGATAGGGAGGTATGCATCATGAGCTTCAATCTTATGATAGCCAGACAGACAGATAGAAAGTTATGCTAGTGATTATACTATGGAATCTGAAATTTTGATAAATTTTCTGTAAGCTCTGTAGCAGACTAGAAAAATCCATTCTTCTTTTGGGATCAGGAAGGATATGAAATAATAAATATTTCTCTGAAATACCTTAGGGAGGCCTCAGTCATACCAATCTCAACTGTACAGCTGAATTTCATTTATACAGACTGAAAAAAAATAATCACAGAATCACATAATCCCACATCCTCATGGGTTTTTCTCCCAAATTGAGGAAATTGATTCAGTAACATAATCTCTTCTCCAAATTCCACAATTCTGTCTGTTGTAATGCATTCTTCTGTTTCCTAAGATTAAAACAAATAGACTTTGCTCTCTTGTGACCTGCTGAACTGCACAGAAGAGGAGCAATGGATTGGCTTGATCTTCATACAAAGCTCACAAAATTTCCCTCTGTTACTTAGGAAGATACTGCTCCTGAAACTGTTGCGTCTGTAGCAATATGAAGAGAAAGAGAATCGCTTATGGTTCTTAAAAACATAAATACCAGAACTTTTAAGGGGTAGCGCTGAAGAAAACTTTCCCAGGAACGCATTCATTTATTCACCATCCAGTAAATTTATTATTAATCTACTTAATAAACTGGTTTCCTTAAGCTGATGACATGTATGCTCACATGGATGAGCATCTTCAGCAAAGGTCAGGTGATCTGAATCAAGATCATCATACTGAGCTGACTGAAGCATCTAGAACAAGTCAGATTAAGCTCTTGGGTCATGCCTGGATATTAACCATCAGAGACGAGAATTTTTGCCAACTTAATTCAGTCTTCAGAAAGATATAGGGGAGGAGAGCAATTTTTTATTATAGGTGGTAGCAATGAGAGGACATTAACAATGGTATTACCAAAATGTAATATCCCATCTTCACTGTTGAGGATATCAATCTTTTTTTTTGTTGCCAGTGCTTTTCCTCCTCCTTGCTGGATAACCCCAGCAACTTGCCAACATGCTGTGGAATGGAATTTGATTTTTTTTTTTTTGAAGTAGAAATCTTTTCATCCCACCACAACTAAAGTATTTATTTTCTTCATTGCATTGCAAATGAATGATTCCCCATGCAATTTGACTGTTCTAGTAAAGGGATGCAACTTCGTTGTTGGAAGGCAACTCTGAAATACTGGAAACAGAGTAAGAAACATCTTCCACTGTCACTGATCACACTCTTAGGCTCTGACCATGGTTTCTACTGTTTCAGAAAATGAAATACTGTCTTCTGATGAAGAGACAGCTGAGAATACAACCACACTACAAAGAGATAATATGCAATCCAGGAGTTCAGCATTAATTAGAAACACACTTAAATATGTGGTTTAACTTTTAGGTTGTCTTATGTAGAGTCAGGAGTTGGACTTGATGATCCTCATGGGTTACTTCCAACTCAGGATATTCTATGATATGCAACTATTCCTTATATCTCCTCCATCGTTGCCAAAACTGGTGTACTTCTTCCTAGAAGACTGAATATTACTACTCTTTCAGGTCCAGTTGCAAAAAAAAGCCAGTGGGAAGAATTACATGTGACCTAGGAACACACTGCTCTGCAGACATAAAAAATTTCTTGGCATTCTTCTACCTGAAACTGGAAGTATAAGATCTAAAGTCTGAGAGACAGCTTCATTAGCCAGAGTTAATATTTAGATAACTTGTTCTGTGCTGATAAGATGAGTATTGTCATTATTATAAATTTGACCCTACCAAAAGTGGTTGGACCTTCTGACGAAACATTAATTCCTGTGAGAGTTGTGACTGAAAACAGACTTTCTTGTGCACGTCTGTCCCAAAGTCCTGGAATTACCTGGCTCAAAGACTTTAAAAAATGTTCTTAAGACAACAAATGCCGATACAGTGCAAACTGACAAAGTAATAATCTCTCCCTCTACTGCAAGTAAGGTAACACTCTAGGTGCACAACACAAAAAATACATATCTTCACATTAAAATTATATTTCTTGCTTTCAAATTCCTTGGCTATGGTGTGTACCTGCTAAAACTAGTTAGTTTTAAAACAGCCAATCTTTAATTAACTTTTTGAATCTTGTATGGATTCCTATTTCAAATGACACAGTGATTTATTTTTTTTTAATCCGTGGCTGGGTACTGGGAAGGAAATGTGCTATCACTTTAGCCTACTTTCAGGGGAACTACAGGTCAGTCAGTCTCACCTCTGTGCCTGGTAAGATCACGGAGCAGATCCTCCTGGAAACTATGCTAAGGCACATGGAAAACAAGGAGGTGATTGGTGACAACCAACACAGCTTCATCAGAGGCAGATCATGCCTGACAAATCTGGTGGCCTTCTATGAAGGGGTTTCACAGCTGGTGGGTAAGAGAAGAGCAACTGATGTTATCCACCTGGACCTGTGCAAAGCATTTGATACTGTCCCACACAACATCCTGGTCTCTAAATTAGAGAGGCATGGAGTTTAAAGATAGACCACTTGGTGGATAAGAAATGGGCTGGATGGTCGCACTCAAAGAGTTGTGGTGAATAGTTTGACAACCAAGTAGAGACCAGTGACAAGTGGCGTGTCTCAGGAATTGGTATTGGGACCAGTTCTCTTTAACATCTTTGTCAGCAGCATGGACGGTGGGACCGAGTGCACCCTCAGCAAGTTTGCTGACAACCCCAAGCTGTGTGATGCGGTCGACATGCTAGGATGCCATCCAGAGGGACCTTGACAGGCTTGAGAGTTGGGCCTATACAAACCACACAAACAAGGCCAAATGCAAGGTCTTGCACATGGGTTGGGGCAATGCACAAATACAGGCTGGGCAGAGAATGGATTGAGAACAGCCCTGAGGAGAAAGACTTGGGGTGTTTGTTTATAAGAAACTCAACATGAGTTGGCCGTGTGCCCTTGTAGCTCAAAAAGCCAACAGTATCGTGGGCTGCATTAAAAGAAGCGTGACCAGCAGGTCAAGGGAGGTGATTCTCTCCCTCTGCTCTTGTGAGACCCCATCTGGAGTACTGTGTCCAGTTCTGGAGTCCCCAGCACAAGGACATAGAGCTGTTGGAGCAGTATCAGAGGAGGGCCACGAAGATCATCAGGGGGCTGAAGCACCTCTCCTGTGTAGACAGGCAGAGGGAGTTGGGGTTGTTCAGCCTGAAGAAGAGAATGCTCTGGGAAGACCTTGTAGCAGCCGTCCAGTACCTGAAGGGGCTACAGGAAAGCTGGAGAGGGACTTTTTACAAGGGCATGTAAGGGACAGAACAAGGGGGAATGAGTTCAAACTAAAGGAAAGTAGATTTAGACTGCATATTAGGAAGAAGTTCTTTCCTGTGAGGGAGGCGAGACACTGGAACAGGTTGCCCAGGGAGGTTGTGGATGTCCCCTCCCTGGCAGTGTTGAAGGCCAGGTTGGATGGGGCTTGGAGCAACCTGGTCTAGTGGGAGATGTCCCTGCCCATGGCAGGAGGGTTGAAACTAGACGATCTTTACAGTCCCTTCCAACCTGAACTATTCTATGATTCTAAGAAAGTGCTGCACTGGGAACTGTTTCAGGGAAAATTTTCCTAGTAGAGTGACGCTATCAGAAAAATATAAACACTACTCACAGACAACTGATTTTCCATTCCTGAATGGTTTATCTACCCATTTCAACATGTGAAGAAGCTGCATCATAGTAACACTTTTGAAGTAATAAACAATATGTTCATTAACAACGGAAATTGCATGCCCATAACAAAACTATTTATCAACACCAGTCATGTGTTCTGTCATGCATTAGACTAACATTAGGTTATAATCGGTATTGCAGAATGTCACTGCTAAAACTAAAAATATTTTATACCTATTACATAATTAAAATTAAACTTGAACAACCCCCACATAATCACGTATACCTCTTCTCTACCTTTACTTAAAAAGCCTAACATATGACGTTAAGCATGTATTACCTTTGCAATTCTAATATTTCATTTGCAATTTCGGTTCCTATACTTCCAGCACCAAGAACTGTTCCAGAGGACATTCCAGGTACACTTACTAAAGACTGTTTTACAGCATCTACAGTTAAGAAAAACAAAATAAAACCTTAAGTTTGTAGCAGTTTCATTGCACAGCAAGGAACAATAATCACCTCAAGGATTAACTTTAAAGCAGTTTTTATTCTATATCTCTAATTTTCAGAAATTAAACTCCTTGAAACACTCATGAAGGAGAGTGTTGTTTCCCTTGAAATACAAAGATAAGTGAGTAATATATTTGTGAAAATTACTGATCTCCAGTAATGAAATTAGCTTTAATCATTACCACCTCCAGTCTCTTTCACTAACACAAACACAGGAGAAAAAACCCTTGGATTTGTCACAAACTGAAATAATTTTTTAAAACAGAACAATTTCAAAAGCAAAAATGAAAAAAAACTTATAGCAAGATGACAAAACAGGATGTAGAAATCAGAATCTATGCATAGCAGAAAAATATTAACAAAATATGTATCAAAATCAGTATCACCCTATACTTTGTAGCTAAACTGAGATAGTATAATTGCATTTCTTCCAAAAAAACACACAAAATATGAAGAGGGTCTGTGACAGAAGCATAATACTCTATCAACCGAAATCTTAGCTACAGTAGAAGTGCTAGAAGGAAAAGATATGCTATAAGCCCTTTCTGATAACAGTTATTTGAATGATATGAATTGGGATGCTGTAACTAAAAATTGTCACCAGAATTAGGTTTAAAAAAAATGAATCCTTCTTTGCACATTAACCTTGAATAAAAAAATTTCTGGATTGAATAAATCTAAAGTTGCAACAATTGATCAGGAGATGCACCTATGATAACTGTAAGAAGCAAAACTTGCCTTCTGCAGGTTGGGAACCAGAGGAGACCTGTTCTTCAGCTGACTCGTTATGACCTCTGAGATTTAAATAAATTTAAAAAAACAAACAAAAAAAAACAAAAACAAAGAAATCAGCAAGTTTTTTCAAAGTCAAAACCCAGCACATTTATGTTTAATTTCAGTAATAATTTACACGGAGTGAAAAATACATCCTCAAAGAAGTAAAAAAAATGAGATATTCCTCACATTTCAATGTTTAATCCTTTGTACTGCTGTTTCTGAAGCACTGGGTGAAATATTAATTTCTACTTATTCTCCAAATAAAGAACAAAGGCCAAGGTAGTTGTCTGTGTTCCACAACTAGAACAAGGCTGCTATTTTTACTGCTAGGAGGGAGACCAGTTAACCACAAACAACTGCTATAATGACAGGCCAGTGGCTTCCTTCAGCCAGCACTTGCTGCCTACCTTCCCTCCTCTAGAAGGCTGCAGAAACCCAGGGCAGACAAAAGTGGCCTTTGGCGGTTGGGCAGCACACACTGTCTTAACTGCTCTTCTCTGTTTTCTTGAAGAGAAAGGACATGGGCAAAATAGGTGGGTGATATTGACTTAAGACATGAACCAGCTACAGAATGGGTAAAAGGCCCCCTTGACAACTTGATTTAATGGAAATAAAAACTTCTCTGTCCCTCTCTCAAAAACCCAGTCATTAGCAAAGATCCTCAGTATCATTGGAACAATCCAAGTTAGGACAATGAACACATGAAGTCTTGTAAAGCTCAGAAGGAAAAGCAGAACTAACTTCACATTTCCGTTTGTTCTTATCTACTACTCTTAAAAGACCCTTCCTTTCTTCCTTTAAGAAACTCTTTCACCTCATTATTTTTCTACTGGGAAACAGCAGTTTTCAGAGTCAAATCCACAACTTAAGCCTGAAATAAAAATAACTGGTAAATACAAAAAAATGTTCTTCCAGGTTACTCAACCACTCTTGTGCAGTGTTGATATTTTCTAGCCTTGTTCTGCTTCTTAAACAGGTCGCTTTCTGGTAATGTTAACCATAATTAAGACAAAAAAATAACATGGGGATTCACATAATAAATTACTTACAATACCACAGTGTTGTTTGACACAATGTACTCCAGTTCTTTGGTCCACGGATTCATGAAACTAAACCACTGACTCTTCAAAGTAACAAAAGTCCCATCTTTCGCTCTAAATTTGTAGGAATTTGTAAATACTTTTTCTTTATTCTGCAAAACTAGATAAGAAAGGAAAGTTGTAACCGCTGTGTTTATACTAGAAAGATAAAGTTAAAAAAAATAAAATCTGTTTTATAGCATCATAAAACCAAGATGTTTTTGATGACCAGAAATACAAATTAAATGCCAGAACAAATGGCAGAATCCCTACTAAAACCAAGCTACAATTTCAGCAATGTTATTAACCTTAAATTAAAACCCAAGGACTAAGTATCTGCAAACCACTAGTAGGGAGACTCCTGACTTGGTGAACCTTCATAACCAGTGTCTTTAATTACATGATTAGGCGTATTTGCTCTTCAGAACTATTCCTCATTCTTATAAAGAACTGAAGCAGAGTTGAAAGAAGCATTAACATTATTCTCTTATGATTAAAGAACTGCATCAAGATGCAGGACAACAGAAGTTTCTCCCTGCTTTTATTAAAAGCTTTATGCAGTCACATCTTAATGCAGATGTAGAAAAAGACAATGTTAAGATTGTTTAGTTTTATTAATTTTCAGCTTCTGATTTTCTTATTTGTACTGTTTTCACATAGCAGTTATATGTAGTTGTATGTAATCTGGGAGACCAATTATTTTGTACCTTCTTTATGTTTTTCAGCTAGATGATTGTGATCATCTTGATGGCAGTACTCGTAACAAGAAGTTCCTAGAAGCTCTTGTGGCAGATACCCCAAAATTGCTGTTGCACTGTTAGAAATAAAAACACAAACTACAGTGGATTCAAACAATTGCAAAGCTTGTCAGATAAAGCAGAAAATTATTATTTAAAGAAATAGATGTTTCTGTTCATGTTTAGGAAAAAATATAGCATTAGTATAAGTCTAAAACAACAGGAAATATTATTCACTGCAAACTATCCATTTGCAATGAATGCCAATTCAAAGACAAAATAACAGCATTTAAACATGTAAACTAAGTGTACATACAAAACTTCTGATCATTAGGTCTTCCCATTATCCAGTCAGCGTACTGGTCACAAATAATAAGTCATTTAAAAAATTTATTAGTTGAATTTTGCTCTGCAACTTTAAGGAAAAAGTTTAAACTGACATTTTCAGATGAAAGACAAGATGACTGAAAGCAATAAGAACCTTCCAGTGACAACAGTGAAATTTGAAATGCAAAGTGGTAACTTAGTCTACACAACAAATAAAAGTCTGTTTTCCAAAGTTCAGAAAACAAGAACTTCACTTTCACTTCTAATGAAATAATTTGGTGCCTCATCTAGATATAATGTATTTGTTTCAAATAGTAAATTTTTAAGATGTAATTATTTATGGTTAAGTGTTTATTACTTAAGTCATATGCATAGATATGAAGCTCTAACTTGAGATTTATCTTTATGAATATGTAAGTTTGTAAGTGAATATGTATTTTGCAACATATTTTAATCTTGCTAGCTCACATTTTTCTGTAGGACAATACACTTACTTTTATACATCATGTTTTATGTTTGACAAAACAAAAAAGCCCGAGTACTTACAGATTCAGAATTAACTGCTTTCTGTATACAGCACCTAGATATTCTATCCTGCTCAAGAAATTACAGTTCTGAGAGGAAGTATTAGAAAATTTAACTAGTGGTGTCGTTTTCATTTTCTCTTCATTAAATAACAAAACACTTACCGCTGATCTACATAAACAAATTTTCCATCCATGGCAAATCGTGTAACAAATTCTGTTGCTTTGACTTTTATCTCTCCACTCTTTTGTGGAACAATATAAGGGTGTAGCCTCCCAATTGCAACAAGACAGTTGAAGTTACTACTGCCCTTTTCTACATCATTTTCCTCTTCTACTCCCACCTCATTAGGAGGCCAGTTCTTCATATACCCAGTACAATGAATAGTACAGTATTTTCTGTGATCTAATAAAAAGACATGAAACAAGAAGCAGTTATGGTTCAGAGTACATGGAATTATTTTTTATTTCATTCACCATTAGACTAACGACTATATTTTATGATTACCTACAACAACTGTACAAGGCTATAGATAATTTTACAGGGTACTTTAAAGCTATTTTTGTACTACTTAATTTTGGCTTACCTGGGGAGAGAGCTTCTAGCCCTATGTAAGATTTAGGAAGATAAGTTATAGGTGTTGGCAGTTCAAAGACAGTCTCACAGAAAAAAAGTAAACCAACAGTCTGGTAACTCACAGATCACTTTCTCTTTACATGGCTTCATATGCATTGTAAATTAAAACAAACTGGAGAGTCACTCTGTAGCTTCCAAACCAATTTACCTTTCGTGAACACAAGGTCCTTAACATGTACTTACTGAAACTGTTAAAAGAATTGGTTGAGAGAACAACCTAATCCAACCCAGATTACTTTCTATTTATCTCAGGCTTTTGAATTCCTCAATTTACTGGGAACACAAATATTTTTAAAGTCTAAATTACAGCATACGCTGTCATTCATTCCTATGGCTGGTAGACTCTTTGCTGCCTATGTAACATGCAAAAACCCTCATATGCACCAAAACAGAGATGACATTATGTGTCCTACAGTAACTGTCTTTCAAAAATTGCCAAATTATTCTTGATATCTGTATGCTGAACAAATTAAGCTTTACANTGTCCTATCATCAGTCATTACTGACAAAAGCCTGGCTCCTTCATCCTGACACTCACCCTTTACATATTTGTAAACATGGATGAGGTCACCCCTCAGCCTCCTTTTCTCCAAGCTAAAGAGACCCAGCTCCATCAGCCTCTCCTCATAAGGGAGATGTTCCATTCCCTTTACATAGATTTGACTGCATTAACCCTATCAACTGCAGAAAACGTGATATATCAAGTCTGTAGAATGAAAATCTGAGTTATCCTACTTTGACTTTGTGCCAGTTTCTCAGATTATCAAGGTGCCTTCCTTCAATATTGCTTTCCTGAGAAACATTTATAGAAGTTAAATTCACTAAGTTAGTTGTCACATCAAGGGAGACTGAATTCTATTTACTTATAATGACAGATCTAATAGAAAATTTACTCTTGTATGGTATATCTCAACAATAACAGGTTACATTGAAAAACAAAAGGAGGACCATTTTTTCAGGGTTAAACAACTTCAGCAGACCTTTGCAAAAATCAGTACTAAGGTATTAAATAAAAGCTGGAAGTTACATTTGAAAAATATCCATTCACTGAAAACTTGACAGGAGCATACTGCTGTACAGGCAAACCAAAATACAAACTCAATTAAAATTTAATTAGAAAAATGAATGGAATTACACTGATAAATTAACTTCACTACTAGAAGCAAAAAAAGGGAAAATTCATACTTTTTAAGTACACACAACACAAAGTAAAACAGAAAAAAAAGTTGGTTTACTTGCTTTTTTTCCCCTTCAAAACAGTAGGTTCTGCAGGCCTTATTCACGGTTATCTTCAAGACATATGTTACTTAGTGTCATTCTTCTGATCTGCTTCAGTACTTTCAAAAATTTCCCTTAGACTTCTAAAATTTGACTAAACAGACCACGTGCTCCTAAACAACTAATGTAACTCAGGTGCCTCCCTGCCTCTTTTCCAGGAGTGAATAGGGAGGAGAAAGAGTGAAATTAGACTGTTTTTCAAAATGTGTCTCTAGTACTTATTTACACTTCTCTAAGGCTACTTTGTGAAGTCAGCGATAACTACAAGTGTCACACTACTGACTCAGAACTTAAATATACCAAATTTCAAGACAGAAAGCCCCCGCTTCATCTACACTGCTTGAATACCTTTCTTCTTAGGGTTGGGCAAGCACTCCTTTTCTTCTTTGACTGCGGTCCTACTACATTTTATCCGACAGAAGAAGGAACGTCGAGCACCAGAATTCAGACGAGCTGGTCCAGCTTGAAAATCTGTGTGTACTTGCAAGCCAGCTTACAAAAATTTAGTAAAGTAGTTAAAAAACCAAAATCCAACAATAAAACTTCAGAATACAAGGCCTTTTCTTCATTTTAGCTTCCAGTACATCCTTACTGTTAATTTGCCTAAATTTTGTCCTTAGAATTAAAAATGAAAAAAGTCTAATAACTTAGATAGGAAGAGATAAGAAAATGTGACTGTTACACAGCTTCCAAAATTAAAAAGAACCACTAAACTATTTTTAAACCCTTCATGATATTTTGAATAGTATTTTAATAAATATGCTTCATAAACTTTCAACTTCTATTTGGTACAAGGAAAAACTGCAAAGATGCTTATAAAAGCCAGCCACAAAATAGTGATTAGCTGCAGAGTACATAACACTTTCCATATTAGGAATAACTGTAAACAGATTAAGATTTGGTTAAATTAGGATTGACACGTAGCATTTTCAGAGAAGACAGTGATTCTTGATACTGAAGTATTTTATCCCATGTTCGACTATACCAGGTATTTTGTATTGACAAGACCTATCAAATACAAGAAAAAAAAGTAGTATGCCTGGTAGGAAGAACGTCAGACCACATGTTGGTAAATGTTTAACAGTGCAAATTTCAGTCATTCTTATTATCGAAAATAAATTATTTTCTGTGCTAGCTTTTAAACTGTAAGTGCATTCTAAGCAGCAGAAAGCATTCAAATATGTTTGGTTCATAGGAATTATATGTCATGGTTGTACATCCATGCACATATAAACACATGAATATGTCCTGCATAACAACTAGATTTATTAACATTTCTCTAAAAACTCTGAGCACATTCAAACATTACTTACTTTTCCCATCTATGAGCTTCTCCCTAGGAGAGACATCTGAAGAAGAAAGTTGCTCCTTAACTTTTGCCACATCTTTTGGATGCAAGTAATCAAACAAACTCTGTCCAATTAAACTGGCCTATTTAACAAAGAAAAAAACCAAACACCCAAAATCAAAAGAAGTAAGAACCACATAGTTTTAGAACAGGACATACTATTTATCTCAGAAAAACAACTTTTTACACCATTTAAAAAAGTCAAATACCACAGTTACTCTAATTGTCAATATTTTGGTCCACATTTAATTTGTTATTGCTTAGTATTATTTTTATAAAAACAGGGTAGTAAAACCATAATTTGTTACTTCCCCTTTGAAAAATAGATTTAATTGGATATTAAAAAACAGTTCTGTAGAAACAAATGTACATAATATGATTCCTGCGCTAGCCAAAGGTTATGCACAAAATAACTCCACTCTCAGATTATTTGGGGGGAAGGAGGTAGGGAAATAGGAAGAAACTTTCATGCTAACTACAGACTCTAGAGCTCTAATTTGGTTGGACAAAATGACACCACTGAGTCAGAAGCTGCCTGGAGGCAAGGATCAGCTCATTTCAGCACTCCTTAATCGGAGATATTTACAGTAATCTCTCTAGCTGGGATCCTCTCAACCTGCTAATCAAAAATAACCATTTTGCTGCACTACTGTAGGCAGCACTACTTTTGAAACAGGATGGAATTCTCAGACATGTGGACTAGTTTTGATTTTTTGATCGCTTACTTTCAACACAACAGGTCAATCAGTGGTGGAAAGGAGCTGTGTTGACTAACAATATTGTAGATTCAAACTGCAACTCATTTTGGACCCATGCCACTTGCTATGTGATCACTGCATATATAAAGGGGAGCATGATTCCAATAAACCCATGTCAGAAACAGCTTTAATTAAAAGCTTCTACGAAACCAGGATAAGCAAGTACACAGCCTCTTTCACTTGCACAGTCCCCTTCTAACCCTAATGCAAAGGCAAAATGCTGAGTGCCACTGAGAAAGGATAACAGAAGCCTTGTCAAAATAAATATGTGTAACAAACAGGTTAGACTGCAGGATGAGACTCATAACCTAGAATGGTTCCTAAATAAGCTAACAAATTCATAGGTTGTCAGTCACGTTTTCTAAACCTCTTTGGCTGGAACAGTGAAGATCTTATGTATCTGGAAGTAGGTATGGCTGATGTGACTCCAAAAGGTACTTTTTAGTCCTTGAGTAAATTCAGTGTAGAAGTTTTAAAAGAAAAAAAAAATCTGCTTTATGCTTGTTCCCATAATATGATTAACTTCACTTCCATTTACAAAGCTATCATTTCGGTTGGGGTTTTTTGTTTGTTTTTTGTTTGTTTGGTGGTTTGGTTTTTTTTAAATAAAAACTTTTAAAAATCTATAGAGTCCAGTTTGATTAAACTTCTGTTTTGAAGAAAATGAACATAGGACAAATGGTTTCAAAGTCGTAGATGTAGACAGATGGAACCACTAACTGTTTTACTCTTTTTTTTTTGGAACAGAAGTCATATATACATGAAGAAGTTATCATGCTTTGATTACTTGTAGTAATTGTCCATATGTCCATAATGTTAAATGTCAGCTAATGGAAGGCTCATATATTTTTCTTATTTCTCTTATCCTACAGGTTAAGATAACTCACACTATCTCAACTGCCTTCAAGTTAAGAGTATATACATGGATAGTTATTGTGGATGAGGTGTTATGCAGTGCATCTGAGCATAAAGGTATTACTAAGAAAACCTTTAATTAACACTGCTGAACTACCAATTTTCCTTGACCTAAAAAATCCCCTCCCCCCCCAAAAAAAAATCACTTCACCATTTAAAAGAAAATCTCTTGGAGGTAGAAATTAGGACATCTTCAAATTGTCCCTTCCTCTCAGACTAGCAGTTTTCTTAAAGATGATCAGTTGAAGTCTGGTGCTATTATAATACTCAGGTCAGGAGCACTGACTGCACTTGCAAACGTTTCATTCCAGGATATTCAGATTTACTCTGAAGGAGGTTAAATCAAAGAAATTCCCAGAAGTGATACACAAGGACTGGTTTGTAGCAACATACATTAAAATGTAGCTCAGAAATTTCTATGAAAATGCAAGGTAAAAGCAAAATGAAATTATAACCACCTGGTCATAATTAAGTATTTTGCAAACGGATTCCGAGACAAACAGAATTTTTCCTCTGTTGCATCCAACCACAAATAGGAATCCATCCGCAGCCTGAAAATATAAAGATAGTGTCTTTAAAACCATACAATTAAAATATACAATTAATATTGATGGCTACAAGGAAGCATACTTTTAAACTTGATTTTTTAAATTAAATTATAAAACACACCAAAAAACAATCAAGATTGCAAGGACCAAAATCAGACCTTCAACTACAGACAGCTAAAGTTTCTTAAACACAGTTTTTGGAAAAAAGGCTGCAAAAACTGGAAAAAGCCAGCTGCAAGACAGCTTAACGTGGGAGTCATCTTACAGATATTGGCAAAGTCTGTTATTGCAGCAAAAGAAAAAGAAAATAGTTGCAAATGAGAAAGGGTAAAGGAGTGTGGGTATATCCTGAAGTGCGAAAACAAGAATAAAGATCTGTCAGGTATTATTTCTGCATCTTTTTCAAAGTACATCCTTAAAAATTTAAACAAAGGAGAGCAGACAGTTGCAAGAATATTTGTGTGTAATTAAAAGCATTCTCTATACTTGCATGCAGACTTCAATAGCAACATTTAAAACTTCATTAATATTATTTTTATTTAGATGCAATTGCATACAGACTTGACATCCCTTCAAGGGCTGCTGTCTGTCATGCTCACAAGTCATCTTCTGTACCCCTTTATGAAAAAGCCTGTATACTGTACAGATTTTATAAACTGGTACTTACCAAATACATCAAAGCACTTTCTTGAAAAAAATGGGGGAAAAAAAAAGCACTCTTGAACTAAAAACTCAAGTTAATGACAGGCTTTAATAAGGACATAATTTAATTGAGAGTTTCCTTCCACTTACCCTGAGTATTAACTGCCGGAGCTCATCATCCTTTAAAAATGAAGGTTTATACCGGACTTCTGTATAGGAGCTAGTAGAACCTGGAAAGTAGATTATTTGTAGACATAAAGTCAAAAGTTACATTTTAAATTTACTTTTAACTTATATATTGCTATACTTGTTTTGTATTTTATACATTTTCTTTGCAACCACAAGAGTTGAATAAAAAAATATTTCAAATTCTACAAATATTAAAAATGAAAAAACTTCAAACATATGCTGGTAATGAATATGGGCACACAACCAGATTTTTCTTGCCCCTTATTTAGCATAAAACAAGGAAACTTCTGTTCAGATATGTTTAAAGTACTGCTAGAGAAATGGTATTAAGAGAACTGAATTTTCTAGAAACATTTCTTAGGCCTATTTCAGAATCCTTAACATTTGCTGATCTGAGTAATTTCAATGTTATCAATAATCTTTTGCATGAATAATGCTTCATTAGTACTGTATACCCAATAATTAAAAAATCCTCTATTGTAATTAAATTGAATGTCTCACTAAATGCACTGAGACTGACTCATTACATTTACTGTTCTAGCACCCATGGCAAGTACTCTAAAATAATTTTTAGCCATTACAAACATTTCCACAATTTTTTTCTCGATACTTTTGGAGATAAATAGCAGTTGAACTTTCCAGCAAATTTCACTATAATTCCACATAGTATCTTCGTTGTAATATTGTATTTTCTTAAACTATTTGTTTTGAAGATGCATATAACAACTGTGCCGGATGGAGTCCAGCTTTCATACCCTATTGTTAAAATACAGAAGTTTAGGCTGAAGATTTCTTGTAGGTGCTTGTTTAAACTGCAAGTGCAATTACTGCTCTGCTAAAGTGTCACATTATTTCTTTACGCAAAATTCTCAACCTGATTGGGCCAACTGGCCTCAAGAAATCCCTTTCAACCTAAATTATTCTATGATTCCATTAATTTCAAGTTAGTAGCATTATTTAATTACCTACACTCCTTTGACTTAAGCCTTATGGGGTTCTTATTAAGATATGTTTGTTCATAATGGGGTTTTTTTGCTATGCACATAGTCTTCAATCTTTGCTCACCATTGATCAAATTATTATTCTGAAAAAGTGCTGCCAAAAAAACCTGGAAACTGTGTGCTGCTGACAGACCATGCAATGTTCAACCTGCATTTGGATAGAGCTCTTTTAGGGGAGAAAAGAAATAACCCCAAAACTAGCAATAGCAAAAGGAGAGAAAACAATATATCCTGGTTTGATCTTTCTACTCTCTAACATTTCATGGTGTTTAAGAGTTGAATGTAACCCAAGGCATCAGCTATTCTGTAAAAGTATGTTTTGTCTTGCAACACTCTTTTTGACTACTGTTTTTGCAGGCAAAATAGTAAGTTTGAAAGATGATTATGTCCAAATGTAATTTTTTCTTTAGTTTTAGGCAACTGGTTTTGGTCTTCTGAAGTTACACTGTACAAGACTTAACCTATCACTGAAGTGATTTCTCTGTGCTCCCTGCCAGTGCAGCTACTTACACCAGTTTCTTTAGGTAAGCATTTTTTAATTGCCTTTTTCCATTATGCTGTAAATTCCAAAGTAAACAGACAAACATGAAATTCCAATATAACGACAAAGGGTTGATGCAATCACAAACGTGGGAATAACAAAACAGGAGTATGAAGACCACTTGATTCTCTATTAGCAGTATAGCTGTTGGCATCAGTACAGCACCACAGATATTACTGCTACAGAAATTATGATGGAAAGTGGAGACATACAGAACACACTTTTAATTTGGGGGTTGGAAAACAATGAAATACAGACTTGTTTGATCGCTGTCATTTTTAATAAGAATCAAGGAATGACTTGATTGCAAGGCATATCCTTAGCAGACAGAAAATATCATACATTGAAGGGTGTCATTTTTCTCTAATACTAACAAAATTAAGAAATTAAGTTCTGGAAGCCACAAACGTGAAAAATTAAATGAAGAACAGACTGAAATGAATTCAGCAAGGAAAAGTAAATAAACAAGCTTCGATTTATTTAACATCGAAGAAGATATACAGTATCATCTCATAAAAGATCTTCACAGTATGCAGAAGATACATCTGATAGAAAAGGACTATCAGGATTAGTTTCCTAAAACCCACCTTTTAAAGATTTTAAGTGTTGCACAGCCATCCGTAACACTGTAAGTTTGTCTAGCTTTCGTGCCATGGGATTGCACTGAGGGATCATAGCAGACAATTCCTCTATCAAATTATTCATTTTGTCTCTTCTTCGTTTCTCTGTTTGACTGTGAGCCTCTCTAAGAAAAAAAAATAAGAAATATGTACAACATGATTTTCCCCATAATTTTAATAAATTCAATTTTGGGAATGGAACATATCACAAGAAATACTACTGCACTGAAAGAGTTTTTCATACACTACTTGTATTTGACAACTGAATTGGATTCACTTGAACAAAGCAGAAACTGTCACAATAATCACAGAATAGCTTGAGTGGGAAGGGACCTTAAAGGTCATCTAGTCCAACCCCCTGCCATGGGCAGGGACATCCCCCACTAGACCAGGTTGCTCAGAGCCCCATCTAACCTGGCCTTGAACGTCTCCAGGGATAGGGAATCTACCACCTCTCTGGGCAACCTGTTCCAGTGTTTCATCATCCTCATGGTGAAAAACTTCTTCCCTATATCTAACCTAAACCTACCCTCCTCCAGTTTCAAACCGTTACCCCTTGGTGCTATCAAAACAGGCTCTGCTGAAAAGCCTGTCCCCATCCTTCTTATCGGCCCCTTTAGGTATTGAAAGGCGGCAATGAGGTCTCCTTGGAGTCTTCTCTTGTCCAGGCTGAAGAACCCAAACTCTCTCAGCCTTTCTCAGGTTACAGGTATTTCAGGCCTCTGATCATTTTTG
>VZRW01008286.1:1327-92296 GCA_013398125.1 Aegotheles bennettii
TTTCTTTCTTTTTTTTTTCCTTTCAAAACCGAGTCCTGCTATTTTCCACTATTTGCAGATAATACAAATTCGGACTGTCAGGTTGGATGGCAAAATAGGAGCCATGATGGATCTGTTGGCAGGTCACGGATGTGTAAAGAGTGATATATATTAAATAGGTCAATCAGATTATGACAGCAATGTACGATCGTTTGTATGTGTATCTATGTCGGAAAGAATCTTTATTAAAATATTTTGAACAAACGCTTGTATTATGCTGTGCTTTGTTAAGCACATATCTCCAGATTTTAGGGGGGAGGGGGGCGTGTAGTTTCCTTTGCCTTGCTCTGAATGCTCCCCAGCACACACCCACCCACTCCCCCCTTGCACACAATTCCCCCCTCCCCCGGAACATCACTCCCTGCTCGGGGTGTCCCAGGGAGGGGGGACGAGAATTTCTTCCCCGCGGGGTGCGTTTCTCCCTGGAGGCCCCGGCGGTGCGGGGCAGCCGTGGGGCAGCGCAGGGCCCTGCCCGCCCGTTCCGGGCTCCACGCACACCCCTCGCTGCCCTACCCGTGGGGCTGGCTGCGCCCCAGGCTTGAGCTGCAGGACCCCCCCCCTCTCCCTACCCCCCAAGCTGTGGAGCCGCCTCTCCCCTCGTGGACGCTCCACCTTGCCCCAAAGCCGAGGGCAGAGGGAGCGGGCAGCTCCCCACGGTCGCTCCCCCTACGCTGAGCCCGGGCCGGGGGTCCCGGCAGAGCCGAGAACCGGGACCCGCCGGGTCCCCCACGCCTCGGGCGGCCCGGGCCGGCTCCGGGTGTCTGCGGAGCCGCCTCTCCCAACGGCAGCAGCACACGCGGGGGAAGGGGATAAATATTTTCTGCTCCACTTCCCATCAAAAAAGATTAATCAGAACCTGTAACTTTTCAGGAAACATAACTGTAAAGTGCCACGGAGCTGTGGGAAGGCAGCCCAGAGAGGGTGGGCAGATCAGCCCCCAGGCGCAAGGAGAAGCGTCTCTCAGCATTTACTAGACAAAGGCTGGGTGCGTCTAATTATGATTATTAAAACAATTTCCATGACGATGTCTAATATTATGTTAATTTGAAAACAACTGTGTATGAAAACTGTCGACTATAATACCTAAATTCATTTAATGAAACACATCGTTAAGGCAATTAAACCTCCTGGATGTGATTAAGGAACATAATTACGACACTGTTCTGCGCCATAATTGGGTGTCTTTAATCAAGGGGTAAAGTGATCAGCAACACAGCCATTAGTTTGTATTGTTCTGTCTCTGCTGTCCATCATTCTGATTAGGAATTAACCACCGCCACCAGCTTGGCGTGGTGCGTGCCTGTGCCTGTGTCTGTGTGTGTGAGTGAGTGTGTGTTCGTGCATATAACGTCGCAGGACACCTTGGCTGCAAGATTTACCGCTTAATATCTCCGGCCACGGAGCAAGCTTCCCGGAGATGCTCCCCTGGAAGGCGCGGGCGCTGCTCGGCTGTGTCCGGGCGTGGGACGAGGGAGGAGAGCGAGGTCCTAGCACACTCCTAGGTCGGCCGGGACCCGGGCTGGGGGGAAGGCAAGGAGCTGTGGGAGGCCCACGCTCCGCATCCCGGTTCCCGTGGGAAGCGGCCGGGGCGCGGGTGAAGTGTGCGGGCCGGCCAGGGATGCTCCCCGCCGGCTCGGACGAGCCAGGACGGTAGCTGCCGTCCATGGCACATCGGACGGCTGCTCCGTTCACCTCTCGTCCGCCTCCGCTTCGGAGCGACGGGAAAGCGGAATGAAAACGCTTTTCCTTCCCAGCTACCGCTGCCGCCCGACTTCGGGCTCGCTTGCTCCCTCATTGCCTGCTTTGGAGGGGGGAGAGGGGTCTCTGCCAAGTAGAGGTGCTGTCACTCCTGTCCCTTTGCACCGAGCAGCCTCGCTGGGGACCGCCACGAAGCCGCTGGGCCAGTCCCTGGGCAGGTCTTGCCAATGCGAGCGCCGTTTGTGTCGGGGGTGGGGGGAGGAGAGAGGCTTCCCCGTCCTCTTAACGCTTGATAGATCACTTAACCAGAAATGAACGTGTCCCCCATCAAAAGAGCTTCTTCCCCATTCCCAGCCGCCCCAAAGAACCAGAATCTCCCCCAGCCTCCTCCGATGGCTCCCTGTGCCCCCGTCGCTCAGCCCGGCTCCCTTGCCCCGGCTCTGAGCCTGAAATTGTCCCAGCATGAGTGACATTGGCTTTCCTAATGTAATGACTTATGAAAGATATAATCATGTGTTAAATTGAATCCTCCGCTTAACTGTTAATGGTGTGCTCTGGGCACATTTACGTATTAGATGCTATGGTAACTAATTACCACTAGAAGAAGGGATAATACACTTTCCAGACTTTGACAAATAATTATGAGTGTTCACATCCCTGCTAGCAGCAGTTGCAGCGGATCTGCTGGAATGAGTAAGTGAATAAATGAATGGGTAAGTGAACTTGTGTGCATGGAGGGGACTAGATAATGAATAGTGGTCAAGTGAGTTTTCTTATTAAAACCTTTAATGAAAATGTGATTTAGGGTGGAAGGGGGGGAAAAAGTGCGACGCTGTCTCTGAACGTAATTAAATCGCGTAATATAAACATCATAAACATAAATAAGTTTGTTTTTAATTAAAAAGCAGCAGTCAAAGTAAATTATCCACGTGCTCGGAAACTTTACAGCAATTAACACTTTTTCTTTTGGTGTTGGTGTCGGCGGAGGGGAGTTGTTGGGGGGTAAAATAAACGAGCCAGGACTTCGAGACTCTCTGCAGGAACGTTTGTAACTTTGATTGCACCCGCTGCCAACAGGCCGGAGGGATGCTGAGGCGTTAATCAGGTGGCAGAACGGCTCCTTATCGGAGCGGGACAAAACTCTGGGGAAGTCGTGTTGGGCGCCGCGCCGGCCCGGGCCGCCGCCGCCCGCCCCGTCGGGTCGCTACCGCTGCCTCCCTATGAAGTATTACGCTTGATTTAGGCAGGTGCCGCAGGGGTTAAGCCTCTCCTGCAGCCTCCCGGATGCCATCCCGGCCCGGACAGGAGCGAAGGCAGGAGCTGCTGCCGGGGAGCGGGAGCCAACGATGCTGCACCGGCCCCGGCCCCGAGCCTGACTCGGGGGCTCCCAGCAGCCGGCCATCCTCTGAAGGGACATCTGCTAAATGACCAAAGAGCTGCAGACAGCCCCGTTTCCCCGTGGTCACTCATCAGCTCGGTGTCACCCAGCTTCGCCCACCCCCGGAGCGCTCCAGAGGGAGATTTGCTCTGGTTTGGCTGGTTCTCCAGCCTCGGGAAGGGTTAAATCCTTCCCCAAGCCCCTAGTTGCCCTTGTCCTCTCAACCTGATTCAGAGACATGTAATAAAATATGAAGCAAATTTATGGTCTGTTTCAAGCACTTTACTGCTGTATTTTTAAATTCATATATGCACATATAAGAACTATGATCTGTGAATAATTTGAAATGCTATAGGAAAATGATGCATTTTAGATCAAACATAACCGTTTTCTTACATAATTGTCTCGGATTAAAATAAAAAGAAAGATACTTTTCGAACAGAGACAAAGCTGAAAATCTAATGACAACCATAAACTGCTAGACAGCCATAAATTAACGTCTTCATCAAACACTGAAGGGATCAGTGCTTATCTAAATCAACAATTATTTCTTCTGAGAAGTTGCAGAACAGATTGCCCTTCTAATACTATTTTTAAATCCTCATAATTGCGGATCAGGGGCAAACAATCGCTTTGCCAGGGTAAGCCTCCTCTCCACCAGCCGAGACCCTCCAAACTCACCTAACACCCAGATCGGTTCCCTAGGAACCTCCTCGGGGGTCCTGTCCCCTTTTCCCACTCCAGCATCCCTGGAAGCACGGGTTGCTTCAAACAAGGGGTGGCAGGAGACTCTCATCACCCCCCTCCACATCCCTCTCCGCCTGATTTTTGTAGGGAGTCGGGGGAGTTGGGAGTGTCGGGAGCCCGGCGTGAAGCGCGCAGGGAGGCGTGCGGGTCCGCGGCTCCCTCCGCCGCCGCCGCGGGCCGGGGGCACACCGAGGCGGCATCCCGGAGCGGCGGCATCCCGGACCGGCTGCATCCCCCCGTGCTCCAATCCCTTCAGCAATCCCGAGCTCAACTAATGCTCATCCACTTTGCAGGTTCTAAGCTTTAGCGGCGCGGCGCTTTTCTCAGCTGTAGCTACCTGCGACGACGGTTTTGCAAGAGGCTGCTGCAAAGATTTCATTTTAAGAAGGCAACTGAAAAATACATTGAGAAGACAGGCGATTCACTGGCTCACAAGCTGGAAATTAGTCAGGAAAAGACTTGCTGCCTGTAGGAGGTTAGCGACTAAACTATTTGGAAGAAAGAGGTAGTTGGAGAGATGAGCTGATAGGGAAGAAGTCACTGTCAAAAGTCATCACAGGGTGTTTACTTACTGTCTTTTACTCTCCCTGTAGCCAGAACCTAGACTTTTATTCAAATTTGCTGTACTCATAGCTGCTCTTTGAGGGAAAAAAAATACAAACCAACACATCAGTGTCAAAAACAGTTTAAGAAAATCTTGGAAGATACGAACCTTGCAGGATAAGCAGCCAAAGCTCAGCCTTCTCTTGATTGTTTATTTTGGTGTAAATAATTTTGAAGACAAGCACATTTCTGCCTTTACAAATGATGTATTCTCACAATTTATCTCAGTACATGAGATCCCAGGCAAGCCTGATGGATAGGATAGGCTACGTAGGCACAGAACTTGTTTATATGAGGATAAAGATCCTACTACAGTTTAATTCTTTGCTTTCAAATGCAAATGGAACATTTTCTAATTTTTATATGCTTCTATATATGCAGCAATCATTTACCATACTTATTACTATTCAGAAAAATAGACAATAACTTAAGGATCACAATACTTTCACAAGCATAGTTTTAAGGGGTGTTTTTGTGATGAGATCATTTTTCTGATACGTATCGGGCATCAGGACATGACTAGCCAGGGTACATAGACTGGTTCAGGTAGCATGCAGGAAAATACTTCACTTTCTATGGTTAAAATAGCTCTATTCACATGAATTAAGCATATGCCATGCATAAATTGATATCTCAAATAATTTTAAAATACAATGCAATATAAATAACATCAGGAAAGCACCTAGTGTCAAACCAAATATTAGATAAAATACAGTGTTAGGAGGTCTTATTAATTCCCCTCCACCAAGTTATCTTTCAGATGATCATGAAAAGCTCAATCAGAAATGTGCCCTTCAAGAAATCTCAAACATTGCCACTTTTTATTTATAAACTTCACTAACTTCTAATATAATCCACAGTTAAAGAAATTGTACAGTTACAACACACATATCAAATCCAGAAAAATGCTGCAGGTCTATCTTCTCTAGGATGTATCTTCAACAACCCTCACAGACATACCTGACAAGCATTTCTGCATGAAGGAATGAAGAAACAGTGATGTCTTTAGGGTACAACCTTCATATTACAGACCTACCTGTAGAACTCAGTAGCTACAGCGATACCTAGAAAAGCCAATTTGTGCTTTGCTGGTGCAGTGCTGTATATTGTAACAATTTTCATTCACTTCCCCGTTTAAAATGAATGATCTGAGAGGACAGAATGTTTTACACGAGGTAGTACATCTTGTACTACACAGAGGTTTGTGAAAGGAAAAGCCTAGGAACTGTATTTGTGTATCACTGTATTAGTGGATTGCAGTCTTTTTATTAATTTTGAATAATGTTCTAAGAATGTCAGAAGTACCATTTTTTTTCCTATCTCATAAGAACTGGCTTAAGTTTGATGGAGGGTAAACCAGACTTGATCGTTTCCTAAATTTAAAGGAGTTGCTCCATGCCAGTGCTGAAATAAAGGCTTTTTTTCTTTACAGAAATACCTTTCAAGACCAAGTAACAGAAAAATGCAGTATGCTGAATAAATAATTTAAAAAATGAAAACAATAGTTGTGAATCT
The DNA here is from genome assembly GCA_013398125.1 of Aegotheles bennettii. Classification (NCBI taxonomy): domain Eukaryota; kingdom Metazoa; phylum Chordata; class Aves; order Caprimulgiformes; family Aegothelidae; genus Aegotheles; species Aegotheles bennettii. The sequence goes on from VZRW01008286.1 coordinate 7,308, forward strand.
GTGAAAAACTGTAAATGTAAGATGGAAAAAAAATACCATGGACAGTCTTTCAATATTAAAATAGATATATTCATTTTTATTGTGTCCTTGAAATACAAAATTCATGTAAGATGTTAGATTACTAAAATAATGAAGTTTCAATTTTCTTGCTCAGAAATTCACAATATACATTATCTGACCTAAAAGCTTTAATGATGGATATTAACCATTAAAGTAGAACACAACCATTGTTCATCTATATATAAAATGTCAGTTGGCACAATTAAGAGCAATTCACAATCTTTTGAATGTCAGAAAGTTCAGTTATGATGAAATAAAAATATCATTTATAATTCTGCAAGAGAAATTCACAGAGCAGTAATTATTCAAAAAAATAGCAATGCCAAAAATAGTGACATGCAACTGGTTTAAAAGCATAAACTAAAGGACAGTTCTTACACGTTTTTAGGTTAGCACATTAGGACATATTGGCAGAGATGTGAAAGTCTAATTTGCAAACAGGTACACATTGACTAGCATGGTCTTTTAAGTAATGTAACAGTTTTAAAAGTTTACAATAGCATACAGGAGTACTGAGTAACAGCATGAAAACAGACAACATACAATCTGTAAATTAAAATAAGAATAATAATTAAAAAATCACATTTTAGTATTCACATGAGTTGATGATGAATTCACTTTTTGGGTGCTATAAAGGGCCATATTGACTTAGTAAGCCTACTTTATATCAGAAAAAAGGTGATTTTTTTTTTTTTTAATAGGAGAAGATATTATCAATATAGCCGTAGGCAGCGACAACTTACAGCTGGAGGCTGGTACTGACCAGCCAAGTCACATCTCAAACTGATCAGTGAGTGCACCATTTCACTAGAGGAAGAGCAGAGATATTCCAGGGGCACCCATGCCCTCCTCCTGGCTGGCTCTGTGCCTGCTGGGTCAGCAGATGAGATAAGCAGGCACTGCTGGGCTTGCAGGGCAGGCCTCCCTGCTGAAGTGGAAAGGAGGGACAAGGAAGCACCAGATCTGTCTGCCTTCCATTGCTTGCCCCTGAAGCACCACTGGCACCTGAGTGCTTCCATACAGCACTGCTGTTTCTGCTTAGATGATTTTGCCATTTTAGTGCCCCAGTGACAGACACTAAGAGCTAGTTGCTCCTGGGTTCTGCAGCAGAGGAGGTCATAAAAAAAACGTACTGTGCCCTACGTCATGCAACATGCTCTCCGTGGCACAGCACATTGAGGCCAGCTTGGCTGCAGATGGGACCTCCACGGATGCTCATTCCATTGTGCTGCTACGGCTTATTGACCAAGAATACCAACACCGTGGGCCTTTCACTCCCTGCTCCATAGAGACCAAGTCACTCCTGATGAGACCAGCTGATGACTGTCAAAAAGTCACCTCCTCAGCTGCTGAGCACACAGACCAAAAGGGCTTAACCATTCCTCTGTCCTGCTCTAGCTCTCATGACTTTACATGGGGGTAAGGTTCACCTCCTTTGCAGCTGGGGTATGCTAAGGTAGATGTATTGTTTACCAGTAAAACTAACTAGGGTTACCAGGGTCACAATTCCAGGACAAGCTGGGCAGGCTCTGCTTTATGTTTTATTGTTTTGGTCCCTGAGCAAAAAGAGCAACTAACTCTTATCCCAGCAAAATGCCAGCCTCTTGAATGGTGCAAAGAGTGCTCTCCAAACCCAGTGTAAGGCCTCCAAGTGACTTCACGGAGGCCTCCTGTAACTCCCAGGAACGATTCTGACCCTTTTTTTTCTTTTTTAAATGGAAGCCTGCCCTACAGATTTAACTTGTTATTTTAGAGACAATCTAGCTTTTCTTTTAATTCCCAAATAGATACTATAAAAACTGATCAGCAATTCATCTGAAATTACTAATGATTTGCATGTACTTTTGGCACAGTTCTGTTATGCCCTACCAAAATACACAGCAGCCCCTGATATCCTAATTCAAAATCCTAAAAATAGAATACAATTATTAAAAAAGGTCTTCTGTTTAAAACAAATACCTACTGTTATTTTTGCTGTTGCTTCAGGTTTGTTTCAAAGTTGGATGCCAAAGAAAGATTTATCATAGCTGTGGCATGAGATATTTTACAGCTTACACATAAGCAACAATGGAATACAGTCAACAGTGTAATGACATCAACATTTCCTCTCTCAATAAACCAGGCTCTAATGTCCAAACTGGATTGTGAGCTATGGCTGAGTACAGAATAGCTCCTACAGAGTAAATACAGCAGTAAGCAACTTGAGTACAAGAAACTCTCCATGAAACCAATTTTTATTCTGTGGCACAAAGCAATAATCAGCTTTTGCTGTTGATTAAATGTTGAAGCAAAGTTAAAGCATTTAATGAACTGCAAAGCCCATTTAATGTTACCGTACTCCAACACTGTAGACATTATGTATGAGAAGAAAATGTTTATCCAATATATCTCACAAAACCATGACTTTCTCCTCTGAGGAACTGGATTGTGGCTGTGCCAGTCTCTGAAAGTCTCTCTACTGATGCTGATGCTTATTTAGGGTATGTGCTTTACAAGACTAACTACCAAAATATTCTACCCACATAACAATATATAATTCTAATCCTTAGTATGTACATATCAGTTTCCATTCATAGGCCATCAAGGGCTTTAAGAGATGAGTAAAATTTCTGATTTTAAAAGACTTACACTGGCACATCCCAAAGAGAGATGTTTTTTGGGAACACAAGGCAAGGCCCACAGACATGGATACTCTCCCATCACAATTATCATCTTGGCAAATTGACACTGGGCAGCCACGAGAATCCTCATCAGTCTCTGAAATGATGGCTGGGAAGAGAGACAGTGTCTAAAAATCTCAGATCCTGTGCACTAGGAAATTAATTTTTGAATCAGAGCTGGTCAGCCAGTGAAGCAGGTTGAGCAGCCAATATACAGATAACTTCTGTGGCTCCCCAGGGTTTTCACTTGCTCAAATTTTGGCACCAGGGAAGAGCCTGTTTTCCAGTTGGTGGATGGTCAAGTTTGTTTCCAAACACAGAATCACAGAATCACAGAATCCTAGGGGTTGGAAGGGACCTCAAAAGATCATCTAGTCCAACTGCCCTGCCGGAGCAGGGTCACCTAGAGTACATCACACAGGAACACATCCAGGCGGGTTTTGAATGTCTCCAGCGAAGGAGACACAGGTCACACTACTCTGTCTATGCATAATTTAGGCTCAGTAAAACACTATTAAAGAGTAGTTTTAGATACAACACTTGCCCTTGAAGCCCTCTTCTTCTTTTGCCTTTTTGGAGAAATGAACAAACACACGAAATGGTCAAAATAAACACACGAACAGGTTACTAGGAAAACAGTGAGAAAAGCAGAAGGCAATTTTTGAGATGATAAAATAATTTCAAACAAGCTCATATATTTTCTTCCTGAAGAATATACTTTTTTTGGCTCAAAAGCCAAAATAGATAATTTAGGCTTGATCCAGAGCCCAATGAAAATCAACAGAACCTCCCTTCTGACTTTAATCACTGCAGGAAAAAATCACAGATTTAAATTTCTTTGCATTGCACCAATGAAAAAAAAAGAAGAAGAAAAGCAAATCATTCACCCTCAGTACATAAAACTGGGGTCAGACATGTGTTGCCAGTAAGACCTTCTTGCAAATCATTGCCCATCACCCTACACAGCTTCCATCACATCACCTAAATAAGAGCTAAGACACTCAAGACCATGAAGGGAACAGAGTAAATAAAAAGTTAGAATAATAATCACTAAAAATTCTTTCACCACCTAGAATTAAGTTCCCCCTTTCTTGCTATTATGCTTCTATGAGCAGAAGCAGAGATGCCTCCAGATGGTCGATGTATGGGACTTCCCAATCTGACAAGGGGGAAGCCTGTGTCAGAGGGCTGCTAAGGCTGTTTCCCATATACATGGCCTGGATTCAACTTGATGTCATCCTCCCTGTAAATCCTACTAAACTCATGGCCAAAAGTATGGGGGCCCATCTTTTAGGGACGTTGGACTATTTACTTGCCAAACTCTTGTCGTCTCACCTCACTACTCAAAATTCAGGCAGGAAAAATTGAGGTTGCATGTCCCTGCATCTGATACCTACCTCCAGCCTGAGGCTTTTCTCCTTAAAAACAAATAGGAAGGAGGCAAAAGCAGAGAGGGAAAAGCAAATGTTTCCAAATATACAAAGCTGAGTGATGAAACAGAGCAAACATGGAGATTAGTAGAAGGCATATAGGCAGCCGCTCACTTTCTTAGGGACCTTAGCTTGTAACGGAAGGCAATATCAGTGTCTGGCAGGAGGATACCAAGGCCCATACGACTGTTATCAAGTCTGACAGCTTTGTTTTCCACTAGTTCTACATCAAAATTAGCCAACAGTAAGAAAAGAAACATCTTCATCTCATTCATGGCGAGGAACCTCCCTGGACACATGCTGATCCCAGAGCCAAAGGGCATTAGGAAATACTTCAGTTTTCTTCCTGCCTTATAGAACGTGGTTTTCTTCTTGCCATTCTCTATGTATCGATCAAACTTATACTCCTGAAAATAAAAGAGAAAGAGAGAGCGAGCGTGATATCTAACAAGGCAGCTACATGACTCGCTTTGTTTGCACAACAGTAATGCTTCTGAAACCCAGAAAATAAGATAAAGAGGAAGACAAGGAGCTGACAGCTTCTCCTTTTTATTTGGTTCTCTCAATTTTCATTAAATCACATTATCTTCCCTGCAAAGAACGTTCCTTAAATCCCCTTACTTAGCTTAGCTCTTTTACATCAAGCTCCTTCAACTTCCACATCTCATCCACTGAGTGTCTGGCCTATATTGATTGTAATTAGATTTTGACCACTTTGTAGCAGGGACAATGAACCTGAGTGGAAGGACAATTTTCTTGTAAAGCATCATACACGCTCAGTGTGGTACATACATCATGAATAAGGATAATCTGCCAAATTCTGCAAATGCCTATGAATAAATTAATGCATTGCTCCAATCTTGCTCTTGAATGCTAGAGCAAAATCCATCCTTCTTTTGCACCCAGTGGTGCAGAATATTCAAAAACCAGACCCAATGCTTTGCAGTCAATTTCCCCTTCAGTTGGAGATGGTTGCTGCTTAATTTGCCACATCTCACCTTCAAATGTTTTGCTCTGGAAGCTGTGTGCAAAGATTGACCATTATAAAGAGGGTGCTTTCAAGTAGGGCTTGAGGTTGCGCTTGTAACCTACGTTCCATAAATTGAACATCTTTCTGACTATTTTCCAGTAGCAGGATCCCTGTTTAGAGATAATTCATGTTTTTGAATGAAGGAGATCTGGCACCCTCACTCAGTCAACAGCAAATTAACCACTTACAAAATCCTCCTGCATGCTTTGAATAAAAATGACAGACACTTCTTGCTTATGGTCACTCATTAGCATTTGTCCTGCTTTGCATACATCTGCTATAGCAGCAGCCATTTGGAGCTGGCTGGGAACAAGTCAGTCAGACAGAAACCAACCTCAATTGATTAAAAAAACCTGCACTACCATGAAACATACACTGATACTGATCTACACAGTAGATTAAAGGTTCCAAAAGCCATGCACTGCAGGTCCTGCTGTCAAGAAAAAACATTGGCGTGGGGGTAGTCTACGAGAAAGGGGACAAGTACAGGGTACACTGGAGGGGATGTAACTTTGGGTGTTGAAGAATGGGAGCTTGTTTCTCTAAACAGCAGAGATATTCACAAATATAAATGTGACTATATGTGTGTTTCCACTAACAAGTAATTTTTTTCAGTGTCTTTGAACACCTCAGCCAAAAGGAAGCACCCCATTTTTTCCCCCCAGTAAGTTATTGCTTCATTTGAAGAAGCACAGTAACAAATGAAAGCCCAGAGTAACACTTCTTCCTTAAAAAACCCATTCACTTCCCGAAATGTAAATCCTGCCAGTATAAAAAAGCACTGCTAAATATGAACTGCAATAGCTTAACAAACCAACCCAACCCAGAGCTCTTCACTTTCTTGGAATGTTTCTACAAGGTGCACTCCTGGCATCTGGAGCAGTTAAGAACTGTGGTATGAAACACATAGACATACTGGGTCAAACCTCATGCTTTCTTTGTCATCTCAAGAGCCATCTGAGAGTTGTAATTGCTTTTAACAAAAAACAAACTGGTGTCTAAGAAATTGGGAAAGCAGAAAACAAGTGTGAGACAGGAATGGAGCCAATGATAGTGACATCAAACTCAGGCTTGTGCTGCTGAAGCCCCTCGGGTTGGATAGTGTTTCCCTAAAAGCTAGTTTTGTGGCTAAATAAAGACTGATTTTTGACAATAAAGCCATGCACAAGGCCTTCTTGGAAGACACCGGTTGGTTGATGGCAAGGAAAAAGTTAAGGCACTGAACAAGAACAGGCGATAAAGTTCTGTGTGGATGGACTGCTAAGAGTATTATGAAAACTGAGCAATCTATTGTGATTGATGTAAGTCTCTCTCTGTCACATCTCATATTTAGCTTTGTTTGGGAAGCCGCCATGCAGGGTTTTCTGCAGGGTTTCCTGATATTTCACTCTATGGGATTGGCAGAGTTCATTTACTGAGCTCTGTAACTAGTTGAGTTAGGATTTAGAGGTTCACTTATCCACTTTATAGAAAACTGACTCATTTATTTAGTCTGTGGTGAGTGGAGAAAGAGGTCAACCATATATGCTTACACTTATACAATATGGTGCCAAAGCAGAAGATAGCTTGAACTTAAATTTATGTATCCAGGAGAAAAGCATTGCTACAAAATTATCTCGTCAAGCTGCCTGTTTTCCCAGGAAAGTTTTCCCTAAATACATGACAAGCTCAAGACTGCACCTTTCAAAAAATTCATTCTCCATCTCTATCTGATCCTCAGTAGTTATTGTTGAAAGCACACTGCATATTTTAAGAACCAAACAGAACAGTGATTTCCCCACTTTTTGAGAGGACCCATGTGCTGAAATCAATGTACTGCAATGTGTGGATTGCTCATTCACTATCAAAAAGATAAAATATATGAACTAAAGCTGTACTGTGAAAGCTGAGCAGAGCTGATACTAAGCAGATATATTCAAGCAATGGAAATATGGTAATATATTCCGGCAATTATTGGATAAGGGAGGGCATCAGTTTCTACATTGATGCTTTTGGTCTAGGACCTAAACAAACAGATGGACTTTTGACAAATGAATAATGTTCTCCAAAATAAAGTGTTAAGAATCAAATGAGAAAAAGCTTATTTGTTAGTTGTTACTTCTTAAGGATAGAAATATTAATTATTTGCCAATATATGGATTATTTTTTCTCAGTGGGCTTTGTCTTCATTTTTGGGTGGGGACAGCCAGCAGAGCCCTCCTGTACATCATTTCCATTTTCATGGCTCCAGTGTTTATCCTGGTGACTACATCTTACTCCTGCTGACTTCAACACGCTCCACACCTCTCACTGAGGCTGGTGGAATTCCTGCACAGCGAGATGCCGTCCTGCACCAACAAGGCACTTGAATCTCATTTTCCCCTTTGCAACCTCATATCCTTAAATTCCCTAAAGGGAGAGCCTCAGGGAGCAAAGCCTCTAACATGGGTTTTCTAGAAACATGTAAAAAAAATCCAGTTCCCTTCTTCTTTGGCTCAAATGCCAAGAATGGAAATCAGCATGGCTGGGAGACAGCCATTTTCTTATGAAAATGGGGATGAAGAATGGATCAGGTAGGAGCTCCTGCCTCTCAGAGGAGGCATGTAACAGCCTCAGTGTGCACTCTTGCTCTTCCTTCACGGCACCCTGGACTGGGGACAGCAATCTGGGGGAGCAAGCTAATGCAGACGGGGACTATTCAATTTGCATGCAGGTGGTGAACTTCTGAAGCCATATTAAGGCTGAGCCAGGGTGGATTAATTTTGAGTCTTTGATATTCATTAACTCCAGTGTCAGAGAAAAATACAAGGAGATGACACAATTACCCTCCGAGCTTCACTGCAGAGCAACAGCTTTACATTCTCAAGTTCACAACACTCTACTAATTGATCAAGAAGGGGTGAGTCCCTACTAAAGGAGGTAAAAAAGCATAAGGCTCAAGTAAGACACTGCTATTGTAGGGCTTCAGAGAGTCAATGATGCTTTGGGGGCACTTAGCTAAATGGTCCACATTATTTGCTGTTTAAACCACCTTCTATTATTCAGCCCTCCTTGGGTATCAAATGATCCACTGCCAAACAAACCCCACATTTAGCCTAAAGTTTATGGTAGTCTATGTGCAATTGTCAATTCCTTTGAAAGCAGTCCCAGTCAGTCTCATCACCATATTTTTCTCTTCAGGCCATGAATTCTTTGACCTATAGGGCCCTAGAAAATACATCTGAAAGTAGGAAGATTTGTTCCACAAGAAGGAACAGCAGTAAAAAAAAGAAAAAAACACAACCCACAGATCACAAAAGGCTTGGCTGTTTGAATGTGCCTGGAGTAGGAAGAGTAGCACCAGCTGAATGTTTACCTTAGGATCTTCATAGACCTCAGGGTCCATGTGCAAAATCTGTGGGTAAAGGGCTATCCAGTCTCCTTTCCTCAAACTGACTTCTTGATTCCCTTCAAGCTTGAGAAGAAAATCCTCCTGGCTGATGCGAATGTTCATGGAGGACGAGCACATTCGTAAACTCTCGTTTAAGGCGCTCTCTGCGATTAAACAGAAGCAGGAGGGGGGAAAGTGTCAGAAATACGGGAGACTATTGGAAGTTATACATGGCTACAGCTGCTGAACCTCGACAGGTTTAGTAGAGCGGGCTAAAGGAAAAAAAAGGAAAAAAAGCCCCACAAACCAAACATAAAGCAGAGACCAGGAGGAAGCAATAAACAACCCCGCAGGGCTGGGGCAGGGAGTTGCGACACTGAACCTCCCGATGTGATTCTCACTGATGGTGCTGAGAAATCCTGTCGGCTGTAGGCAGCACCAAGTTTTGGGTAGAAAGTCATTATTCAGGCATCATGTTGAAAACAACACAATCAAAAGATGCAAACGCTTTATGCACTTACATATTATTTTGGAGGCTGCAAGCAAATACCAGCGAAAGTGCATGGAGCTGTTGTATGTAATGGCAGGAATATATGTTAGAAAAAATAATTTCACTTGTTAATTCCATAGCCATTCTGAGGATTTTAAAATTTATTTATTTTCTTTTCAGTGCACTATGCTGCCAAATGATAGTGTCTGTTATGGTTGGAGTGAATGAAAACAATTCATTTTTGCCTGGTAATTTTAAGAGAGAAAGACACTTTTAATTGGTCAAGAGAAAACAAAACATAGTCCTTTCAGGCTCAGGGAAAGCAAGATTTTTGTCTCTACCATCACATCCTGGAAGGCTCCAGAAGCTGAATGTCCTTGCTTTCCCAGTGGCCTTCACCTTTTGCTCCTAGCACGACAGATTTTATGGCTAATTTCCGGCAATTTATCCTGGCAGTTTGAGGAGGAATTCCTTTGGGAATAATATGCATAATTTGCATAAATCATTCTGATAGCATGTATATCAGCATGTAGCTCCTGTCTAGGTCTGCATCTCTCACTTTGTAATCAAAACTGACTATTTTTCCACCAGCCTGTACGGGTGCTGTTATATGTGACTTGATTCTTTCTAATCATCAGTGTGAAAAATAGCCTAAAATAGGGTTTCATTTGCACATAATAATCCATTTGTGTCTGCATTTGTGTTCTGTGATATCAAATAAGCCTTCTCTAAGTGTTCACCAAGGCACTGTAACTGCTGCACCAAAAAGGTTAGCTTATTAGAGACAGTAGCTACCCAGTGTAGATACCTCTGAAAAAAAGTAATAACAAATGCTCTTTCACTAAAAATTAAATCTGGTGCAGCATGCATAGCAAATAAAGTGGCCCTGGATGCTTTCTTGCAGGAGGTTTTTCCTTAAGCATGCATTTGTCTAAAGAAATGAGGCTGCGGTCAGCTCTGTGTGGCCAGTGCCGTGATTCAATGTGACGTACAGTGAGTCTGTGCATATTCTTTTGGACTGCCTTCGTTACTATAATCAGGCAGAGTCAAATCGGCTTGTTGGTGACGAAGCCAGAAAAGAACCCTGGTTCCAGAAGATGGCCTCTACTGCAGATAGCCACAAGGCACCTGACACGATAGATTTCAACTGGCAGTGCTCTGGCAACAAAACTTTACATGGTACAAAGAAAGGGTCCAGCCTCCACTCCCAGACTGTCTTCAACCTGCGGAAAATGAAGCTGGTAACTCCACATTGGTCCACCATTTGGAAATGGTGGCGACATATGTAGTGACACCAGAAATCAAATGAGGAGGGGGGGGAGGGGGGAAAAAAACAAAAGAAAAATAATTATTAAAGCGCCGCTGCAAAATAGCAGGTTTACATTTAACCGCCCAAGTGATGCGGTCACATCCTATTGGCGGACATCCTCCCAGAAAGCGTGGCAGTCCCTGCCCGCTGCTGGATCCCAAATGACAATTGGGCAGCATATCTTATGCAGAAGTTAATCACAATAATGGAGCACAAAGTGTGGCTTAGCGGTCAGATCGTAAATGACAAATCTGTTTTACCTTCCAGTACCAGTTATGTGTGGAAGGCGAGCTTGGCTCTTGCTCTGAGCGATCATGCCGATAATCATTAGATGACAAAAGTAATGAGTCACATTATGATCAACAAAGGAGAATGGCGCTTATATGGCTTTGCAGGCTCACATTAAAAAAATAGACAGTCAGCTTTCCACAAATGCCGGAGCTATACATTGAGAGGAATGACAACTGCACAATAAAACTGCAGCCTTTACTCGCAGTTGTCATAGTTCAGCACACACCAGCCATCGCCGCTGACAGACCAGCTGGGTAGCTTGGGAGGCCTTCCATTCTGCACAGGGAGATACAGTAAATTATCCAGCACGGTAGAGCAACATCTGTTTCTGTGCTTGTGCCGAACAAACAAGGCAATTTAAAGCATACCAAGGGATAACCAAGCAGCAAATGAACATGACCCTCATTTTTTTCCCCCCTTCTTACACACATGAGATGCTAAACTTTACTGTGTGAGCGCTACATAAAGAAGCCAGGCTGTTGTTTGATAAGGTGTTGTCACAGAGATTTTACATATTTTCTAGAGAGAGGGAGCAAAAAAAAAGAGAGATATCTCTCTCATAGTATTGTTATTCTTAGAATCCTCCCACTTCTCTCTTCATTTCTCTTATACTAAAGCTAGCACTCAGCTTCCAATTCATTCTAGATTTTTTTTTTAAACTGTTTCAATATACTTATAAATATTCAGTCTTTAAACCCTAATTTGCTATACTTAGTTCACATGCCTTCAAGCATTTGTCTTCCAATTTCCACTGAATAAATGCGTACTAATGAGAAATAGAGCAAGCTGCTGAGGCAAAGCTGGGTGACTTGAGCCTGGCCTGCCACCAGCTTGTGATAGGCAGGCAAATTGAGTTAAAATGAAAAGTCTTGTCAGCTGAAATACAACATGGTAGCCAAACAGCAAGCTGTCAATCATCCAGCCAAAACAAGGGACTGCAGGTAATAAAAGGTCATTGCGAATCATAAGTGCATTTGGCTTTCGTAGGCAAGTTAATTTTAATTAAACATGATCTCTATCTGTAAATGTTTTATAAAACTTATTGTGCATAATGGATTGTTAATTTTACACTAACACATAGCAGGTAATATGGTACTATAATTATTAGAGTGTATTGTAGGAAAATAGCTATTGAGTATGCAAATATTTTTTGGGGGGGTCATTTACCCACAGGCATCACGGTGTGCCAACACAAACAATGATCTGAAACGAGTACATTAGCATCTTAGTAAGAACAAAATGGTACTGCCCAGAGTATTAAAAAAAATTATATTAATTTCTCTCAGTCCAACCAATAATTTTAATGCTTAGCATTTGTGTTACGATTACGCACTCTGTATTAGCTGTTTTTGGGTTCCCACCCTTTCCTGTGGATGAAACATTTTTTCAAGCTGTGCTTTTTTCACAGGAAATAGCTGGGATTCAGCAATGACCTGGGGCAAGAATACTTCACCATATAAATGAATGGACTAATATTAAACAAACGAACTGACTAAACATGCCTAGCATTAAACATGCACTAAGTGTATCTCTGCATTACCCTTTGCATTTCCATTATAACCATAAAAACCAACAGACCATTCTCATGTGTTGTATACCATGCTAGAGCTCTGTTGTGAGATGTAGGGACTAATAATGTATGTTACTTTGCACACACAAATATGCACATTTGAGTATTGGGAAAAGTGTTACATAGACAAAACAGTGTGCTGTCCCAGAAATGCCATCAGAAAAAAATAATCAGGATCAAAATTCGCTAGTTTTGCTGTGGGTTGGAAGCCGGTTGTTTGGGTTTTTTTAATAAAAAAAATGCATACCTGTGCTTTGAATTTAGAAGTAAATCAGGCTATGTTGTTCCATAGACCCAAAGAATCAGACCATAATAACAATGTTGCTTCCTGAGAAAAGCTTTTTAGCAATTCCTGCTTGTTCTCCATAGCACAAGGAATAATAAAAAAAGAAGGCTCTTGTTATAGTAGGCCAAAAAGAGGATGAAGAATCAGAGCACTTCAAGCAGGAGAATGAGATGACAAGGTGATGAACGCACAGGAATACCACCTGATCTGCCTTACTCGAGAGCAGGGACACAAATCCTGGTTTTCTGTGCTCTGGGCTGGCATAGGGAGAGCGGGAAGAGGAAAAGCTCAGTCTCGGAGGCTGGGGTCAGTGAACTGTGTGGGCAAAGGCAGTGCTGGCCCACAGTCTCCTTGTGATGTGGGGATTTTTGGTGTGCAAGCAATACAAACTGGGACCTGTGTCCCTCCTACACAATTATTAGCAAAACAGCCCCTTCCCCTTTCCACTGAAGCATGATTTAATTCTCTTATGGTACAGATTTTTTTTCTATATTATTATTTTATGGGACAGTATCCAGCCCTTTATGACTTAAGTGCCAGAAGAATTGAAATCTAGCTTCTGTTCATACCACATTATGTTTAACGCGATTATAAAATTTAACAAAAGTGTTACAAGAATACTACAAAGTAGGATGTGGCACTTCCCTCTCAACACATAAATCAAATGTTACCAAGGTACTTCAAGATTTCAAGGAGTAGCAGAGGAATGACACAGTTAATGTTTTAAACTGTTCATACCATTTTGCACCAGATGGTTTTAGTGAAGTACAGGCTTTTATTTTCCTTATTTCTACACTTCTGGGGTGCTTTTTTTTTTTTTTTTTTGTCTTGCCATTCCCATCTCAGTCTCCAAATACAAAATAAATTATCTCTTGATCTTCTACATACTCGGTAACTCTCCTTTTGTATTATTTTTTGCTGGATGCTAACTGATGTGAAGCAATTTTACTTGTGTTCCTTAGAAGTACATTAAATGCTTAGACTGTCACATTGTTCTTCAGAAGTGTGTTTGTCATCAGATATCTCCCCTACTTCAAAAGCATTCTCCATCAGTTAGAGATAAATCTGCACCAAAACAGCCATGACTCCAGATGAAAACAACTTACTAGACTCAGGCTACACAAGATAAACATTAACGTGCTAATAAAAAGCAGCTGGATCAATTTCAATTTTTTATTTGTACTATGAGAAACAATTTGAGTACACAAACACAGGTTCTTGATACATGCCACATTGGAAACTCCTGGAGAATGGCAGCTATTATGTCCAAGCCAAGCCTAGAGACGATACTGCTCCACCACCCTGTCTTGACACAGCTTCTTTTAAGAGGAGAATATCAATTCAAGCCATGAGCTACTAAAACATAGAGACATGCGAGGTCAGTTTTAACAGGGGACTGGTTTCAATATTTAAAAACAGGAATATTAAACCTTTATGCTTTTATTCAGCTGTTGGCTATCCTGTTGACACTACCTATGGAGACTTTCAAATGCTTAAAGGTTAGATTCCTATCCTCTATACCCTCTCTCTTCCCTTGGGCTAATTTTAGCGTTTATCTTGCCAGTGTCTATGCACTAGCAACCAAAGTGAAACTATCAGCTGGTGCTTTGAAGGTCTTTCCTGGTCTTGGATCAAACTGCTTCTAATGGCAGCTGGCAAAGGTCTCTCTGAAACACTGATCTAGAATTGGAAGATCTGCATCTCACTTAAAGCTCCCTTACTTTGAATTGAGGCACTTTTTTCAATTCTAGAAATACCATTTCTACTCTGTAAAGCTTTACCTTCTTTATTTTGTTCAGAGGCATTGTCCAACTGAAGCCCACTTTAGAAGTCTTTTTATTTTGGTAAAGAGAGAAAAAGAAAGAAACTGCTTATGAAAAAAATTACATTTGCAGTTTAAATACATTATCCCACTTTAATTTCAGAAAAGAGTCTTTCTTGGCAGTGCCATACAGAAGTATTTGAAATGCATTAACACTTCGGCAGATGCTCAGAATCAAACAACTTAATAGGCATCAACTTTTTTTCAAATAATTGCAAAGCTTCGATTTAGCCTTTTGCATACCTTGCATAGTTAATTACCTAGGCTTTAATGTTTACATGCAATGAGAGTATCTACAGCTATAAACTACATAATTTATAATTGATGTAAATGGGTGTTATTATGTCAATTAGGCAGCTGTGTCCTCCACCTTCTCAGTAAACAGAAATGAGTGATAAACTGAGTTTGCTGGGAGAGCCCCTCTTTCCTTCCTAGCAGATAAAAATAAATTACCTAGGTAGACCAGGTTGTCCAATTGTTCTCTGGTGAGGTGGATGTTATACGTGGGCCCTCTCTTTTGACCTGTTGACTGCAGCAAATGGTCAATCTCGTCACGCACCGCTGCAAGAGCTTCTGGGTGCCGCAGAAGATAATACATGGCCCAGAATGTAGCTGGAATCGTGTTTCCCACAGAGGCCCACAGGAAGGCAAAATGATGTGCTGGGAGAAAATAAGTGAAAAGGAAGATTAATAGCGTTTATTACACTGATTAGATTTGCAGTGTGCTAATTAAAAGATGTTAGGACACAGACCCAGCCAAGGATCAGTGAATGCTAATGAGGACCAATAGGCTTCTGAAGTCTAATTTTCTGCTTAATGAGAATAGTTTGAAATGTAATGTCGGGGGGGGGGGGGNTTACCACCTCAGCACAAAAAAAAAAATCAATTATCATAGAGGGTTGTTTCAGAGTAAAACATTTTATCATTAGCCAATTAGAAAGAACATAAAAAAATTTCAAGGTCGCCATTTTGCCTTTTTATTTCAAAGGTCTATAGTAAATTATTTTATTTTAGACAAGCAATCATTCATAAGTTTCCTACCTGCTTTGTCATAATCTCCAAGCAGCTCATATTTCTCAAATATATCTTGTCTGGCTTGGACCACTTTTGACCCTCCCAGCCATTTTGTCATGTTCTGAAGTAAAAAATGATGTATAAGCTCCTTCCGAACCTTCTTGGTAGCTCCTAGCAACTCAATTGGTATGTTTGCAGCTAAATAGGGAAAGCTGGCATCAAACTTGATAAATTTGTCTCTGATTTCACTAATAACTTTGTGGCCATCTGCAGCAGGAACTCTTCCATATAGTGTTACAAAACTGGCTTCAAACATTACAGAGCAGCAGAATTTGTACATTTTTTCTGTTTCCCAATCTGTTGCTTGTGAGCACTTCCATTCAAATATATCCTGGAGATTTTTCATCATGTGGTCAGAAATGATATCCAAAGGCTTGCCTTGTAGATATTGGTAGATTCTGTGCAGGTTTTCCTTGAGATCAGGGAATTTTCCTTTTGACAAGGCTGGATAATCAAAAGTTTTGGAAGCCATTTTATCAGCGAATTCATGAAATTCAAGTTGCTTGCTATTTCGGATGACATAGACATATTGAAATGGGTCCATGATAAAGGTAATATATCTACCTGAATAAGAAGAAAAAAATAGAGACATGTGCACTTTTATAATCTGGTGAAATTTTCAGAAGTAGTAACTGAAAATAAGTCCAGCCAATGTCTGGAAGAAAAGCATGCAGAAAATCTCCAAAGCAAAGACCCATGAAGAAATCTGCAAAGGGAAAAAAAACAAGGAAAGAAAATAAAAAAGGAAGATGTAACAAGTTTTATTTAGAAAATAAAACTTATTTGGGAAAGAAGCAATACTGATTCTCTTTGTCAGGATGCAGATTCCAACTATGCAACTATGTATGCTTTTATGGCTCTTCTAAAATCACTGTGAAGCCATTTCCACATAGACTGATCTACTGGTTTTGCCAACAGTAGTGTGTGACCT
Organism: Aegotheles bennettii; assembly: GCA_013398125.1. NCBI lineage: Eukaryota > Metazoa > Chordata > Aves > Caprimulgiformes > Aegothelidae > Aegotheles > Aegotheles bennettii. The sequence continues at coordinate 23,610 of VZRW01008286.1, forward strand.
GCAGTTGTGGCACTCCAAAATAAATAATTTACTACACTGTTATAATTAGTGAACATACAATGTGGAGTCATAGCAGCATTTGAAAATTGTAGGTTTTTACCAGCAGAAAGGGAGAAACACACATATTTCACCTGCATGGAGGAAAGTGAAGGAATGGGCTGGCATGGAAAACATGCCACCTGGGCAGCTTTTCTTCAAGCAGATGACACAGAGACTCAAAATCTGCTGGTTACAGCTTTAACTGCACATTGCAATCCCCCCAACATTTAAAGCCTCTCCCATATCTGTTTATGTCCTCAAATTTTGCTAACTTTTTGTTAAGAAGTGCTTAGCATCAGTAAAATGACTACCTTAGGATTTGAAGATGTTTCTTACAGTGGGGCAGGCTGCCATGTTTAACCTGGGTACCATTTTGGGGTACACACTGTCCCAGTGCTACCATCCATCATGCCAGAGTGCACCAACAACTTCCTGCCCTTCCCAAGGTACTTAATGTGGTGACACAGACGTACCTTCAGCTGCTTGTACAGAGGTACAGAACTGCATCAAGTCTGATGCTTCTTCAAGCTGATGATGCCAGGAAAATGTTGCAATTTCTCCTAAACTTTAAGCCAACTACTAAAGAAAAACATTTTGGTAATCTATCATGAATCAAAATGCTGATGCTCCCAAATGAAATCTTAACTGTTTATAGAAGATTCCCATGTTTAGTCTAAATTTAGAGTTCTTAGTTCTTAACTAGAATGGAGAGGTGCATTAGAAAAAAGGGTACCCATTAAGATCGTCTGTGAAGTATCTCAGTTATAAACTCAGGAAAACAGCAAAGCTTCCAGCACTTACAGTCTAATTCTGTCTCACTAAAGGGACACATATCCTTTGATTTTAATGGGAACACTACATGCTTAACTGAGGACCAAATCTGGCTCTGTGACAGATGTCCTGAGATAAAGTAGTCACTAACAGTAAAAATGTCAAAAAGTATCCATGGTTACCATATAGTGATATTTGAATTATCATAGATATTCCATATTCTGATTTGTATATACACGCAGTGCTCTATGGTAAATCTGGGTGTGCTCTGGACTTCCTTTGCAATTACCAGCTGCCATAATTTCCTCCCCAATTACATCCACTGTAATCCCAGCAAACCAGTAAGGAAACACAAGGGATAAATCAAGACACAATTTGACCCCTTTTTTGTCAGCAGCATGTGAAGGTTTTTAAGATACTCACAAGAGTTTGCTTTACTGTAACATAGTCAACTATAGATGTAAATTAATTTTTAAAGAATAAATATATCAAGAAATTGGATTGAAAATAGATTCTGAATTCTCAGTCCTCTTTTTTGACCATTTTTTTCCTTCCCAGAACACAGGGTCTGACAGGAATTTTTAGTCTTAACCTTTGCAGGATCTTTGTTAAGAGTCCTAGAATTTCTCTCTCTTTCCAGGTTTCACCCACTGTCATGGTCTTTATTGAGGCTACCATCTTTGCGATCAAAGCTTGGAAAGAATGTCCACTGGAGCAATTTTTAATAAATAGATTCAGAGTGTTATTAACCCTAAAGATGAAAGCTGGCTTCCTAACTTTGAGTTTACAGGGTAAACAATTTAAGATTTTTAATTAATATTAATTTAAACCATCTGTCCACCATCTGCTTATTTCTGGTGCAAAATATGAGTTTCTTTGTGATCTTTAATCAGACACTTAGCAAATGCACATCAATTCTTACAATTTTTAAGTAAGAAAATGATTTTCAGCAAATAAGTTTTCAGACAAACAAACTGTTTTAGCAATAATTTTAAATCAAAACTCACTCAACACTAGCACACACTTTAGAAAAAAAATTCTCTGAGAAACAGAGTATCAGAGACCCTGGTTTTTATTATTCTCATCAGGTTCCTGGTAGCAAAAAGTAAGTATGTACCAAAATATAATTAATTTTGTAGAATCAGTTCAGGCTCCAAATCACATCACTGCAAGTCAACAAGATCTATAAACACATAAAGCAAAATACTTTTGTACACATTTAGTAAAGGTCTGTACAATCAGAAAAATGGAACCCCTCTATAACAAAGGCAGCTTGTTTACATACCTCACCAAGAATCTAATTTTAGATCTCTTAATTAGAAAAAGACTAAAATCTAAAGCTAATTAACTGCAGTTAGTAAGTTGTTGTTGTGAGAGTGGGTATGGGAGCCTTTAGCAATTACAGACATACTCGCACACAGATGCACTACGCAGCTACACCGGTTACCCCAGTCTCTTCCATACAGGAACAGATTGCTAATTACAAATCCGTGCCCCAACACCTCCTCTACCCTGCGCAGCAAACATCCAAACTAGAACAAACTTTCTCACCTCAAGTTATGATTTTAAATTTTGTAAGTGTCAATATGGTTCTTAATTTTGCTTTTTAAATCCTGTTGTTGTCCCTGATGAAGTTTCTTCCCACTGATCATCCCTGGTGTCAGAGACCAACAAATGTAAATCTTTCATGAAGTTTCCAGTTATTATTTAGTATTTTAAAATGCAGCTTCCTCCCTCCCCTCCCATGTCTTTCCATTGCAGCTAATGCCAAGAACTGCCTCTTAAAAGTAGCCTTTTCTGAAACCGAACAAAAATTTTGATGCTCATGAGTTTCCATCAGAGCACTGGTAAAGGTAAATGCCAGATCAGCCAAAAGTGGGGGCATGTCACATGCTCCACAAATCAAGAAGCCTTAAATATTGAAGGTATTTACATAGAAACCACTGGGAACCAAGCCTTTCTTTGTTAGATTATAAAAAAAAATACCTTCAACACAAAAAAACGAGTAGATGTGTCCATACAGATATGCTGGACACCAAATCCCAACAGTTTAGGTCACTGAGCTATTTTATTTAGTACCATAGAAACAAGTGAAAATAAGGCACGTATACTTGTTTCTGTAAAAAGCTCTCTGATTTTTTTTAAATATGACTACGAAGAATTCATAATTCCCCATCCAATCCTTCAGTCTGCATTACACCCATGTTGCAGACAACCCTGGTTATCTCCCTCTAGTTTATACAGTCTCCTAGAAATAGAAGATTGATGTGGAAAATATGAAAATTGTCAACTTTGGTAAATCTAAGCACGGAAGCCAGTATTTGTATGATAGTTAAGAAATTACTCTAATAATGCATTCTGGAGCTTTTTAATGATAATGATGAAAGACAAGCATTTCAGATGGCATTTAATGACTGATGTTATTTCGGTAATGCTTGCAGCAGGCTTCAGCTTGGTAAGGAGTTAATGTAAATTACCTTTTGCCTAATAGAGAAAAATGTGATATGCTACTGTTGGTGTATCACGATTTAAAAGAAAAGAATGACTTAGCAGCAATATTCTAAAAGGCAAGTGTCCTTAGTAAAAAACCCCGATATTATTTTATCAAAAGTTGAGTTAGTCTCAGAAAGAATGTTTTAATATTTGGTATCATTCCTAATAACTTGTTAAAAAAAGGAGACAAAGTTTAATCTTGAGAAACAGTGACAAAACTGTTTCAAGCTCTTTAAGTTCTTACCTAGCTGTCTGCCTATGCTGCTGACCCTTAACAAGCAGAGAGGGGTTGGCTTGGCAAGTACGGTCATCTCAACACAACAGACTATCTCTCATGTCTCTTTCCCCTCCTTATTCTTTTCTTTTTGTTTTTTGTTTTTTTTTTTTAAGACTATCGCATTTACGTAATCGTCCTCTTATTAGGGAGATTCTGCTGAACTGCTGACAATGATGTACAGTGGTGCTTCGCTGGTGTGACGTTTGGGGAAAACGATTCTGCTGCACCACCACACAAAACCAATTAGAGAACTATTTTCTGCGACAGGTCAGGAATTTACATTGTTTCTCATAGAAAGATGTGCTTTTTAATTTCTTTATTAAGATGACATCCATGTCCCTTGCGACTTTTAGGGATGACAATCATTTGCTCATCATATGGGAAAGTACAATCAGCGAAATCGCATTACCGGTACGGGGCAATGCCAGAAACTCCAAGCATCGTTCCACATTTTCCAAATGAACTAGTTTGAGAACCAATAATTAGAACAATATATATTGATAGAATTTTTTGACAGGACCTTTAGACACCCACCAGGGGGGTAAAGTAATGATAGTCCATACACAACAGGCTATGCTATGTTTGTCGGACATATAAACATCATCTTTGTCAAATCAGTAAGACATATAGAAATCCTGTACGTCTTCGGATTGGGACATGATAGGAGGCACTAACTAGCTTCATCTTCTTGCTTGACTTGCGTATGACAAACTGCTTCTCCATAGCAAAGTCTTGATGGTCAGTCATTTTATAACAAAAAAAGAAAACTTACAGTGGTATCTCCGATATGACACATTCACAAAATCAAGAATTACCCTGCACATGGTTGAAATTATATCCAGAACTCACTCCATTTAACTCAGTCTTTATCAAGGAAGGCTTCCTCAAAGTACCTGAACACAGGGAGATTAGTTGAAATAGAATTTTGTTTATCATGTAAATAGGAATTTATGAAACTAAATTACACTCATATATTGCTTAAACACACAAATCTCTAAAAATAGTCTTGCATAAAATAATAAAGAGGTGAAAGAGAAATAAATATTTGACTAAACACATTAAAGATTCTGAGGTATGACTGTATCTGGTTTTATGAATGTACTAAGGTAGTCTTTGAATTATAATTATCAATCTGTATTTGTAAGCCATAACTGCATATAGCGTGAATGTACATTAACAATAAAAAAGACTGTATTCCAACAAAAGTTGGTCTTGTAATGTATCAAACTCACTTTCAAGATGGAAAAAAATCTTAGCATACCAGTTGCCAAAGAAAAAAACCCCTGAATTAATAAAAAAATCACGCATTTAACAGCAGTAAAAATGTTCTTCCAAAGGAAAAAAAAGAACAGATTTGATAAGAGGAAGAAAAATTTTATTAATTAAACATACAGCTTGCAATTTAATTAACTGACTTTTGAAGAAAAAGAAATATTTTTATTGCAAAATATTACTTATCTGGAAATATAAAGCTAATGCTACTGACATGAAATTACAAAGCGTACTTTATGCTTTACACTTATTTGAAACTCTGTAAAAATACAGCAACAGCTATAACTTAACTCTAAAGCTGATCATTTGAACAAGGATATCAGCATGTAAAGGGGCAAAAGATCCATTACATACACCTACGCTAATAAGAGTTTGCCTTTTTCTGAACAGAGGAAAATACTGGATTTTAAATTGATTTTAGTAAAAAGTACATCTGTGTGTGTGTATATATATATGTAAATTTATATATTTAAGTTTCATTCAGGATTCCATTTCATTCTATGTTTTTCTTCTACAGCTAAGAGTTATGTGAAATCACTCAAATGTTTGTATTTGAGCTAGTGTAGTAATACAGCTATAAATACAGAAAGCAGCAAGGTTGTATCATACTTTATTATATTTTTATTTTCAGCAAGCATGATAGGAGTAAGAGGCTGGCAACGGGAAGTTTCTGTGTTCCAGTCCTGATTGTATCACTGAGTCAATGTGTCATTCATTCCCTTGTGTTCCTGTCAACCAGTTGTAAAATGTGTGAGAACATATTCTGCACTTTTTTTCTTCAGTGTTTTCTAAATTTAATCTGATATTTTTCTGTGCTGTGTCAAGATGATGTTAGTTCTCCCTTCTTTAGGGAAAAAAAAAAACAACACACAATTAAATGTGCTGGCAAAATATATGTTCATGCATTACATGCCTTCAGTTTCTGTCAATATGCGACATATACCTATAGTTGTATATAAATACACATGCTCTTAATTATATACTATGGATAATTATTATGCATACAATACATGTGAATTCAAGTACATTTTATTGGCCTATGCTACACAAAAATGTTTTTGGTTAAGGAAGATTCTAAATTAAACATTCGAATTAGTATTTAACTTCACTGATGGAAAACATCAAGAGAAATACTAAAACATTTCTCACCAGCAATATGTACAGTGAAAATATCTCCAAGTTTCCTTTGCTGATCCAGTAAGAATTTGAAAGCATCTTTTCTAAAAATCAAAGCCTTCCCAAGGTAAGGAATCCAGCCATTTATTAGTGGGGGCTCTCCAGTCCTCCTGTTAAAAATAAAAATAATAAATAAATGAGGAATTAACTTTGGCATAAGAACAACTCATCTTTATAACTATTTATATACTACACGTAGACTCACCATCTACATATATAATTCTTGCAACGTATAGTATGATGTACAGAAAGTTCTTCAGATATGGTGGCAGGTTAAATCTAATCACACCTCTGAGCACAGAAGGCTCTGTGTGGTGATTAGGAAAAATAAGTGCGAGAAATTGAGATGCATTTAACTACAGGTTGTCCAGTTATTGCCATCAAGTTACGAACACAGAAAAATGACATTCGGTAGAAAAATCTCCCAGCAAAGAGTCTGCTCATTTCCAATATTTGGCGTGTCAGAGGAAGATGTATTGGAAGGCAATTATGACAGATTTAGGTAAATAGGACGCTGATATAACACACAAAGCAACTAGCCTTACAGATACCATTTTAAGAATTTCAGTTTACCAGCAAACAGAACAGCACTATTCTAACTAAATATCTGTAAAAATATAGAATAATGGACGCCAAACATTTACCAGAGTAAATCTTAGTCTCCGTATATTTATAGTCTCCTAAGCTAGAAATGGGTAGGAACAGTTTAAGATGAAATTCTTCATAATGATATTTGCATTCCAGTCTAAAAAATCAGCCATGTTATTTATGTTTATGTCAGTTAGTTATGTTTATGGAATAGTACAAAATACCTTTTAAGATTCTAATAAGTCACATTTTTCTTTCAAAAGGAAAAAAGGTTCCCACACTGTCCTATTCCTGACTGCAAGTAAATGTTTTTCCTTCCTGCTGGTCTTAGTTGCTTGAATCTGATTTACAACAAAGAAACATAAAGCGTGCTTGCTCTGGAAAGGATTAAAACAAATATTCACGAACAACTCTGCTGCTACATCCCATCTGTGAAGGTGACTTATACTACATGCAGAACAACTCATTCTGATTAAAGACAAGATATTTACTAGCTTGGATCTAATCAAAGATCAAGGGATCAGAAGCTTTACTACTATCATACACAGCAGGGATTTTTATGTAGCTGGATTAACCCTATCATAGCTACATTCTCCCTTGAACTGCTGTAACAAAAAAAAAAAAAAGTAAATGGTATATTGCATTTAATTATTTCCTTTTCCTAATTAAAACTTTCTGAGAATGAAATTACAAGTCAAGGATTTCCTCTTTTACTTTAAAAAGTTGCTATAAATTTAACTTATAGACAGACAGATATAGCCAAACCAAGCCACACATCTCGATCTGTTTCTGTTTAACTGACTACCTAGGAATGTTAGTCTTCAAGAACATCCTTTTGTCCTCTGGGAAAACCAGTAAACCTTCTGGTTCAAACCTGACAATTTCACAGCCGATACGTTTGCCCAGGCCTTTTAATTTCTTTGGGTTTTGGGGTATTGTTCGTTTGTTTTCTGGTTTGGTTCTTTATTTTTAATTGTGGAGAAGGTGGAGCCCTTCTTTTTTCAGTACCTCCCATAACCCATTGCATTATCCATCCTCTAGCAGTCAAATAATAACACTATTTACTCAAGTGGTCCAGAAAACTTTGTAATGGTTAATTTTGTATTAAGTGAGTACAATAAAAGAACTAATCTGAGATTACACGAGAGGGTTCACCAGCCCTGGAAGCATAACAGCCCACTCAATACCCTCAATTATGTTCTCCAAGCCCATAAAGAATCTGGATGATTTCCCCGTTTTTTTTCCCTCCAGACTATTAAGTCCCAAAAGCAGCCGCTTTTCACTTCCCGAGCTGGACACTACGCCCCATAAGTAGCATCCTGACAAATATTTAGATAGGCTTTTTGTCATCTTCTAATTGAATGCATCTAATTTCACCCTCCATGTTCTGTCATTCGGTCAGAAGCTGTATTCTTCACAAGCTCTCTGTCGGGTAAAAAGGCAGCTCAGAAATCCAGGGGAAAATTAACTTAATGCTCCAAGTCCACAGGATCGCATCAGGGAGACATTTTGCTATCGCAAAGACATGAGGGTCACCGTTTGCTTCAGACATGTTTAGCTCAGCAGCAATAAGCTTAACACTGTTAAACACCGTGTCAAGGCTACGTGGCTTTCAGAGGAAAATATAACACCAGTTCAACTTACGATCCACAGCAGACTGATAACAGAAATGTGTCTTCATTTCTAGCTTTCCTTCCCTTTGGAGGATGGAGGTCATCTTCATGACTTATAGATGTCTGCCAACACACAGCGAAGGAGAGAGTGCTGTGTATATTTTAGTGCCTCCCAAAATACAATGCTTCACTGCACAAACTTCTAAGCAGCGCAGTTCAGGCTGACCCTGGCCTCCTGAAGGACTCTCACCTGCATCCCGGGTACCTCCACAAGTCCCTGTCACCTTCAGATACTACACTGAACCATTAAAAAAGTCTGCAAAAACTTTTACTGGTTAATTAATTTGTTTATAAACTTTAACTCTGGAGTCACACTTCACAGCCATTGTAAAATTTGATAATTACGCAAAATATTATAAATGTTAAAGTTACATTTTTCTCATGATACAATATATGCTGTTGTACCAAATGTAAAATATAGCTAAGAAATATAAAGAGCAATATGATGTGTTATGATGATAATTTAAGATTGCAACTTTTTAAATTGAAGTATTCAGAAATCTCACCAGATTTTGTTTTATTCAGACCTAGTTTAACTGCTTAAATTCTAATTCACTTAACACACCTCAAAATATTCCAAGCCTTTTTGCTTTGTGTTCCTGTTTTTTACAGATGGGGCTGGTTTTGCTTACACACAGGAACATCTTTACTTATCTGAGAAGCTTCTCTGAAGTCTGTAAGACGTAATGGACAAATTTCTCACATATGCGAGTGAATTTTGCAAATAAAGCATCAGCAACATGTCCAATGTAATCTATAAGCAGACAGATCAGTTACAAAGTGGAGGGAAAGCAACGCAGTTGTATCATCCATCATTGTTAAACAGACAATTTCAAATGGCATTATGCAAAAATCAGCTGGCTACAAATACAGCCTGTAGATAGAATTAACAGATTTTGATAACTGCAATTTTTCTTTCCCTTCACAGAGAAAAGATACTTCCTGGTTAGCAAGTAATAAAGTTGCAATGTCTACTCAATCAAAGAAGGAAAGTTTTGGAGATTGTTTACAGTTTCCTTAAGAGAGATTTTTCAGCTCACTCAAAACACAGGAGCGACTGAGGCAGGTGTGATTATTTAGCTACAGAAGTAAGGCAGTATTAAAAAACATGGATGTTGTATCCATGTCTCACGCTAAGCAGCAATGATGCAATAAAGCAGAAGAAAAATGGGCTGCAACATAAATGGGCAGCAACATAAATAATGAGAAAAATAGATCTAATTTTATTTTTTTAAATTCAATATCTCTACACATTGTTTTCAATTAGTGAAAGGGAATTATTTTGAAAACCCAAATAAGGTAATTTGTTAAGGTCTGTGAACATTAACATTTTTTTTTATTGTAAAGAAAAAACCCTAAAGATTCACAAGCAAATAGATTTTGCCATTATCTCTCATAGAAATATTGTTGCTTTATAAAAGCACACAAGGCTATTCTTTTGCTGGTTACACCACTTCAGCTCTTCTGCAATGTAGGGCATAGGATCAGAGCAAATGAGGGGAGAATCCTTCTCATTTCACTGGTTATTTGTATTCCAAGGGAGCAGATGCCTTCCAAATTATGCAAAAATCCACAGCGCATCTTGTAGTATAGCAGATGAACAGGTTAATTTTTCTCTTTGCACATAATAAATCATAAGTGCTTTAACACCCATAGTTGCATTTCATGAACATAAACCTTCTGTTTAATAATGTCTGTTTACAACTAGAATCAGACATATAGTAATCTCTTGCCTGGGATAAACATTAATCCAGATCTGCCTAGAAAAATTATACAATTCATTACCATAAGTAATCTCTATTGTGCCCTGTGCTTAACCTTCATCTTTTTTCCTGTCCTATAATCTTGCAAATCCACCAGTGGTGTATGATTGGCATCTGGTGTTAACGCAGCCTTCATTGCACACAGCACAGCTGAAAAAGCCCTGCATGAACACTTCACTCCGCAGGGTATCGCCGGTTCAGCTGACCACTTCCAACAACTTCCACCAAAGGGGAAAAAACCTCACAAGCCAGGGATAAAAAGATCTAACAATATCGTTTGCCAGAGAGGAGCCATTTTAACTTCCCAAACCATCGTTGCTATCCACAAAATAATATTAAAGATATCAGTCTGATTTTCCCAAAGCACCTCTGGTCAAAACATCACATACAACATGCAAGCTGGAACACACCGTGCCAGGGGACTTTAAGGAATGGAAATAGACGGGTACAAAAGTAGAACAAAAGCTATTATGAACATGTCAAAGCAGTCTGAGATTATTCACAGGCTTGATCACAATATTTAAGCAACAAGATATGACAGACAGTGTCTTTCCAGGGGCTTATGAACACTCTAACTGTGAGGAAAAGAATGAGGCCAAAGGCTTCAACCCCAAGAAAGGTAATCCCCAGAAATGCGATGTCTGGAGTGTCTTCTTATATTATGAAAGACAGAACACAGGAAACTTAGGACAAGAGAAAGCCAGTAAATCTATGTTCCTATTTTTTCTAATTCAGCAGTTACTGTTTCCTCCCCAGACCTGCTCATATAACTGTGTGTTTTGTACCTATAAGGACACAAAAAGATATTATCTTCCAAATATTTGCTCACAACACAATTTTTTGATACTTATACAATTATGCATGCCTTAAATACACTGTCTCAATTGTCTTGGAACTCTAAATTTTCCAGGTTGAATACAAGCAGTATGAAAAGTATTCCCTCCAGAACAAGCCAGATGAGATGGTTAGCAATATACAGTCTTCTGCCTTTGAATTCTCAGCTTACATACCTCCTTCGGAGGTAAGGACCAGATGCTGCTCCTATCTGATCACTATTTGGAGACTTACGTAGAGCAAAGGGATGCATCAGGCCAAGTCTTGACAGAGAGATGCAGACACAGATTGCCTCAGTGAAGAAGAAACAAGAAACAAGAACTCTGGGATGGAAAAAAAGCTCATGCTGCCACCACCTACTTTTGCCTAAGTAAAGTGATTTCACACTGCAGTACTGATAATCCTCCTCTGTTTTGTTAGGATAAAAATCACTTGTAAAAGAAAAGGAAAAAGATTCAGGAAAATGTAATAAATACACTTCTGAGCACACTAAGGAGGAATTTATCTGTGCTCCCAAAAAGAGCAGTACAGAAAAGACAGACTCTAGTGGTGATGTGAGACAAACTGGGAGAAATGCTGATGAAAACAAACCAGTCAATTTTTATAGTTTTTGTTTGTTTGTTTGTTTTTTCCACAGAAAAAATGCAAGCCTTTTGTTGAAAGTTTTTCATGTCAAGAACTTCTGGGATTTTAAATAAAAATACATTTTTTTTTCTGTAAAAGCATACAAGCTTTTTGTTGTTAACAACTCCTACTTGTCTTATAATTGTTTCCTCACAGGGACCTCTTATTTTTTCCCCTCTTCTAGTAATTTGATTTGGGTCATCCCCAAATACAAAAAAAAATATTTAGTATCTCTGAAATATCACTTTCTGGGAAATCATATTCTATTGCCATTATTTAGACTACATGAGCTCAGTAACTGTAGGTTGACAATGTACATATCACCTCTACTATTACACTTCAAACCTGTGTGTTGAAGGTCACATCCATAAATTCAACCACTACTTGTACTGAGTGGTTGGGACATTGACTAAAAAGTCAAAAGGCGAGTAAATACCATTCTGGGAAAGTCATCTGAATAGTTTAAAAATGGAAGACCACTGAAAAAGCCCTTTTGGTTCAGGTTTTATCAGAGGCTGAAAATTCCCAGAAAGGTCCTACATAAAATGTAAATGTAAAGTTTCATAACAGCCAGGACAGGAGTCATGGAGAAGACAAGACAATATGTGACAATAATTCAGCAATATTAAAAGTTAATACCTATTCAGTGCTTATGACCCCATCCTTGAAATCCTACCTTGTTTCTGCTCTGGATGAGGTCAGTGAGAGCAGCCACAACTACTCAACACTCTCCCTGACCAAGCCCAAGGTTATTCTATTATGTATCATGTTTGAGATTGTTTGCCCAGCCCAGAGCTTTTCCTTTCTTAATTCCTCTTTAAATAAAGAAAAATAGGCTAGGAAGAGATGATGAGAGGTTACTTATTCCATGCCTCATATACCATGTAGGGTGCTGTGTACTGATATCTTACCTCATATTTCTCTATGCTGTTCTTGAAGATACTCAGTGAGAGGGTTTCTACAGTCTCCCCAGACAATCTGTCATTGTCAGAAAGTTTCTCCTCACGTCTAACCTTTATCTTAATGTCGTACCCCAAGCCCACTACTTCTTATTCTGCTTGCAAAGGTTAAGAGAATAAATGACTCCCTTTGCTTCTGCAGCAGCCCTTGATGTATTCAAAAACACTTATCATCCTCTCTTAGTCTTCTTTAGGTTAAACAACATCAATTTCTTCCAGTATTTTCTCGTAACTTTTCTAGACCTCTACATACTTGTGTCACCACCCTCTTGATTTTCTAACACTTTTCTCTACAGCAGTGTCCTGCACTGAGCTCAGCAGGGCAATTGCCTCCCCCACCTCTAGGGCAACACACCTGGCTTTGCCTCCCAGCACCACCTCAGCTTTCTGTGCAAAATCACCATGATGTGGATAAAAAGCCAGCTTGGGAACCGTTACAGCCCTCAGCCTTTTCCAGAGGAAAGACCGTGGTCCTGTCCAGATGCTGTTGATTAGTCCACTGTGTTTTCCAGTTCGTCATTTGGAACGCTAATCCCTCTTTTGCAGGCTTGAAGCCATTCCTCTTTTGTTACTATCCACGAACATAAACACTTTTTTTCCATCAGAAGGATGGCATCAGAATATGAAGTTCACCAGCATTTCCTTTTACCACTATCAAGAACATATTTATGCTGCACACTAACTAACCTTACCCAAGAGAACCCAACAACCCTCACCTAATATCCATCTCTTTTTAAAGCCATTTCTGCACGTTAATATACTGCCTCTCTGTAACACATGTTGAAGCTGTACGCAGTAAGTAGCTCATAGTAGGAAATCATATTAACTGTCTGGCCTAGAAATGACAAGTGAAGTGTGGATAAGAATGTCAGCACTCCCCACAGAAATATATTCATACAGGCAGAAATCATTCCTTATGTAACAAAGAGCAAACAAATAAATTCAGGAAATCTCAGAAACAGTGGTGGGACACCATCACATTAAAAAAACCCTGGTAACAAGGAAAAAGAGGAGAACGTTAGATGGAAAGATACTGAATCTTCTGTGTGCAGCAAATGTATTTTCTTTGAGTATGTAGTATATAACTGCAGAAGTAAAAAAAAAAAGAAAAATTGTCTGTAAAAATAAAATATTTCCTATAAAACTGTATGAATGCTAAATAATGCAGGATGTTCATTAGAGCAAAACAGTTAATGAAAATATAACCTTCATTTCATGTAACTGAGCTGTCCAAAAGTTTGGTATCTTAGTTAAGCTGGACATCTTTTAAGTTCTCTGCAATCAATAGAAAAGGCTTTCTAGAAGTAGGTTAGCGTTGCTCACTTTGGTAGCAAACAAAGGATGACTCCCCTACATTTCCCTAATTCTGCCATCTTATGGAGATAGGAACAACATTTTCACAGTGTTATGTCTACACTGTACCTTGCAAAATTGATCTTAGAGTCACAGAATCATAGAATCATTTAGGTTAGAAAAGACCTTTAAGATCATCAAGTCCAACCATTAATCCAGCACTGCCAAGTCCACCACTAAACCATGCCCCTAAGTACCACATCTACACATCTTTTAAGTACCTTCAGGGATGGCAATCCCACCACTTCCCTGAGCAGCCTGTTCCAGTGTCTGACAACCCTTCAGGTGAAGAAGTTTTTCCTAACATCCAATCTAAACCTCCCTTGGCACAACTTGAGGCCATTTCCTCTTTTCTATTGCTTGTTACTTGGGAGAAGAGACTGGCACCCACCTCGCTACAACCTCCTTTCAGATAGCTGTATTGAGCAATAAAGTCTCCCCTCAGCCTCCTTTTCTCCAGGCTAAACAACCCCAGTTCCCTCAGAAGCTCCTCGTAAGACTTGTGCTCTAGACCCTTCACCAGCTTTGTTGCCTTTCCCTGGACACGCTCCAGCACCCCAATGTCCTTGTAGAGACAAAATGTAAATTTGTTAGATTGACTAGTATCAATAAAACGACTCCTGCTATTTCCCCTTCCAGGGAACATTAGCCATTTTAAAGAAGCATGATTCATTCAGAATTGCCTGTGTGTGTACACATGTATTTATGAACAAAGATTATGTGTATATAAGCATACTTATTTCTATTTATGTACACACACATGCATATATGCAAACAGAGAGTAATTTCACCATCAGAAAAATTGAGTAGTGTTGCAAATTTTGTAATGGTAACACAAAGCTTTACATTTAGCTTTATTGCAATAAAATTCTGGTGTTATAGCCATGGTGGTATCGTGAGTATTGGTACCACTTTTTTGACCTGAGTGCATTATATACTGTAACAGGCCAACAACAGACTGCTGCAGAAAACTGTCCTCTCACTCACTCCGTCTACCATGCACATCACTTTCAAATACCAGCAGCCCGCTCCTGATTTATCAATTAACCAGAGAAATGAGGCCACTTACTCTATCTTAAAATCTGTACATGCACAGCTTTATAGGAATAAATATTTTTGCATTTAATCTTTAAAAAAGGATGCAATGCAGCTATGAAGTCTTTAATTAACGATTTCATGACTCCCACAGTCATGGCCATGCATTCCCCAAGTGGAAGCACAGTAGCACACAGCGATCTGAAAGCAATTTCCCTCTTCTCCCCCATGAGCTTCAGATGTCAGACATTTCATGAATCATATTACAGAATTAACAGTTAGGACATATATGTTTCACTCAAAAATTTATTGAAAAATTCCAAAGTATAGTCCAAACAGTTGAATAAATACAAAAATACCCCAGGTACCTTGCTTAGTCCACTTTTTTGTTAATATAAGTTGAAATGACATCCTGAGAGAAGGTCACTTATGCATTTATCGCAGTAAAACAGCAACTCAATACTGTACTCAGGTGAATGTTTCAAAAGCCTCAATGTTTGTAAGATGAACATAGTATTAGTAGGTCTTCTTCCCTTTTAAAGTATTTTAAAAGTATATTAAAGCACTTGCTTTCCAGATCCTTGTTTTCTCTTTTTTTTCCTCCAGTGCTACAAGTCCATTGCACATGTTAAGAGAAACAGTTCTGTAACCAGACTCTCCTCTACACATTCATTCCCTCCTGCTTCATCTCCTTCTGCCACCAGCCTAAATTAACATCTCAGTTTCTCCACCTGAACTGATTTTACTTCTCTCAGTAGATACTACAGGTGATTTGTTTTAGCAGAAAGCATGTTGCAATCTCCCTCTTCCTCTTTTGCTACTCACTAGCTACAACGAGCCTCTCCTTTTCTTCCTTCTTACTAGATGTGCTTCTATGTTTTTTCTTCATATCCCTCCTCTTCTTCCAACACTTCACCACTCTGTTTTCCATTTCACTTGCACCCTTTCCTTCCTTTTCCTCTTCCCCTAAGCTCTGCTCTGGCTCTGCTCCTACCTACAATAGCACACATGGGTATTTTTCAATCCAGACTTTCTCATAGTTCAGAGTTGGGTAAGTCCTGTCCTCACCTTAACAAGCTGCCAAAATTGCAGGGCAACAAACCCGATTATTTGCAAATATGTTTCTCTAGGATTGGGTAGTATTACCAGGCATATGAGCCTTCTATAATTCATGCTACAAACTATGTAACAGCAACCCATGGAGTATCTAGTCTGAAGAGAGCGGATAGGAAGTGCAGACTTTTACTGAGCATTTCTGGGTAAGAGTAGCCTGGGACTAGACTTCTCATTATGAGGGAAATTCTGAAATATCTTAAAATATTTTTATTTTTAAAGATTAAAAAAAAATCTTAAATATATTTCCCACAAAACAGCTGCTCCTCAGTTTTATTTAGCAAATATCAGAATGAAGACAGTTGCAGCCTTCTCAGTGTGTCCACAGCTTTTGCTACGATGCTGAAATGACTAACAAGAGGGATGGTTGTGTCCTCTCCTCCTCGGGTGAATTTGTGGAGTAGCCTGCAGCCGCCCGCAGACCACACAGACATGCTGTGAGCTGGGCGGTGGGTCGCGTGTCTCACAGGCAATCTCTGCCTGACCTCCCCCTGGGGTGCTCTCATTTGCTTTGCTCTCTCCTGAGCCTAAAACTCTGCTGAACCTGTAACAGATTTAATATGTATTAATTTAAGAACTTCAGTGTATTGCCTGAAAACAACGGTTTGATGCTTGGAAAATATATTCCTTTAATTGGTCTGCAGCTGCCCTTCTTAAATATTTATGTAAACTCTATTGTGTTCAAGGGCATAAGGGTTAAACCTAAATGAAGTTCCTGGCATTGTATTTGTGTGAGGTCTCTGGAATGTACAACATCCTTGATGGTTTTAGGTAACCTAACTAATTGCAGCTTTAGGTAAATTAAGAATACATTTTCATTCTGCAGTCACAGAAAGTAAAGTATTATTAAATGAAGATCATAAGATGGAACAATAACTGGGACATTGTAGGTCTGAACATGTTTTAAATCCCTCTGCTGTGAAAGTGGAGTAGAAAATATAAATACAATTCTCAATTTTTTTTAATTAAATTGAGTAAATGTCAACTTGGGGACTGTAATCAGAGACATTACAATTGCAAATTATAACTTGTTTCATTGTTTTCCTAAGTTGCTTCCTGCACAAAACAATACTTCGGTTATAAAAGGATCATTCTGAAGAGTCCAAGACTTGACTGTCCTAGATTTAATGAAATATATTACCTTTTTTTTTTTTGAATGAAGGATACCATCCAATTGCATAATTTCCTAGTTCAAGGGTATAGGATAGATCTAAACTCCCTGGTGCAGGTAATAGTAATTTCCATTTTCCAGGAAGTAAAAGGCTTGAATTTGAAAATTAGAAATTTAATTTAAGAAATGTTCAATATTTTCCAGCCAGCTATTCCAACTGAGTGCTATTACACCTGTTTTGAATCCCCAAATAATTAAATGCTGAATACCAAAGAGTAGATGAGGCAGCTGTCTATACATGGGACACAAAATTCATGGAAGTGTCAAAGTTTCATGAAATCTTAAAAGTTTAAAACATTTCTGTTGGGGAGATAATGAGCTTTACAAGCTCTAATGAAAAGAAAGTGGATGCAGCCAGAGAAAGAGACAAAGATTCAGGACAACTCATCCATGTTAATGTTACTGTGCAGAAATGGATGCAAATTTGGGACTACAGCCAGGTGGCTCATACAATCACTGTTCTCCTTGCTGAAACACCTAGAAGGACCTTAATATTGCTTGCCAGAATACAGCTGGATCTGTAGGAAGTCTGAAAATCCTCTAGCTCAGGTTGCCAGTAAAGTTGATATAAGATGCTGGTCTTGAGAATGCTCTGGACATGAGACCCTGCTGGGATGAGCCACCTCAGACAGATCATAGATGCAGCTTGTGATCTTATTTCCATCTGTACACCTGAATCTCCAAGCATGTACTTCCCATTGTCCCAGTATTCGAATATCTGGAATCCAGTCAGATTCTGCAGTTTTTTATTTGTTCTAACTGAAAGCCACTGTATCTTAGAAGTACAATGGACTTCCATTATACTGAGGGTATTGTAAATTGATGGAGGAATATGCAAAATACGGACTTACTGAAGTCAGTACTAGCCTGACTATTCAGACTAATTGTGAAAAGATTTTGTGTCATTTGCTGCACCAAGAAGTCAGGTATGGGGTGTGTCCTGAATTTCATATTAAAATCTACATGCTGTCCCGTTGTTCATAAACAATTGTTGACATCATAAGAATGATGAGGAGTTCACCAAAGGCATGACCAAAGGGTGCATTGGCCACTATGTATTTTGTTTTAAGGGTAGGCAAGAATCCTGAGTAACAGGTTTTCCTAGCCCTAGCTCTACTTTGATCATAACTCTGAGTCTTTTCAGAAGGAATTTAAATTTTCTGTCTCCAATAACTGTTCCATTTACATGCTGTATTACATACCTTTGGCTTTATTATTTTTCAATTAGAAAAAAATACTAAGAAAATTAAAATTAGAAACGAAAGGTTATCAGTAAAAAATTTTAACATTTAAATTCCAAGCATTTGCACCATTCTGATCCAATGGAGCCTTCTGTTAATGATACATCTGTCATTTTATTGACACCCCTAAACAACTTTATTCTCTTTTCTAATTAAGAGACAAAGCTGATTATGTCAATCTATGAACTGACATCTGAGTGCTTTTGTTATAATGTAAGAAGCAATGAATATGATTATTGTTATGCTAAAACAAAAAACCTGGGAATTTTAACTGGAAAACCCAAGATAGCGAAGTATATAATGGCTAAATTAAAACAGATTCTTTCTATTCATGCAAAATGCATATGTGATTGTATTATATAATTAAATGAAGATACTGTGTGAAAAATTGATTTCCAGTAATAGAAAACATAAAGCAACAACGATACATAATATGCTTGACTAAAATATGTGAGAAGTCATCAGATCATAAAATATCTCAAACAAATAAATGACAGACTAAGCCATCAATCCTCAAGGAAAATTTAAGCTATTAAATAATTCAGAATGCTTGTATGTCAGAACATGGTTTCAGCTTCATC
Organism: Aegotheles bennettii; assembly: GCA_013398125.1. Lineage (NCBI taxonomy): Eukaryota > Metazoa > Chordata > Aves > Caprimulgiformes > Aegothelidae > Aegotheles > Aegotheles bennettii. The sequence continues at coordinate 42,573 of VZRW01008286.1, forward strand.
CTGCTGCTAAATCAAAGATATCTGCTCAGTGGGCTCGCCCATGCAAAGGAATACATCTGGAAGTATTCTCCAGTACTGACCTATGCAATAATTGGGAGTGCAGAGAATATCCAGTTTTCACCACTTCCCCCAAGCTATCATAAACGTTCCTCTGTTTTGTGAACCAGAACTAGCTGCAATGACTGCTCAACCTGGTGAACTGACAGGTATTTTTAAGACAATACTGTGAATGGGATGAAATGCTCACCATTGTAGGAAGCTTCTTGTGCTTGGAGGGACACAGGTAAGACTCTGGAACAATTTCCGACATGCCAGCATTAATTGCTGCAATCTGTCCTATCTAAAAAGGCCAGGCAGAAGACAGCAGCAGGCAAATCCCACAAAATCATCTGATCTTCATTATTTTGGGATGTTAGTAGTTTTCAGACTCAAAGATAACATGAGACATGTTTCCCCTTAGTTGTGAGTAAAGGCAACAGAGAGGTTACGTGTCTCTTCTGGCAGCACTAGATCTTCAGGACCACTGCTGGTGCTGAAGCTCCTGGCAGGAAAGCACTGAATCCTTTCCAAGGAACTCCACTGATCCAGCGTAAGAGGTTCTCATCTATGATACTGAGTGTCCTCAGGACAGAGATTAAAGTACTGCAGACTGACACAGCTCTCCTGCCAATGGAGCTAAATGAATTTACACCCTGAAGATCTAGTCCTCAGTTGCTGACTGTGTCAACCGGTGTTGACATACATCCAACCAACACATACATCTTCCTTTTTTAATTTAAAAACTTCTGTTCCAAATTGTCAGAAAAAGTCAGGACATTATAAACTACAGTACAAACAGAATTAAATTTAGTTATGGATTACAGCACCTATGCTCCCTCACCTGCACACTGCACCTGTGGTTACAAACTTCCATTCTTCTACCAGTTGCTGGTCGAGGGATAGTATGCTTTTGTCTCAGATAACGAGAGACAGTGAGTAGCTGAATGTCTGTGACCTTCTATCTCTGTCTTCCCAGAGGTTTAGTCGGTGGGAAAGGTACCTCCTTACACTTTTATTAAAATAGATATGGAAGTATAAACTAAATCATTTGCACTGGATGTATCAGTTATGCATATGTCTCTGCATAAGACATATGCAAGATAGGAGACGTCTACTACTTATAAGACCAATGGCCTTGCTCAGTATTTCAAAAAGTCAGTCTATTTCTGTTGCACATCATGAAATACCCAGTTGACTGAAAATGAAATTTTGGGAACTGCTTTTAAGAAATTATTAAAAGGGATAATAATTTTTGCTCTGCTGCAGGATCTCCTCTAACAGCCCACTCAATTACCTCTCATTACTAATCAGTTCAGTAGCATTTCAATTCTGATGGCTATCCACTAGTAAGGTTTGGCTGTTCACTGCTTAGTGGGAGAAAGGGAAGATTTCAGAATGTATGCCCTTTGGCTTGGAAAGCATCATGATCTTCTTCTAAGCCACAGTTTGCTCACACTGAAGTAGCAAGACTGGGATATTTACAGAAGAGTTTGGAAACCTATGACAGTCTTAACAGCAGCTTCCATCACATACAGGGTTACCATCCAAATCCAAAATGTAAATATCTGAAGCTGGATTACTGAACAAAAGATTATTGCTGATTATTGGTACACTAACAAAACTGACCACAGTGATCACAGAATAGGAACACCTGCTAATGCATAGGACCTACACACCAGTCACCATCATGATGAGATTCCCAGGGAAAGGGGACTCTATATAATCTGAATAACACTCCAAAAATGCCTTTGAAAATCAAATTATTAAAAAGAAACCCTACCACTGCACCTGGCCATTGCCCAGCCACAGAACCTCTCTTTCTGATGCTGGGATCAGTTCCCACCACAGCCAGCCGCTGGACTTCTGCCAGTCCCAACAGAAGCAGGGGTCTTCCAGCAGAACAGGCATCATGGCCCTTTCTATGCTTTCCCTTCTCTTCTCCCGTGATTCCCCCTCACCCCCCTCCTCCCAACAGCTCTTCTGGCCAGGCTAGAGGACATGGCCAAAGGAAGAGAAGTACAGCCAAGACTTTGCTATGCCCCAGCAATCCCTCTCTGCTGTTACAGGGTCACTGGCAGCCACAATGATTTAGAGCAGCCTTCAGGCTATTCTAACTTACAGTGAGGGGCTTGACTGACTCATTGCTGCTCCAGGACTGTGGGAACATAAAGCTACCTTACAGCCATTTTCAGACATCCCTGCTTTTGAGCTGTACTATTTTGTCCTTGCCTGTGACTGAAAAAAAACCTGAGAGCACGGGTTGTTTACATGTCTTGCAGCTGCAGCAATAGTGTGGTTTCCTTTGCCTTTCTTCTCCCTTAATATTTTCTGTCTGTTTTGGCTTTGCAAATATCTCTGGTAGTGTTCCTAGCCCCCCTCTTTATCAGAGATGGTGATTCATAGCAGTCTCTGCTCTATTGATTGGTCTTCAAAAGCTGAGGCTCCCATCAGCTGCAAGGCTGTAAGCAGGCATGCTGCATTGGAGTGTGCTGTCTGCAAACAGGACAAGGGATGTTCTTGTGGTTCACATGCATACATGCTGTGCCCATCAGGAATCATTTTGTAATTTAGCATCTCAATTTTTAAATAATCAAATTCTAGTGACAGGCTAAACTGAAGAGAGATCAACTGTTTCATTTCATTGCTTATCAGCTTTGCCTATACTTATACTCTGGAGGGACCTTGGTTTAAATTTCTGCATTGACAATCTATCTCATTAGTGCATAGAAAACACCAAACTACATTTATTCTATTTATTTCTTCAGCATTCATGCCCTTAATACATACCTTCTATTTCTTTTTCCTTTTTAGATTTGCTATTTTAATTTAATGCTCTTGATTGCATATTTTTCACACTTACCCTCTTCACCCTTTTCTTCTGTAATACCTTTATTAAATTCAATCTTTTTATAAAAAAGTACTTCCATTTTTTAGTATTATTGCTTCTTCTCTATCAATATCTAGATTTTACATTTCATTAAGCAGACAGTTTTAATTTTACTTTTCTCTGACTGTTCCTTTCATTAGACTGTTTCTTGTCTTGAACCTTTCATTTCATTTTTCTCTTCTGTAATTTGCTTTTACCCTGCCTAACCGACGTGTGTCTCTTTTCAAGTCTGCTTTTATTCCCTGTTACTCTCCTAGTGACTTCTCTTTGTTGCTCAGTGCTGACAGTGTTCTTCTCCATCCCCTGTGAGTGACAGTGACAGCATTTGAGTGGTAGCTGGCAGATTTAGGGACAAGAAATATCTGTCTGAAAAGATTTTATTTGGTTTTATTTTTATTTTGACTGTAAAATCAGACCTCTCAAATCCTAGAGCACCAGGGGGCATTGTTTCATTTAGAAAATAAAAATTGTCGTGATAACTATTAACTTCCCAACAAGTCCACTGCAATACCAATCAGAGCCAAAGGAAAAAAAAAATCAAAATGGAGCTATTATGTCAAATGCAGCAACCAAGGCGGGTTGCAAGTCAAACGTTTTAATGCTTAAAGATGGGTATTATTCTGGAAAGCTGCTCCACAGTGAATCAGAAGTGTTGTACCCCTGACCTCCACCCCTGTACACCTCAATGTTCAACTACAGCATCAAGGGGGGAAGTAAGAGATCAAAAGTTACAATGACAGCTCCTGAGCAGAAACCCGAATTTAATCAACAGTGGAAAATACTGACTGAAGTATTTAGAAGGAATAGGCAGTGACAGCCAAGGGAAATTACACATAAACATTTACATAAACGTAAAGAAACAGTCTGAACTGCCATTAAAATGAATGGAAATGTAAAGCAGCAGGAGAAAGTGGATTATCCCCCAGGATCAGGCCCAGTGGCTACATTTTAGGGAAATAATTAATGGGCTGCATTTCATAACCAAGTGCAGGGTAATAACAAATGTAAGTGCAGCTTCACAGCTGGCTAAACTCGCAATAGCAACAGGCAACTCTATTACCACTAGTGAAACAATCCTGTTTGCCAAAGAAAAAGAGAAAAACAAGGCAGCAAAACAGTCTACAATTACGAGGGAAATCATCTATGTAACAACTTAACTAATGCCCAGAAGCTGAATGACTCACGGCATTAAGAAAATTAGAAAGGGTGCTCAGTAGTATTCTATAATTCAGGACACGTACATTAGAATATCATGGTCTTAACATGCCAGCAACAAATTTAAGCCCTGTGCGATATATGGCTTGGAACGCTGCAGAACACAAGCAAATGCTTAATGCGAACCACACCGCAGAATTAAGCATGCAGCTATTTACAGATTATAGATCTACATCTGGATCCATCTACATATGGATCTGTCACTGTTAGCTTTTTTGTTTGGTTTGGGTTTATTTTCATGTGATTTGATGCTTGGGTAGCTTGGAGAATTCTTGATTTATGTGGATTTATAAGGAAAAAGAAATGAAATGTAGCTACCTCTGAACTGCCTGCTACAGGTGATGAGCTCCTGATAGAACTGATGGGCAGCACTGTGTGAAACACGCACTCCATTCACAGGGATGAGTCTTGCTACCTCTCTGCTAGCTCCAGCCATCATGACTCAAGCCCAGGGCAGGGTATACAAACCATAAAAAGAAAGTAAGAACAAGTTTGATGTCATTCACCTAATTCGTGAATCTGGGATGATTTCCAAATAAGGGTAAAAAATGACCTTTGTTTTTTTGTTTGGGCCCATTTCGACTCTAACAAGAAGAACCACAGGTTCTCTTGACAAATTCCTGCTGAAACCCACAGGAGCTCCTGAAAATCTAGATTTCCTTGAGGTAGAGGTAGAGCCCAGGAGATACTGTGTGAGCCACAATGTGAAGTCAGCTGGAAGGCAGGAGAAATCAGATATCAAGTTCAAAACTCATATAGCAAAGTTCTTACAGAGCAACTATTTCATAAATCTCCCTTGCTACATGTTGCCTTCAGCTTCTGAGTCTCTGATGCTACACATCCCAACAGGGCACTGCCTGGGACATCATACTCTTCCTCTGAATGGCATATCAATTCTCCGTAGAAAGAGAATCACACAGAGCAGACACTTCATGGTTGGCTGTGGTTTAAGATAAGAGAAATATATGTCTCTAGGGTCAGTATTTGGACCAGTGCTCTTTAACAACTTTGTCACAGACACGGATGGTGGGATTGAGTGCACTCTCAGCAAGTTTGCCAACAACACCGATCTGTGTGATGTGGTCGACATGCTGGAGGGAAGGGATGCCATCTAGAGAGACCTTGACAGGCTCGAGAGCTGGGCCCATGCAAACTGCATGAAGACCAAATGCAAGGTAAGGGCAATTCCATTCACAAATACAGGCTGGGTGGAGAATGGATTGAGAACAGCCCCAATGAGAAGAACTTGGGGGTATTGGTTAATGAAAAGCTCAACATGAACCAGCAGTGTGCGCTTGTAGCTCAGAAAGCCAATGGTATCCTGGGCTGCATCACAAGAAATGTGACCAGCAGGTCAAGGGAGGTGATTCTCCCCCTCTGCTCCACTCTGGTGAGACCCCAACTGTGTCCAGTTCTGGAGTCCCCAACATAAGATGGACATGGAGCTCTTGAAGCTAGTCCAAGAGGAGGGCCACAAAGATGATCAGGGGGCTGGAGCACCTCTCCTGTGAAGACAGGCTGAGAGAGTTGGGGTTGTTCAGTTTGGAGAAGGCTCTGAGGAGACCTTCCAGTATCTGAAAGGAGCCTACAGGAAAGCTGGACTTTTTACAAGGGCATGTAGTGATAGGACAAGGGGAAATGGTTTCAAACTGAGAGATGGTAGATTTGGATTGGATATTAGGAAGAAATTCTTCACTGTGAGGGTGGTAAGACACTGGCACAGGTTGCCCAGAGAAGCTGTGGCTGCCCCCTCCCTGGAAGTGTTCAAGGCCAGGTTGGATGCTTTGAGAAACCTGGTCTGGTGGGAGGTGTCCCTGCCCATGGCAGGGGGGCTGGAGCTAGATGATTTTAAGGTCCCTTCCAACCCAAACTATTCTGTGATTCTATGGTTCTATGATTCTACATTTCTATGATTCTGTGTCTGTGCATATAGGCATACAAATACATCAACAACCAACAAATCAAACAAACTTCCTTTTATCCCTCTATATTTCATGCAAACTTTTTTCTACTACTTGCAACAGATATATTAAGTTTCTTAATTTCTAATAAAACTCATATTGACCTCTCTCCTTTACAATGAATAAACATTCATATTATATATAAAAATTGCACATTATTACACACATCTATACAGAGATAATTCAATTCCTGACATTTTCTTTACTATCAGTGCTGTATTTTACCTACTTATGCATTATCATTTTACTGTTACAACTGCTATGACTTTAAATGTTCATTTTCTTATTATAAGCAACTTGTTGAATTCTAATTGAATACCAGATAAGTAATTTAATCTTGAGCTTCTACTGCCATCTGTAATATTAGCAAAATACTGTAGGTAAATTACCCAATTGGTTAGGAGTTTACAGTCCTTCAAGAAAATGTTCAGCACAACAGCTTGCAGTAACTGTGTATTATTTTACATATCTACTATCAACAATATCTTTTGTTTATTTTCTTGCAAATTAGCATTTGAAAAAATAAGTGTTTATGTTTATTGTTTCCCTCATTAAGGTTCATTTTGGAAAGAATATGGCTAAGTTTGAAATATAATGTTTACAATTAACAAAAATCCATGTCAACGAATGCTCACTTGTGGAGTTAATGTATTTAAAACACACGTTAAAGCTCAAAAGGAGGTGGACATAACATCATTAACCCATAATCTAGATACAAAATCACCTGTGAAATTTGGGAGCATTGTTACAATGTAAAGCCTATGAATACGTTTAGCATAAGTCTTAAAATCTCTAGCTTAAACATCCTTTTACGATATATAAACACAGACCTTCTATGAATGTCTACCGATGAATACAGATTGACATCTTCAAGAACTGTTCTGAAATCTCAACCTGAGCAACTCTGTGGGACTGCAGCTATTTTGCATCTGCCATTTCCTAGACTGCAATGGTAAAGAGAATGTTATTGTTAATTTCAATTTAATGTGTGGATAATACTGTCCCTAGGCACCAACTTTCTACCAAGGAGGTTAGAGTATTGTAATATCCACATAATTAATTGCATTATCAATTTTCTTACTTTTTAAACATTTGCTTTTGGTTAGAGAAGATTGTTGCATTGCTTCTAAAAATGTCTTTACAATTAATTATCTTTCACCGCAGCAAGCAACTAGGAAATGGATATTAATCATATAAGACTTTCTCAAATTGCTGGGATTATCTCATTTTTAATTACAGGTGGCATAAATGGTTATGAGCCTGGTTGTTTGAGCAAGAAACATCACAAAATACTTATAGCCTCTGTAATACTCCATTTTACACAGCATTCAGTCCGCTTATTTTTTTAAATAAAATATTCCAGTCTGCTTTGGAAAGGCTCTTCCATCTTCAAAATCATTCAAAATCATAGATGGGAAGTTTCATCACAGAAAACAAACATCAGCCATTAGTTTGACTCTGCCTTGCAGCCAGTGAGTCAGGGGTGTCTGTCTCAGAGCTTTAAACCAGTTGTGCTATCAGATAACATACAGCAATGTCAGCATCTCATTTTAAATAGATCACTGACATATTAAAGGCAGACATTCTTAACTAGAGTTTTCTTGCCACCAGAACATGCTCAGTGCTGCGTTGGTAGGATGCTCATCGTTCCTGCCCAGCTTGACACTGTGGTTGAGCAGAGGCACGCTTGGTGGTTGCGCTGGCTCCATCCACGATGTGCCCACAACACCCAGCGCTCAGCTCATGAGTCCCATCTTTACTGTGTGAGAGCACAGCAGACACCTTCCCAAACAGCCAGTTGGGCAGAGCTGCCTGAGGTAAGTTCCTGGAGAGGGAAGACAGAAAGGCAAGAGGGAGAAAGGAGAACAGGATGAAGAACAAAACAATGTAGAAGGACAAGCTGAAAATGAAAGGAATAGATCTGGGAGTCATCCAAAGATCTAGGAAGGTAGAAAACAAGAGAAATAAAAATGTTGAACACTTACAAGGGAGTATCTTGTAAACAGGGAACAAGAAGGCAGTATCTTAATCAACTTGATTCAGATCCCACAGGTTAGTGGGAGGAGAGGAAGGAAGCCAGAAACAGACACAAGAGAATACATAGTCTTCATTCCGGTATACCCCTAGATGGAAAGCTTGCTTGTCCTGTATCAACATGTTGTAAAAATCTACCTGTGAAATATAAAAGCACACAAGGCAATAAATGCTTTTTGCAGCTAATGAAGCAGAGGTCTCATCTCACAGCCATAGTACTGAAAACTGCACTGCCTCACGTGTGTGCTCACTGTACTGTTCACAATGCCATTTTTCATATAAACTCAGTCTTATTTAGCTTGTTACTCCATCAGTTGATGTTTTGACTGAAGTTTTAACCAGATTTGAGCCATATGCAAGGAATAAGATTTACCTAATTATTTCCTTTCTTTCAGGTCTTTGTATTCCTGAAGAGGAATTAAGCAACTTGTGGGTTATATGAAGAAAGACTATTGATTCTAGCTAATGTGATCTTTCAGTGCTATTAGTACTAATACACAGCATGCTACTCAAACTCGTACCACCTTCAAGGACTCTCCACAACTCACCCCAGAGGGTAAAGCAGGTTTTCTGATGCTCAAACCTGCTTTATTCTTTTCAGAAAGCACCTATATATTTCTGATGTTAGCACTAGTAATAGGATGAAACCTTCCGATTCTTGTAGGTGATACCAACTGCAGCTCTTGTACAAAAATATTATGGGGCAAAATTCCCACCCATCAGTGTTTGTTTTCTAACATCATCTCATTCAGCTGAGATATTTCCTGAGAAATACTGTCTGTAAATGAATGGAGGGGACTATGACTTGTTGTCACTAAATCAGCCCTTCAGCAATGAGATTTTATTAGAATGGACACAAGAACAGATAAAATATTGCTACAAAGGAAAAGAGAACTAAAGAAGGAAAGTCAAGAAGACTGGGATTAAGCCATGTACAGTTAAAAGCAGCAAGGTGCAGGATAAGGAGTATGGATCATACTTCCAAGTGGACTTGAAATATTATGCAGAAAGAGAAACTGCAAAGAAAAGACCAGTTAAGAGATAGGAGAACAGAGGAGACGTGGGATCGTGCGATAAACCCATTTTCACAATGTGCTGTTCTAATAAAAAGCAAGATTCTGGGCAGAATTACTCTGAAGTAATCTATCCTAAACAGTTTGTATACTATTAAATGTGCTAGCTGGAATTTAAATTCAAAGCCTACATCTCTTTCACAGTTACTATGGAAGCGCCTACCCTCTGTATATTTCAGATCTACAGTCTTAGACTTGGCCTTCTTTGCATATTAGATTATAACAAAATGTTGCCACTTCTTCCTGAAAATATCTCTGAAGACTGACCTTTCCCCTTTTTCATGCAACTAAAAATCTCATCAAGTGTCCATGTCATCTTGCCCCTCCAAGCTACTGGACACGGCTCAGTAAGGATTAAGTTCTTCCTTCTTCATTCTGAGCACCTCATAGGTGGAGTGTTTTGGTAGGGGAGCAGGGAAGGAGGCTGCAATTGCCCATTGGCTTTCTTTGCTCCCCTGTGTTGCGTACAAACTTTTTTTCTCTACTGCTGAGACTCTTCATGGATTAGCTCTACTCTTGGGGAAAACAGTTTTCAACTAAAGCTCCAATCTGCTGACAGTACCACCCCTTGTTGCTCAGGTGTCCATTTCTCCAGCAGGTGGGAAGAGACTGCTCTGTGAGCCCAATGCCCAGGAGGACAGCACCTGAGAGAACAGCAAGGATGTAGACCCCTCACTTGGGCCATTTGATATATGCACTCCCAGATAATTTTATAAAGCCAGATAGTGTCCCACTAAGATGTGTCTGCTCCTGGTTTTCACATATGGTTATTTTCTCACAGTAGGCTGACGATGGTCAAAAGTTTCAGCTATCTATTGGCTGTCAATAGCCTAGGTGAAATGAGCTGGTGGCTCATTTCTATCTAACAGATGGATATATATCAATAAAACTACCATTACAGAACTGAGGTGACTTCCTGGCATATGTACAGGGCTAAGGCCTTTATGTGCATATTTAATTAAGTTCTCATGCAGAGACCTCTCTCTGCTGAAGATGACTGATACCATGCTGTACCAATTCCATGGAGTAACAAAGGACTCTAGGGCCGTCTGCAGCATTTGCCACAAACTCTGGAAGTGCATAAACAAAAATTAATTATACATATATAAATTTATTGCATTCATATTACAGATTGTGTCTGTCCCTTGTTCATACATCTTCAAACAAAGTGTCTTTGCTGAGGATAGGACCATAAGAGTCCATAAGACCACATGTCATCTGAGATCTTTACCATCATGATACAAACTAGACTTCAGCAATATTCATAAATATGATCATTCTAACACTGACAAAGACTGTCAAATGTTTTTTGAAAGCAGAATACCTGGGAAAGGAGAGCCTATCTATTCTTGCTTAGAATAAAGCAAGAAGTTCCACATTGTTTTGAAATGGTAGACCTAAAAGTTAAATGAAAGTTAGTAAAGGGAAACAGGGAGGCAATGATATTCCCATTTTTTACTGTGACTATTTATAAGAGAAATATCTAAAGATATAGGAGCATACATAAACCTTTATGAAATAGGTAACTCTTTGTAGGAGTACATAGGACAGACACACTAGAGGGAGAGAGTTAGATAACACGTTACTCAAAATAGACCAGAGCTAAATATGCCGGCTCTGCTCACTTTCCAAACTTTTTTTTTTTTAAATGCTGACCAAGCTCAGCTGGGCAAGACCTGCTTAGTGTATTCATTTTCACATTCCCACTGAACATATCAGCTCTGACAATATTTTTTTTTAATCTCAACAGCAGAGAGTACTACATAATTGCCTCTAACTCAGCCAAGAAAAAAAAAATAAACTTGAGACACTAAAAGTGCAGATACAGTATTATACAAAATTGCACCAAATTTTACAACGGTCCAATGTTCCTGATATTTTTATCTAAACACATCAAGGGTGATAGAAGCTTCTTTTTGCTGTCAAAGTGATCAAAGAGAGGTTGAGAAAGAATCTATAAACAGATGCTGCCCAGTGACAAACCTTAAAGAACAAGACTGTGGGGCCAGATGTTTGAGTGACCTTCGGACTATAGAACATGTTGGCATGGTGTTGATTTAGATAGCTGTTGGCAGGGGCTTTCGATCCAGCAGCTGAAAAAAAAAACCTAAATTATGGAAATATTTTTTCTCATCTTTCCCCTAACTACAAAAACTGAAACTACTGGTCAGTGGGGCTGATGGCTGTCAAAGAAGTTGAATTCACCACACAACCCTGCCAGTAGGTATCACATCAAAAAGGAGTTAGCTGAATGAACAAGAACATCTTCAGGCTGTGCCATTTTGCATCCCCCTCAACTTTCAACAGCTGTTTCTTGAGTGAATACAGATGCAAAATAATTATATGAAATGCTTTACATTTTCAATATATTACATAATGTAAATATGGAATCTATGAGTACCTATGAGTGATATAGCACAGACCATCATAAGGAAAGTAATTGAGAAGTAGAATAGGAAACAGAATGACTTTCCTAAATTATATTCTTTACACAGTCTATTTGTAGAATTAAAATGGCATTAAAAAACCAATAAAACAACAGATAATTTATCACATACATATCATACACATCAAACACTAGAAGACCCTGGAAATTATTATTACATGAAACATTAGTTGTCCTGAACTTTTCTGGATCTCAGTCTCAGCAAGCCCTTTCATTTTTTAATCAAATTGGAGAAATTAGTCATGCATTAGGAAATACAAAATGAAAACAGAAAGTTCTCAATCCAAAATTCCAGCAGATACTCAAGTCTGAGCCACTGCATGCTACTAGAACAAATGGAGAAAGCAGAAAAAGTCTTGCTTTGTAACATTAAATGTGATTGAAGACTGTACAGTTCTTCTTACGCTTTTAGACGTTTTGTCACTCTACCTGGAGAAATATACGCTGCTTATTCTGAATTGCTGCTGATGTCCAGCACTTGTCAAAACCGCTATCTGTCAAGCACTTCACAAAGTGTTGCAAAATGACAGATCAGGATGTCTGAATAGATGGAGCCCCAGGAAAAACAGAACAGATAGAAAATTCATGACTCTAAACTACATCAAAGCGACTTCTGTCAACATCATGTCAAAAGAAGGAAAAAAAGAACTGTTCATTTTAGAGGGTTTTTTTCATTATATAAACACTTTTTTCACGTATGAGCTAAGTGTAAGGAAAAATTAACTTGGTGTACAGTATGATCATTTGAATGTGCCAAAAATACTCTTTAAATAATCCAGGAATAAGGAAAGTTCTAACAGTAGATACTGTCTGGCAGTTAAAACCAATGACATCCAAAAGAAATGCATGAAGAATCTATCAGCTTAAAATAGGACAAACCATCTGGCTCCAAAGAAATAAAAGTACTCTGCTGTGCATGTTTGTTGGGTTTGCAGATCCTACAACTGGATTAATTTTGTATTTCCTCTCCAATCAGTTCTGATCATCTCTACTTAGTCCGTCAATTGCACAACCCTAATGCAGTGTTATATTCCAGGAAGCAGGTTTAGTAATATCAAGGCATTACTTTAATTTAAAAAAAGAAAAAAGAAGCACTGTCAGCATTGCTGGACCTTCCATTACAGATAAATCTTTTAAATAGTTCCTCAAAGGAGACAGAAAATTAGTGGGTTATGATACATTACTATATACATTCAAATTATACATAATCAAATTTTGAGAATAACATACCTCGAATGCTATGACTAGTACAGATCTAGAAATGCTTTCTATCTCACATACCTTTTGCCATAGGCAATTGCCATCATTAGTAAATAAAAGAAGTTTACTAGAACTGTATAGATCTCTAGAAATAAAGAAGCTAAATACCCATGTACAATGGTTTAGGTGGCTTTTCAAGCATTGGGAAATATGAAGCACACGTGTACACACAAACTTGGAGAAGAGAAAGTGGCGCTTCATGCATAGTCAAGTAAGCATTAGCAAAATACAGCATTTACATCAAGTTTGGAACTCCAGATTTTCTGCATTTACTGTCTCTGGTGTCATCTTTGCTTGCTGGTATGTGGTTCATGGACTGTACAAAATGGGTTGGGTTGGAAGGGACCTTTCAAAGACCGTCTGGTCCAACCTCCCGCCTCAGGGCAGGGACACCACTCTTCCATGTGGCACTTTTTCAAAGGGCCTATAAAGCTGCTGGTGCTGCTGCTGCAGGCTCTGACAGTAGCAACCGCTGATCCAGAAACTGTTTGCTCAATGGCGCAAACATGCTCTAATTTTCCTTGGAGAAGCTGCCCATGAACCATTGGCCAGCAAAGTTTTGCTGGCTTCAAAACACCTGAAACATAGAAATGAGCATGAAAAGGTGTCTTCTCATTCAGAGATGCGCTTTAGGATGTCCTGTTGAATGTTTATTCATGGCTGGGAATTGCAATCTATTAATACTGGAATACATTGGAAGGCATGTCTGCTTCTTACTGTACGCAGAACTCAATATATCTTGCTTCCTACTTACAAAAAGATGTTTATTACCTGTAACTGTACAGAGGTGTGTGCTTCACAGCAGCAGTGATTGGTAATAAGCCTCCTTTTCTCATTTACATTGATAGCAAGCATTAGTGAAGATATATGCATTTCATTTCATGGTTCAGAAAGAACAAAGTATATGTATATGTGATAGCAGTGGGTGGTTAATGAAATGGTCTGACAAACATAAGCTAATACATAATCATACCAGAATGCGGACTGAAACACCTGTTCCTCCTTCACAGGCTTACAATTCTTAAAGAAAAGTTACTATTTGCAAGAACTGAAATCAGTACTATTTAGACATCAATATGCTCTGAGGAAATTTTAGTCATTTTTTGCAAACACTAAAGGGGGGGATTTTAATGATATCAAATCTCTTTTGCTCGTGTCCTAAGAGTAATGAAAACTTCACACATGCATGAAGCTCCAGTAATTATTTTAAACTGCCTTCTGTTGTCCCCCTGAGGAACACGGTGGTATTTGTTTGATGCAGTTTAATTAGTGTCAGGGTAATTAATGCTATGCTATCTACATGAGATCAAAACCCTTTCTTTGCAACACTCTGGTAACTAAGAACTAAGAAAAGGAAGTGGTTTGAAAATGCGGAAGGTTGGCAGGCTAGATTCAGAAACAAACCGAATCACTCAAATCTGCATTTATGCACCCAAAATATTAAACACATCCAGCCAAGTCAGCACCTTTAAGTGTGAGATTGGGATTGTAATGCATTAGAACGGTGCCATAAGACAGAAGACCCACTGCATCCCATGTAAGTGAAATGCTTTTTATATGGATGTAATCAAATTAAGTGAAACATTCATGGACACCATGCACCTTGTAAGGAGTTTAAATCCTTTAATAATGAAATTATATACTTTTGCACAACCGGATCACCACAGTTATTTATAAGCAGCATGTGGTGCTACCATGTGCTGATAGATTTTTCTAAATAAAAGCATCGTTTGAGTTTAATGAATGAATGTAATTCTGCTTTAATGCCTGAATAAAATTTGCATTTAATTGAATGTTCAGTCTCCACTTCAAAATAGTGCCCTCTACTAAAAGGACCAAGGAGATACCAGAGTGCAGAAATTGGGAACACGCACAGAAATTCCAGACACACACACTGCACACACTACATAAATCCTTTTTAACTGTTTCTTTGGTAATAAGGAACTGTGGTATAAATCTCACAACACACAAACTCAGGCTGATTACAGGCTTAAGGAAATAGCTACAGTTATCTTGACTGGATAAATTATTATATCCTAGAGGTTATACTGTTTTCTCTAATAAAGCTTCAGCAGCAAACAGGAAAGAAGGAAAGGGAGAGAGAAAGCGAGAGAGAAATAGAGAAGGAAAGAGAAAAGGAAAAAGAAAGGAAGAAAGGAAGGAGGGAAGGAGGGAAGGAAGGAAGGAAGGAAGGAAGAAAGAAAGAAAGAAAGAAAGAAAGAAAGAAAGAAAGAGCAAGCTTGTNAAGAAAGAAAGAGCACAAGCTTGTGATTTTTTTTTTCTTTGTAACCAATGAAATTATGGGCTTACCATAATGCCTTTGACACTATTACTTTGAAGAACAGAAAAAAAAATTAGAGCCACACATATAGCCTGGAAAACATATTTTATGCAGTAATACAGAGTTACTGTGAGGCTTCCTGCAGAAAAGGAAACCCTGAGTTGAAGGCAAACAGAGTGGCTTGGTCTATAATGTGCATATCCTGAGAGTGCAGACAGTAAGAGCCATGTTCAGAAATGGCAAATATTCTGCCAGAAAGCACAAACAGTAGCCCCACAGCAGTCCAGAGACTGCATTGGTATCCATTGCCATTAAATTAATGTTTATCACAAGATATTTCACCGCTGACGCTGGAGGCACAGCAAGGTCTGAGGGTCTCTGCGAAACGCTGCTTTTGAGGTCATCCATGACCGAACACCCCCGTGGATCAGCTGATCAGCGAAATATGCTCCTTCCTCTCTCCAGTTCTGCTTCCCGCAACTTGGTTGTTTATCAATTAAAGTGATAAATACAAATGACTTTGATAAGGCAGGCAATATAGTAAAGCAGCCTGCCAAAAGCCTGCCATAAGAACCGCCCGCAAAGTTCAACAACTGTGAAAGAACTATTAAAAAGGACACACAAACAAGTGACCTTGACTGACAAGCACACTTCATCCCAGCAATAAACAGTGGCGGGGCTGATAAGTGTTCATTGGCGCAGAGAGTAATTACCTATCTGTCAGCGTTGCTGGTGTGTGCGAAATAGTATAAATGAAACATACATAATGTACAGCAATAATATCGGGCATGCAGAACCTAATGCATTATCATCATTCTCAGGGCTCAGGTTTATGTGGCTGCCACCACTGAGTAAATGCCTTCTAGCCATGATAATTTCATTCTAATCTCTGTTCCATATTATAATTTTCATAGCTAAAAGATACTGAGGAGCAATACGTTTCAATCAAGGGCTAAATAGAACACAACCTGTAACTGGGTTTTTTATACACCTATATATATTTTTTTCTTTCAAAAAAAAATTTAGTCAATTTATGAATAAGACTGAAATAAGCTGTAAATTTATGGATGACAAACTCTGTCTGTAGCAATGTCACAATGTCTGGAGACAGGCTTTACATATCTTGTACAAGGGATGCCAGCTTTGTCTATCATATCTCACAAAAGAATTCAAGCCTCTGGAAGAATAAAGGTTTCTGTGCCCCTTCCTATAATGTTCACAAACAAGGTTAACTTTTAAATGAACAAAAGAAGGGTTCTGTCATGTTAATAATAATAATAAATAATAACAATAACAATAATAAAGCTTTTAGACAATGTATGTTATTATTTTAAATGCTGGTTAAAATTCTATTTTATTACATAACCTTCACGGCTAGACCACATTGCAGTGAACAAATCTGCTTCTTCATTAGTATTTATGTTAAAATGCAGTCTTTGTATATTTTGAATTTATTTTGGGACTCTTTATGAAGAGTCCCTCTTATGAAGGACAGTGATTTAAAGGCATGCTCCAGCTCCCCTCCCCATCACACCAGAAGAAGGGAGAAAGGATAGCGGTCACTGCTTTATCAAAACCCATTTGACCAGATTTCCGTGCTGGGGGAAAATCGCCGCGCAAGGTGTGCGGGAGCTTGCCTGGCCCCAGCCACCAGCCTGACAAACTGCTGCGCTGCTGGCCACCCTCTGCAAAGCAGGAGGGATGGGCAGACCTAGAGCATCCCTGCTCATAGAGCCTCAAAATTCAGCCAAACAGGTGTGCTCCACCTGACTACACCCCAGGGGGGCAAAGAGGTGCTCCTGGGAACACCCTGGGGCCAGGGTGGTCCCCCTGGGCAGAGTGGTGTGCTGGGAGCTGCCCTGTGCCGGAAGGAGGAGAGGCAGGGAGGTGGGCACCAGCCCAAGCTAGGGTAGCCTACTCTGCCCCAGGGCCCCACTGCAGCCCCGTCCCAGCAGGCTCCCACCCCACCTCCAGAGGGATGTCCACACACCTAGGCTCACCTTGGCCAGCCCTGACATGTGCCGGGACTCATTACACCAACACCCTTCCTCATTAGGTAAGCAATGCACATCAGGGAAGACAGGCAGAAAGCTCAGTGATTATGATGAGCAGGGGTGGAAGGTTTATGCAAACCTTCATTTCAATTTCCATCAGCAGACTATCTCATTGGCTTTTTTAACTTTCCATCTGTGAAAAACCCATCTCTCTGCCCCCCTATATTAAAATCACCTGGACACAGCCCTGGTGTGCCCAAACCTTGCTGGTGGCATCCGTAGCGGCAGGCAGAGCCTCCGTCGGCCTCCTTTGGAAAGCAGCCCACGTTCGCCGACAGATTTCACGAGCAACCCCTTCAACAAACCCAGACGAAACTTCAAGTGGTACGGAAACCTGAAAGCCAGCATGTTTTGCCTGGCTGGGAGTTTCACTAGAGAAATTTCACATGGCTCTAAATATAACTCAACAGCAATATTTATTTTATTTAAATGTCTCAGAACATTGCATTTGACAGAAGACAACAGGCTGGAAAATTGCTTATACAAAATGCAAGAGGTAGTTGCAGTATTTTCTGGCACATGGCATTGCTCTGCACTTCGCTAACACCTGTATGGCTTCAGCCACCCCCCGCCCCCATCCTGGCACCTCCCACTCTCTGCTTCATTAAATGAGAGTATTTCAAATAATTACCCAGGACTAGGGGATCAGCAGACACGGGGCAGCATTTTGGCTGCTGAAAGTTGTTATTTTTACCTTACTCCAATGGCTGAAAGTCAGGAGGGTGAAACTTTCCACTGAAGTCAGAGTGGGGTCCAAGGATGGACATAGCAAAAATATATCATGAACTCAGCCCATAAACAGCATGCTGCCAATCTGCCTTATAAATTTAACAAAATGTTGCCTATGTTGAAATATTATACATTTCTTGTGAGGTTAAAAACAACAAAAATGCACAAGGCAGGTTTCTGTGTCCATCTTACATGATTAAAATCTTGGCCCAAAATCTGTTAAGCCACTAGTCCCAGATTTACATCCAGGATGAGTTTTAGAGGAACAAGAGTTGAGAAACAAAGGGTTTTTTCTGTTTGTTTTTCAACAAAATGAAACAGCCTCTTAGAGAGGTGGAGAGAATAATAACAGGAGGCTTTTTCCTCTGAGAAATAAGTGAAAATGAAAATGTTTTTTAGCCCAGCTCTGCATGCTGGAGTGAGCAAAACAAACCCAGAGCTATTCCATCCCACCCCACTTGCATCAGTTTGTTAAGCCAAACCAGCATCCTAACTGGAATACAAAACCCTTTTTTGCGATGCTCGCTGACATCCAGACGGTATACAAAATTTAGTGCCTTGCTCCTGAGCACCACTTGCAGGTGTAATAAAAAGGAAATACAGCGTGCTTAAAGGCAGCAAGAGGCAGGATCCCCAGAAGCCACCGCCCCAGCAGAACCTTCCTCTTTGCAGACTGTGCATGAACCCTGTGAGCAGCCAAAATATTCAGAAAGCAAAAACATCTTGGGCTCAATACACCCCACCCCAGGCTGCTGGGGACTTTTCTCCCAACTGTCCTCCAGGCCTCCTTTGTTTCTTTTTCAGTCCTGCTAGATAGGGCATCGTTCAAACGTGATGTGCATATCCCTGTAATAGTGAGTGCCTAAAGGATAAAAGGTTTATTGCGCTTTCAGCTAAAGTTGTTAATCCCCTAACAAGCTGAAACAGCATGCGCCCTAGTCCCAGAGGCCTGGAGCTGCATGGGCGACCGTCATCTATGTAGGAAGTTGTTGCTGCAATGGCGAGCAGAAAAGTTCCTTTTGGCTTTCTGAGAATACAAAGGAAACAAACAAACTCAAGGAATGACACTTTAAATCTCAAATTAAAGGTATGTCTCTCTACCAAGCATAAAGTTAGGAGGTATTAGAATTAAAGCTGCCCTGCATTACTGTATCCAATTCCCTTCTTTTTTACACGTTACGACCCAGCCATCAGCTGCAGATTTGTGTATGCTCTCTTTTGCCACAGCCTCGGTGTAACATGAGGGTAGTTTTCAGGGAGCAAATTAAGACTATGCAGTAAACGAGGCTGTTTTCAGCAAGGCTTCTGCTTCTAAATGGCTCTCAGCACTGGTGTGGTCAAGGGAAATGAATGGCACACCAAAACCAGTCCTGCACCCCATGGTCTCCCAGATTTCCTATGTCATTTCTGGCAAGGCCTTTGTTGAACATTTTGACAGACATCTTTATCATATATCTCATTCTTTGGATGCAGAATCTGTGGTACCTGAATCCTGAATTTAAGCGGGCTTGAGGCACTTACAGCTGGCATAGGTATAAAAGGGTTTAGAGAAGCAGTCTGTCTAGCAGTAAAACAACACGGCTTGCAGATGAGGCAGAGGACTCGGAATTAGGAGGTGTCATGCTATCATTTTTGCTCCATCAGTGGTTCACCACACAGAAGTGAGTTGCCTGAAACTGTCTCAGTTTCCCTGTCCGTAGGACTAATAATCTTATCTCTCCCAAAGGAATCATAAGGATTAATTAAATTCACATTTAATGGTCTCTAGAATACTCTACTGAAAAGTATGAAAAAACCCAAACTAAGTCTGGGTTGGTTTCAGTTGCTAATGCAGCAAGGCACATTTCCACAAAGTTCTTAAACCATCCTCACCTCCTCTATCACAAACCAATTACCTGAAGAATAAGAAATCAGATGGCTATCACGTGGCAATAAAAAGCTCATTATTGCTTACCACATTGGCTCTAACTTTCAGGACTACCTGTCTTGACTTGAAGAGAGCCAGGAGGACTTTGGGAGGCTCACAGCACCCTTAGACCCGTTAGCTCTGCTGAGTCCTGCAAGTCCTCAACATGATGTGAGAGGGGAGGCACCATGCGTGAGCTGATGGTGTTTTTTAGAGATGACAACCTGAAAACTCAGATAGGTAAAGCTGTAAAGGTACTCTGCCCTGTTTCCTTATTGGAAAGGGATGTCAGCAGTTAGGTTATTCTGGTTCTTTATATTTAAGATAGAAAATTTAAACTGTGGGACTTTTTTTCCCCTAGTATAAATAATTATTCTTAGTTGTCCCGTTCCCCAAGCTCAACATGTGAAAAAACTAGGAAATGCAACAGAGGAGAAGAGTCTGCTATCCTTTGATGTTCCTCTTCCCAAATTCAGGCTCTCCCCAGTACATGGCCCAAGCAGAATACAATTCTTTGCTAAAGTAATGCAGTACATTAGTAGCCTCCCCCAAGCCTAATGATGCCAGGATTCTACTGTTTTTATTTACTTATTAATAAATTCTCCAATCGTTAGTATTGCAGAAGCAAACAAAAGTCCAATTAAAATTTGGAATCCCTTGTAGTAGGTGCCTTCATACCTGCCTCTTATGTCCTTTTGTGTTATTGTCAAACACTGAATTTCCCCCAGTATAAATTTTCCTGTTGGAAACAACTGGCATCCTCCCTCCTAAACAGCCTTGTCAGAGAGTGGACTAAGGCAAATTACATTGAAGCCAAGAATATGCCTATTTTGGCTATATACTTATTTAAAGTCAAGGACATTTTAAAGAGCAGCTCCGAGCTACTGTAGAGATGCCAGCCTATGATATTTTGTGATGTCTATGAAGTAAATAAAAATAATAATAAAAACCCCAACATATAAATAATCTTTAATCAAAGACATTACCCATTACACAGTAACCCTGAAAAATGCTGTATACTCTGTTAATTCTGAAATTAAAATAAAATACAATACAATACAATTAAAATGCTCTAATATGCACTATCCATCCCGAGAGAAAAATTATTTAAGAAATTACAAATCGGTACTTCTTTCACTAGGCACTTCGTACTGACACATGAATAGCCCCTTCTCCTGAAGTAAACTGAATTACTCCAATGAGCAAGAGTGGCACATTTGAGCTCTTATTAACAAGCATCTACGCTTCTCTAATTCTTTAAAAGGTCCTTTTCTTGTTCATAAAGGCTGTCTTCTGCAGCTTCCTGATCTGTAAGAAATCCTGACTGACTAGTGAGATGTTATTTTTCTTCCAGGAGAGAAAGATTAATAAAATATTGCCTCAGCAATGAAAGATAAGAATACATTTTTAAAATAAAATAAATACATAATACAATACTTACTTCACACAGTTACAGATACCTCCTGAATGCTATATCTCATCCTGTCTAGGATACAGGTGTTTTGTCACCTGTACCATGTACCAGATTGTAATTGCAACAATGAAAAATACCAGAGTTTTCTCCCAATTTTTATGTAACATTATTCAGATCTTTGTAACTTTCTGATAGAAGACGACCATATGCCACAACCAAACATATAGCAAAACGTCTGAGTTACGGAGTGTGAGAGAAACATAAACATGGAGCTGTTTCACTTTTATGAATTTATGACTTGGTATCATTTGAATGTATGTTTTACAGTTGGATTTTTGAAAAAGGCCTCACATGATCTCTCATTTCACATCCACAGCTTAACAGTGTTAAATTCGAATCTGCACCCATAGCATGTGGAGAAGTAGGGTTATCTTATCAATATAGCTGGCTGTGCTTTCAGAGCATATGTTGTACTGAACATCCAAATGACATCAGCTACATCCAAGTCTAGCTATTATGTAAAAAAAGAGATTAAGGGTTTAAGGTTTTTAAAAACAGACAATCCCCTTCCTTACTATTTTTATTATAAGAAAAGACTATATGTACACACATACATACATGAACTCTTATATAAATAAGAGAATAACAAGCTTCCATATTCGTGTAAGAATGCCCCTACTTTCCATTGATTTCAAAGCTGTGTTTTGAAATATTTTAATTCGATTAGGACAAAGCTCTTATAAAAATTCTAATTAATGTCAAAAATACTTCTGTTTTGTAAATTTACAAAGCACTAACTCCACACACCAAAACTGAATATAATGGAAACACTTTCCAACTGAAGAGAGGCACACACAAGAAACCATGGCCATGCCCTAGGAAGGATATAGTTTAAATTACTAATTTTTTATCAGCCTGCAGCTTGGCATGAGTTTGAACCCAGTGGCTGGAGGTGAAAGATCTCTGTACTAATTTACTGCACCACTGAAATGCCTCCTAATCCCTTCTGTGACTCCAAATTAATTTAGATCTCTCTTTGTAAATTTTTTTTATCTTGTATTCTAACATATTCAACAAGAACTTTTACTAGCACTGAAGATTTCTGTTGTTTCTCCTCTTCTCTGTAAGCAAAATGAATCTGAACAGATGTCAACATCAGTTGTATTCCCAGGATAACACCAGATTTCATCCGCCATATCCGAATCTACTGCAGCACAGCAGTTCACATCTGCAGTCACACAGGTTATCAGGAGCACCTTGCCTTCAAGTCCTTATATATAGTTTGTATTTACTCCCTGTTTTCAAAACCTTTGAAAGACTTGCACAGCATTCATAGAAGACAGCCTCCTCTCCTTTAAATGTCAACCACTCCTGACAGCTCTGCCCCTTGGGAACTCTGAATCCTTAAGGATGAATCTTGTGCTCTCAGAACAGGGCTCCTTCAGTACTGGGCTTTCTCTAAAACAAACCTAACATACAACCTGTGAGCATTCCACTAATGGGAAAAAATACAGTGGAGCTTAGTCCTTTAGGGAGAAATATCAGGGTATTTTTTCCTTAAGATGCAAACCGTCTTGTTTTTTTATTTTCTTTAAAAAAGTGCATCTCTTTCTTTAATTATATTATATATATATAATGAGTTTTAATACCATGGTCTTGAGCACTGCATGGAAACGTGGAGGAATACTTTGATTTTGTTTTTTCCTGAGGTTTATGATGATTTCTGATGGCAACCTACCTAGTGCTCAGTGCCAATAAATCATTTTACCAATCCACAAAATTCCTAACTTTGTAATTATAAGCAGCAGAAGAAATGTCCCATAACCTGCCATGGATTTGGGACAAACATTTAATCTGGTCTGCATTCGGTACATCTTTTCCCCTAAACTTCCACCTGTGTCTATTTTGATATCAGATTTTATTTTGTTGTTTTGTGGGAAGACAACTGAATTCAGTTGGAGATATCCTGGCCACACTGAAGTCAAAAGGAATGCCTTCAAAAAGCATGCCAGCTCTTGGCTTCCAGGCCATCTTGAGGACAAATGGTACTGGAAACAGCATACAAGATATTATTGCAAAAAGGCTAGAGGCACATGAGATGAGTTTTCTGGATGTTCAGTTTAATCCAGTGCAGTCACTCCTCTGAGCAAGCAAACTCCTCTGCAGTGCTGGAGGAGGGCAATTTCAGTCCAGATGGTTGTTGCTAAACAGCTGGACCTGGAGAGAAGCTGGGACTTCCAGACACTGCTTGGGACTAACCCCCCTCTGCAAGGGCGGGAGGAAAGAGGTTTTTTATTCACTTGGCCACCCAGTTAGTCAGCAGAAATTAAAGGAGTGGCATTCGTGAGTTAAGGCAGGATGGGCTGGGTCACCAGTGATGCTCTGCTGATTTACACTGCCTGATGTCAAAAGACCTCAGCCAAATTTCAGCAATAGAGGCCCCGGTCCTATTTATCTAAAAGCTTTCTGCATCTGAATTTTGCACACACTTATCTCAACTGCACATCCACATGACTTTGTAAATGGGTCTAAGACAACCTCTTTACATGTACATTTATTCAATCTGCATGCTTTACACAAAAAGCACACAGCAGGAGAGAATTGATAGACATGTTAAAGCTCCTCCTCTTATTAAGCCTCCCCAAAAAGTAAACAGGCCATTACTGATTTCAAAAAACATAGCACATTAATTAGATTTAGGAAATTTAAAGGCTTTGCAGATAATATGCAAAAGCTTCTCTTTTTCCTTACTGTACCTCAAAAATCTCTCCCTCCCCAGATTTCATTACTTGCAGCACAAAATTATGATGACACAGTGAAGACCATCATCATCATCCTGATTTAGGTAAAAACCATGTTTATCATATCCAACAGCACACTGCTGAGGTCATTCTCATAAAGAAATAAATTAGGCCTCCACACAGGGAATACAGTGCCTGTCTAATCTTTCTTCCTCTGTTGATGCGTCAAAAGCCAACATACAGATCTTTCCAACATACAGATCCTCATTGGTCTCAAAGCTATTGCAGCAAGCTTTAAAATGAGATATATGGGCCATTTTGCTCAGCTCCTCTGAAGTCTTTAGGGCCTTGTGTGTCTGCCAGATTACAGCTTGCCTCTGGCAAAGAGGCCACTATATTTTGAGTCAAAACTAAAATCTCTGTATAAGAAACTAAGAACTCATTTTCTAGGTAACTATTCTGGCAATGCCTATTTTGTCAAACAAAGTCTGGAGTATTAATTAGAAGTAAAATTAGAAAAAAAACCCCCAAAACAACCATCAATTAATGGATTTGGGATTTCCCTTTGCTATCTATATGAGGTTGTTTAAAGAGAAGTCAACTTTAAATTCAGCCAATTAAGAACATGATTTTAAAAAAGCTTCAGGGGCCAGACCTGCCCCCAAGCCAATTTACCAATTTTGTGGCTTTGAAATCAGATTTGTGTATTTTTGTTAAAAAAAAAATCCAACCTTCCTTCTATATCAAAGGCAAAACCAAACAAACAAATGTCAAATCTGACTAAAACTCCATTGGCTTCAACAGGCTTTGGAATCATTCTCACCATTTCCTTCAGGGAAACAGCATAACAAAGTACTATAAAACATAAACAAATGGAGAAAAAAATATTTTACTTTTTGCAAGACAGTAAACTGCCTTGGAATAATAACATAAATGCTGCTTAAATTGTTGGTATCCTTTATTTTTGTGTTCAGTAATCCTGAATGTTTATGGAAGGTTTTAGCTAGAGATGCTCTTTACAACCTCATAATTAATTGGTTTGACTTTGAAATTTATGGGAATTTAAAAGTTGTTTCATGCAAGTAAAACTATAAAAAGGACAAGACATAAACAATGTTATTAGAGGTAATTGTTAGAACAAACTACTTGTACTTACTATTTTTGGAACTATGTCTATAACCTAAATCAGAAACCCATTGCACTAGGCATTGCACAAAGCCAAAGCACATGAAGGAGGCATTTTCTTCCTCAAAGATCTTATTTTAGACAATAGACAACACCTGTTCAAAGACAGAAGAAAATAGCATAGGAAAAGCATTCAGTTAACATCAATTAGCAGTCATCTTGACACACATGCAGATTTTGTGTGGTCACAAGGAAATGCAAGCTCTGAAAGTGATTTCTCAAAGGCAGTATCCCCAATATCCTCAAAGATGAACTGGCATTCTGGGCTGATAAGGAAGAGTATGCAAATACTTGGATACTGTATGAAAGATTAGTTGAATCAGTGAGAAGACAGACCATGAGATACTGCAGGAATGAGACTAAGCATGCCGCATTTGATGGATTCATCACTGGTGGTCATATGCTGAGGTGCAATAATTGAGGCATAACAGAGCAGTGAACTGAACAAGCATGCACAAACACAGACAGACAAGAAAGGTGGTCTCAAAGATGTTATGCAAAATAATCTGTAAGATTTGGCTAGAAGGCTTGAGTAGATAATAACGACATCTGCATCACATGCTTGATTCACAGGGAGACTGGTGGCAGGGGCTAGAGCAATGGAGAAAAGGGCAACAATAACAGTGGAAGTTGGAAGGAAGGTTGGAAGAATGCAAAGCCATTTCTTTTAACACGGGCAGAAATGAGAAAACTAAACATGCTAATTAAAATCAAGCATGTGCATATTTACACCTTTAAATAAAAAAGGTGAATTCTACTACTGGTGTTTAGGCAGTCAGGAACCATATTTGCCTACATCACCTAGATGATTAACTGCTGCAGGTTTTGGGAAAAGATCCACTCTTCACTATCAAAAAGACACTGGTTGTTCATCATAAGATCCATAATAAACATTGAAGCCCTAACCTTCCAATGAATTTAGAAAACCAAACCCGAGCTTTCCTCATCAAGGACAGCACCTATCAGTCAGAGACTGAATAGTACTCTCCAGAAGCCAGTATTATTTGAGAAATAATATAAGTGCTATTTGAAACGTTCCTTTACACTCAGGGTGGACCTGTAAAGGTGAATGATTTAAGGTGAGGAATTAACCATAGTTTCCTCATGTTCTGAGGGCAAATTCTTATAAACATAGATAAAAAACAAAGAAAAGTTTCTTTCATCCTTCTCAGAGAGCTGCTCAAGCTGTAACCGAACATCAATTAATATATGAGTGGTTCATTCTCTGGCCAAAGTTGTAATCTCCAAGTTATAAAAATTAAAAAAGGTGAAACAGATACTACATTGCTCAAGGGTCAAAAATCTGTATCCAGGCAGATTAAGCATATGCACGTCTTCATTAATTTCATGGAAAAACTGTACAAGTCAGTCCACACTGAGAAATGAGCCCCACAATCATGAATTAACCCCTTCAGTGGCTGTTCCACTGCTCACCATTCCTTGCTGACCTTGAGTAAACTGACCTAGCTTTACAGCTTACAAACAACTGCCAGATACCTTGTTTGTTTATAGCTCTTAGTAGATTTAAATTTTGTTTTCCAAGCTTTTTTCAACAAACTTTAAATAGCTTTGGACACATTCCACATAAAGCAAACAAATTTTTGCAAGATGCTTCCTAATGTACATAATGCCACATCCATGTTTTGCACCCAAGGGATCACAGAAAGAACAGTTTCTCATCCAAGGCAATGGCATTTATCTTAACTGAAACTGGCATATCTGGGCCCAGTTTCTGAACCATCCCTATGATGCCCCTTCTTTACTAGCTATAAACCATGTCAGAGAGTAGAAGAGACAATATACATCCAAGTGGATGCAATGACCACGTGCGGTGTGCTCTGACTTAAGTTAGGATAGAATATGTCAGATAAAGAGCAGCAAAAACAACCCACATGTTTACACTAACAGTGTCCATTTTAATTCTGCTTTCAGTTCCTCCAAATTATCACTTTCCTTCTGAAATTTCCTGATCTTGATTTCTGTCTGAACATATTTTTTTAAGGAAAGCTTGAGCATCAACAGCTCAGCCATCCATGAGAAGTGAAATAAAGTCTTGCCATAAGGAAAAAATCATTGCATCCTTGCTTTAAATAGCTCCCTAGTCAAGATGGCCACAGTTGGAGAGCCAGCATTTGGCAAGAAAACTTCTCTCAGTGGGAAGATATCTTGGCTTCTTAGAAGCAAAACTTGCTTTGATTTGGTACCTTCTTTTCAGTACATACTGAAAGTTCATGATACAGGGTCTGCCAGAGTGAAATCTTGTCATTGACTTGTTTGGTTCTGTACCAGGCCCCAGTAACTAAGGAGATATTTGGTAGATAAGCCCACTTGAGCACTCTCAAATGTGCACTGATAAACATGGGGAAGTCAGTGGTATGAAATGGCAGGGATATCAGAGCTCAAAAAAAGGGCTCCTACAGCTCTCAGAAGCTATTCAGAAGTACTCCTGTTAGTACACTGAGTGCTTGCATTTTAAATATGGATTTATTTCAACATCTCAGGAAACATCTGCCCAATAATGAGTGAAGGCTTACCAATCCCCCTTCTCCTATTTTGACATGTGTGTGTTTGCTGTTATTGGAACAAAAAAACCAACCCCCATGTAATCAATTTCAGCTGAGTCAGACCTTGTACACTATATTTTGGAAACCAACCCCCTTTTAAAACCAGAGTTGTAGTACCTTGAAAGCAGAGGCTCCATGAGAAAAGCAGAACTGGACAGGTGTCAGGAGCAAACAGAAAACTGCCTTCCTGATGGCAATTGCTTTACCGGTCAGACTCTGAAATGATTCGCTGCTTAGATTAAATTAAGGTTTAAAAGGGTGTTAACAGCCTTGTTTGTTTTTGGGGGACAGTCACAGTGTAACTCCTTCTAATGTTGCTTTATTATTTCTCATCAAAGCAGTTTTACTTTACAGACAGAAAACTTGAGAGGCAGATTGTGCTGCCTATAAATAACAATTTTCACAGAGGAACTAAGCCCTTCTTTTAAGGGAAGCACATGGAAGAGGTGGGACTTGCCCTGAACTTTGAAGAACAGTTCTTTTTCACCACTGGATCACTGCATGTGTCTAACTATACTAATCTCATACCTTTTTTCTGCCTTTGGTCTCCTCACAGTGTATCCTACCCTTTCCTCCCTTAGACATGTCAGACCGCCAAGAGTTGCTTTTAGGCAAAAATTCACCAAGCTATTCTTTCCAGGGAAATATTTTTCTATTTTTTCCCAGTGCATTAATAGAACTAACTATAAATTACACCTTAACAAGCATTCCAAATAAAAGGTGTACTTCCAAATCTTTTGATTGCATAAAAACATTTGGATCCAATGGGGTATAAATCAGCAAGTTATTTGCAATCTGTATGCCAGTACAGAAACCAAGCTGCCGTGCCCAGGAGCACTTTCCTTACAATTAACTTAGTGCTGGAATGGTGCTGCCACATTCAATCAGCGTGACGAATGTACAGTAATGGTTTTTAAATGTTAAAATGTATTAGTATTTGTTTCTGCAATAGCTTGCAATGAAATCCAGAACACGGTAGAAATTGTTATTTTTAAAAAACACACATTATAGCTTAGTGGGAATGAATAAGCAGAATGTACTGATTCCCTTTCAGCAGCATACTAAACCTAGTAACAGGCAGGCACTGGAGTTAAGCTCCATCTTAACAGGCTATCCATCAAACCAATATCAACCGTTTGAATGGAATCCACAAATGTGGAGTTCAGGACACAAACACACATGGGTCTATCTCATAAACAGGCACTATACAAATCCAAACATGGTAATACAAATCAGTAATTACCGCCGTAAAAGGCAATTTAAAATATACACCATAGACTTTCAGTTACATAGTAACAAGACACTCAGAAACAAAGCTGATAAATGTGGCCAAAACATAAGACCTACAACCACTGGATGAAATTAAGACTTCGCTGACAGCAAAACCAAGCATCTATCTCATTAGAAATGTGCTTACATCTTTACATTGAAGAACTCCAAAATATACTTTTCCTGAAAAGTTCAATGATAATAATCTGTGGGTTTCTGAATGGAGGAGAGTCTAGCGTAGGAGCTGATGCACCAGATGCACTGGGTGCCCCCACTGGATGCCCTCTGTGGAGATAAGCTGGGGGATGGGAGGACATTGGGGTGGGTGAGGAGGACCTGAAGCAGCTCCAGCATTACTCATCATGGTTTCCCATTTCTCTTGCATATGCACACATAAATAGGGACAATAACCAACCTCCTCTGGCCCATTGAGAGCATTTATATCACAGGTTCAGACAAAGCCTTCAGATGCAGTCTGCCACGGGAAAGGTTTACTGTCCATACTACAGCCTGTCATCATAAGTGACTGTATAGATACTGCATAGCAATAAACTAACTAAAAGACAATCAGCCATGCTGTTAGGATGCTTAATTTCAGAGACACATTATCATGGCTGTAAATGATTTTGGAGCATAAAGCCCAGAACTGGTGCCTTAAGGCGCTCCTGCTCTGCTTTAGCCCTACTTACCTAAGACACCAAAACGTACTTTGTGACAGCCCAGATCAGTTAATATTTCTGTGCTGATCACTTCCTGATTTCAAGGCTGATGGCACTGCATTTGCAGTTTTTTTAATGAAGAGTCAGGACTGTGATGAACTGAGAAACTGTTGGCTTTATCTTTTAAAAATATTACGAAAACAGCTGTTTGCCTGCCCAGGTTTGCTCTGATGTTTGCTTATCTGTGTGACTGTGCTCAGAATTGAAGGAATTATAAAAGCAAATATGTAAACGAAAGGTTAAAAAAGTAGTAACAGCTACAGGTACGCAACTTCTGAGGAGGTAAAAATAACCATAGTTGTTGTTTTTCAAGCTACCATCCTCC
Organism: Aegotheles bennettii; assembly: GCA_013398125.1. NCBI lineage: Eukaryota > Metazoa > Chordata > Aves > Caprimulgiformes > Aegothelidae > Aegotheles > Aegotheles bennettii. The sequence continues at coordinate 72,675 of VZRW01008286.1, forward strand.
CAAGATCAAGCCTGTGATGGACAAAACCTGACATCTTCAAAGGCTTGAGAAGGAAGAGGGATTTTTTAGGGCATGCTGGAAAAATCAGGGGGTATGTTAGTGAAATTGCCAACAATTCGGAAAAACTGAAAACCAGAAAGCAGGAGTATGTTGTGGGCTGAATAGGCTACTCCTTCCAACTCAAGAGGATTAAACTGGACCCATCTGCATTACAACATAGAGATCACATTTAGGTAAAGGAATATATGTATTTTTATATATATTATTTTTTTGACATTGTGGTCTAGTGTGCTTGGTAGTTTTGGAAGTAAGTATCTTTTGTTCTGAAACAGTAGTTTTCAGTAACTTTAATCATCTGCTTCCAAAGGAAATGTCTGGATGGTCCCACTGCACTGGGTCTGCTGATATTGTCAGGAGGCTATAAGACAAGCAATGTAATATAGGTCCTAATTTCAAAAATCGCATTGCAGCTAGCAATTGTCCCTAATAATTAATATCTACAGCATGCCCTCACAGATAAAGAGGCTAAAATATTAACATAGATTTTTGGAAAAAAAAAAAGCATTCTATTTTACATTCATAGATTAAAGTAAAATATACATCATTAGTACTGGAAGATGAGCAGTTTGGAAGTCTCTGAAGAATATAACCTGTTAAGACTACACCACACACTAAACTGTTAAAAGACTGCCATTTGCTAAAATAATTCTGTAAGTGTACACTAACTCCTGACTGTACCAGGAGAAAGTAACACACTTAAAAGAATGGAGTTTTCCATGACTCTTGCCTAACAAAATTTTGATTGAAATCGAAGTGGCAGCACTGAGAACACAGGGTTGACATAACAAATGCCATAGCCAATTCGAACAATTATGAGCCCAAATCTGCCATCATTTACATATACATGTGATTCCAGCTGGTGAGCTCAAATTATGTATGCACAACTAACAAAGAATACTTTTTTATATATCTCCAAGTTTCACCACAAAAATTGCACAGGAAATTCAAGTCAATAGCATCTAAGCAAAACAAAAGATATTTTAAGGAATAGGCTGAAAATCACCTTGCTCCCTGTATTTGTCCTAAATGCTGCAAGGGTTTGATAATGATGTGTGGTTTTGCATATAAACTTGCACTGTAAATACAAAAAGAATGCAAAAGAATGCACTAAGGATGTCAAATGCAGCAACAAATCAACATTTTTTGTATCTCAGCTGTTTTATTGCTGTTTGTGCTGCTCTTCTCTGCAGGTACCCAGCTCCAACAGATAACAGCGAGGCTTCCCAAATGGGACCATGATCTGTGCAAATTCAAAACAGAACAAAATCATTCTTGAATATGTTTGATTCAGCCTGGAATCTGAAACAATCAAAGATAAAGATGATCACACTGTGCTTCTCCTTCCAAATGGGAGTTGGAGGAAGTTGTGTTTACATCCTTGCTCGAGCCAGCTTTGCCCATATGAGGACTGACAGTCCAATGACAGAGCTTGAGCAGCAAGGCAGTTTCTGGTGGGTCTGCCTATACCACCATAGGTCTCTATAGCCACAGAAATACCAACCACACCTGTAATGGCCACCACAACCACTGCATGATCAGTGCATAATTTCATCGGTTCAGGTAGCACGTAAAATGAGATGACACTGCCCTCCAAATGCCAGGAGTCTTCAAAGTATAGTCCCTGAATCTTGGAGAATCAGTGAGTTGCATCTCAGTTGTCTGCAAAGGTTGACTGAGAAAGCAAGTGTCTTGCAACCAGGAGAGGTCTGCATCTCCATAGAAAAAAGAAAATAGGTGACCACAGATCAAATACTTTGAAAGTATCTAACTTTCTCCATTTTGCAGAGCCCAGTGGGGTGAAGGCGCTGAGATAAAGTGGTCTCTTGGAATTTACATGACAATAAGGTGGGGAAGTTTGCTGCTTTGCTTCACACATCGTTTCTTTCACACATTCCTCTTTCTGGGAAGAGTTGCTAATGCATCTACAAGTGACTTCTACTGACTTAACTGAGAGAACGCAACCCTTTCAAAATAAACTTCTAAGCTCATGAAAAAGCCAGATCTAAACAACATTCATATAATCGATGGTTTAATACTTAGATACTACTTGAAGAGTCTACAATTATTTATATTTTTCTTTAATTATTTTTTTTCCTTTATATGTTTCTTCAATACTGTTACAAATCTGTTTTGTAAAAAAGACCTGTTCTTAATTAAAAAAAAACTTGTGAAAGGGGAACTTTCTTTTACTAATAAGAACATACGCTTTGAAGCTATCTTTTCATTAAAATCATAAATGCCAGCTTCAGTATTTCACCTAATATCACTGCATTTCTGTTTCCTTATGAAAAAGCATAAAACTGTCAAAAGAGTGTAGCACATACCTATCTGCAAAACCAAGGCATACGTGATCTGATCCTTTCTGAGATCACTATGCCAGCCTTAGCAAGATAAACCAGGCACAATATAGCATTCTTCCATTTATGTTACATCCTTCTTTTATTAATTTTGTGGAACACTGAGTGTTTCAGCAGCAAATACTTGCAATACAACCAGTCTGCATTTGCTAATCGGCTTTCTCTCAAGAAATGGATAAAACAAGTTATGGCAAAAAAATGACCATCCATCTCATAGGGAAAGGCTGGAGCAGAACACAGTGTGTAAAACGGTAAAATAAAACGTGACCCCAACTTGCTATGCTACAGCACATGACTTCTCTTTTGCTAGCATACCTAGAAACATATATTGAGAACAAATGTTGCGTTTGACCTTACTGACAGCAGCACCGGAGGGAATCCTGTGTTGTTTCAGAGCTGATAAACCTGTGTATATCATCATTGGAGCGCATTTTGTCCTCATTTTTCTTAAAAAACAGCCACCTCAAACCTCCCCAAGACCTCTACAACATTAAAAAGAATCACCCTGTTTTTTTCCATAGTGCTGGTATTTTAAAACACTATGTGTTAGTACATATACATTGACACTTTCTGGAAAGGAAATAAGGACTTGCTTGACACTGTGAGAGTAAATTCAGTTTATGCATGTGTAAATACAAACCACAAAATACTATGTTTATGGTGTGATATGATAAATGAAATCAACCTTGCATGATTCATGATGAATGAATTTACTGAACTACATTTTTTTAACCTTATGGGCACACACATTAACTCAGGAAAAGAAAACGATTCCTTGGCACTACACTTCTTCAAAGAGAAAACTCAAAAGGGCCCACCCCTGTAACCAAATAATGTCTAAAGCTGTGCACACTGGGGCGAGGGTGGGGAGGTTAAACAGCAGCAAGGGGCAGATAGAGGAAAGACTGCAAGATTTTCACCCCTTCGAGTCAACAAGAGAGTGTTCCAGCTGACATATGCAGCCTCTGCTTGCCCTTTGTCATGTCTGTGTTTCACCTCAAAAACTGTCAGTGACTTGTCAGAATCAATCAGAAAAGCTAATGCAATTCTGCAATGATGTACAAGTTTGGACAGCATGACATCAAATTTCTGGTAGTGTGTGTCAAGTACCATATGAAAACAGATGTCCTCATTACTCCGCTGCTTTGGTACAAAAGAGTACATCTTACCTTTTTGACCTGTATCTGGCAATTGGGGGATAATAAAGGACAGAAGCGATACAGCCTCTAGCCAGTACTTTTATCATATAAATTGAATTCTAACGCTCCTTATCTTCTGGCAAAAGAAGTTTGCTTTATCAAGTACAGTTTTCCTACTGGATGCTGTTTTATGTTTCAAAGACTTAGAAGTCAGGCTGTCAGTGCTCCACAGACCTGAGACAATCCATCATCTTGCAACAGGGTTTTCCAGAACTTGGGTCATTAACTGGTACAGCTTCACCAGAAAAGCCAAAGCCCGTGACTGTGCAGTTGTACAGATCCCAGTTGGAGCCTGAGCTCTCAGCACACTGAGGGACCTGCGATGCAGCCTTACTAAGGGGTTACATACATCCCAGTCCTTTCCACAGTCAAAATGCTTGCTCCTGGATCAGGTGACATAGCTGCAGGTCATGCATGGAAAAGGACCTATGGCTGCAAATTTATCTGAAATACAGACAGTATTTTGATGGAACATTTTTTTATTTCACCACCTTAAATGATGAACAGTACTCTTCCAACAACCTTCCCTTTCACTAAATCAGGATATACAAAAACAAACAAGTTTTCTCTAGCTACACTTCTCCTCTTTGAAACTGTCACCAAAGCTCTACCGTCACTATGTAAGAGATGAGGGAATGTTTTTAAGAAGGTAGAAAGCCAGGGTGCCAGAAGACTCTAACTGCCCAGCACTCTTTTGCCCCACGTGTAACTGCTGAAACTGGTGAAATATCTAGATGAACTAGTTTATCCAAGGTAAAGCATGGGTAATCATCCTTCAAGGCATCCTTGCGGGAACAACGGTAGAGAAATTAAGGGAACCATATAACCTTAGGTGTATTAGCAGGCAAAAGAAACTTGATACAAAATTGATTTAAATATAAAATGAACAAATTCCTACACGTAACTGGAGGAAGAGGAGTAATTTTATCTCATGAGGAAAATGCAAGCGCACCTCCCTGTCCCAGGTAATACCCAGCAAGAGACTCATAATTGGATGCCCCAGGAAGGAGCACTGATCTCCCTGCTCAGAGAGAGCTCTGGAATCTGAATCTTTCCAGAGAATTCCCTTCCTGCTAACAAGGGAAGGTGAAGTGAGTCTCTGAATTACTTTGTTTGCTGGTTGTGCCTCTCCCTCTCTCACTTGGCTCTTTGGAGTGTACAGCCTGCTGCTATTTAGGATGTCTATACAGCCACAAGCCCTCTCTGGGAAAGAGCTGATAGTGAAGCTTCTGTGCAAGGATGGGCATCGGCAAGGGAATCAATCTTGTCTGCAAGAGCTCACATTACATATTCCACAGCAAGAAGATTTGCTTGCACAAAGCCACTCAGCATAACATAATACAGTAATATAATACAGTAATATCCAGAGCTGTGTATCACTATTCTCGTTCAAATCTCTAAGCATGCTACAAGAGAGGCAAGGAAGCAATAACAAGATATGGTTCATGGAAATATATGATCCCAGCTTTAATAACAGGTCATGCTTTCACCAGTTCTTAGAACACAGTATTCTTTAAGAGTAATGGACAATAAATATAATAAGGGTGGAAGCATCATCAGTTGGAGTAAGATGGAATCAAGCCTTTGAATCCTTTCAGGGAGTGGCTTATCTATGGAGAGAGCCAAAAGAGATCCTGCATGGTGCAAGTGATGGTTAAGTTCTTTGTGATTTGGATTGAGGCTGCAATTAGTGCACTTGCTCTCACAAGCACCTGAGCAACTCATCTTGGGTGCTAAACAACTGGCCAACACTAAATTAGCCTGACCTTTAATTTGCCATGGGATTGGTTTAATCTGTGTCCACTCTTCACACATATTTTAGTGTCTGCCTTTCCTCCAGGTGTTTCAGAGATGCCTAGTTTAAGTTCAGCCTTTCCAGCTACCCACATCCCAACAGAGTTGCTCACGTATTTCATTACCATATTTAACACACATTGAGTTAAAGCTTAAAGTATGGTTTGCAAGAGTACAGTAATATTAGCATATTAAACACATAAAAGATACGAGAACTTTACAGCTATGAAGACTAGGGTCAGCATATTGCATTGCAGGAGGAGCTAGTGCACTGCAGGTATTATAAAGGGCTTCCATTCTTCAAAGTCACTCCTTAAACACATACTGGTGCACAGTTTAGAGGCACCATAGCGACAGTCCATGATTCTTTGGTATACACTAAATCTGACCTCTCACATCTTGCATATTATTTACTCTTTCTGTGCCATCTCTTCTCACAAGCCCAACTTATTTTAGAAGATGGACAAAATGCAGGTCTTTGAATTAAGAAAATAGAAAGTATTTTCAACCTCATCAAATGCAGCAGTGGAGAATGATCAACAGCGTACAGTGCAGCGCCAGTTAATAAAGCAATTGTATAAAATATTAAGGCTAAGCAGATTTTTTTTCATAAAATCATAGAATCATAGAATGGTTTGGGATGGCAGAGACCTTAAAGATCATCTGTTTCCAAACCCACTGCCATGGGCAGGGACACCTCCCACTAGACCAGGTCACTCAAAGCCCCATCCAACCTGGCCTTGAACACTTCCACGGAGAGGCATCCACAGCTTCTCAGAGCAACTTGTGCCACCCACACAGGTAACAATTTCCTCCTAAATACCTCCTTATACCCAATCTACATTTACCCTCTTTCAGTTTGAAACTGTTCCCATTCCGTTCAGACATAATAATCATGCATCAAAAAGGAGATGCCCACCCTCCCCATATACTGTATATGAACTGATGTTATTTTGATTATCACTGCAGATTAAAAGCTCGTTATTACAGGAGAGGAGTTTTTGGCAGCCAACCTGAGAATGACCTACTCCATATGCAAACTGCACCTTTCTTTCCTGAAACACACACTAACAACATGGAGTATTAGAAGAACCCAAGCAACCTGCCTATCAAAATGAAATCATAGAATTATAGAATTATATTTTGGTTGAAAAAGACCTTTAAGATCATCAAGTCCAACCATTAAACTAGCATGGCCGAGTCCACCACTAAACCATGTCCCTAAGTACCACATCCACACATCTTTTAAATACCTCTAGAGATGGTGACTCCACCACTTCCCTGGACAGCCTGTTCCAGTGCCTGACAACCTTTCAGTAAACAAATTTCTCCCAGTATCTAATCTAAACCTCCCTTGGTGCAACTTGAGGCCATTTCTTCTTGTCCTATTGCTTATTACTTGGAAGAAGTGACCAACACCCACCTTGCTACAACCTCCTTTGTAGAGAGCAATAAGGTCTCCCCTCACAGTACACAAAAACTCACCCTGGGGAAGAGAATCACAGAATCGTTTAAGTTGGGAGGGACCTTTTGATATCCTATAGTCCAACTCACTTGCTCAAGCAGGGTCATTACGGCAGGTTGTCCAGGACCACGTATCAAAAGATGGGAGACTCCATAACCTGTCTGAGAAACCTGTTCCACTGTTTGACCAATTCTGACAGTAAAAAATGTTTTCTTGTGTTCAGATGTAAGGAATAACAGAGAACAAAATATATGTGACAAATACTAGCCATCCACTTCACATGCCCCTGCAAGATGTTCTGATACTGAGATGCTGAAGAAGAGTAAACATGAGGAAATAAGAAGGGCCAGATCTTATGTGACCTTCATGCAAATAGTCAACAAACATTCCCAGGGAAACCCCTCTCCTGTTTCCTGCAACCTTACCCTCTCCCTCCTGCTATCCATCCCAAGGGTACCCACACCTACACTCCCTTAATTTTCATAGCTGGTCAGAGTTTTTCACTCCCCCTCTTCTCCCCTCTCACTCTAAGAACTGGGAATCTCCAGGATACACGAGGCATTCTTAAGGCCAGATATTTTCCACTGTATCTGCATAACACCTCCAAAGTGAGGTACCCACTAACTGCCACACTCTAAGTATCGCAGCTCAGAGAAAACTGGTTATAACACAAATACTTAACAGAGCTTCTCCTTAAAATCAAAATGAATAGCATTTCTCCAGTAAATACACAGAATATTTTAATTGAATTTGTATTTCTTCTCCTGTTCGCTCTCTTTGGACCAAGTGACAAAAAAATCAGTCTGGCTCAAGGACTGCTCTATCTGCAAAATAAATCTAATTTCCTTATGGAAAAACTCAAAACCCTAGGTTAATATTCTGATTTCTTGCTATACCAAGTACAAATCTATTTACAATTCTTTTGCACTTGTGACTCTTAGTACTATCACAAAAATATTTTACTTGTTTCCTCAAACATTAGCACATGCTTGCAGTTGTTAAAATAGTTCTTTCTGATATTTGCTTTGTAAAAACATGATCAAAGACAGCACAGTTTAACTTCCACAAACATCAAATTTTTATGATAAATCAATAGGGCAGCAGATACATGTATTATTAAGTTAGTGGTCTGTCAAGATATTAACAATGTTGATTCCTGAAGAGAAGGCTAGAATTTAAAAGACAAAACTGGGTTTATCTGATAGGACAGATTGCTGCTTGTCTGACCGACTTAGTCTGTGTGACAGAGCTACGAGCTGCCTTTGGGTTCACAAGTCCTTCAAATCCGAAGATTCATGGTAATAGAAAGCTTTTCAGCATAGAGCACCCAACAATCAGAGTTAAAGTTTTATTTATTGGCTCTGACCATCTACTTCTGTTATCAACCATAAGGGCCCATACACTTCATCAACTCCCAACAATAGCCGCAAGCTTGGACAATCTGTCTTGTGTCTTCATTGGGTAAAACTTCAATGGAGCAGCATCGATTAAAGAACAGCCCACGCATAAAATGGAAACTCATTAAAATAAACTTTTTCAAAGGGGGAAGAGACTTCAGTTCCAATTGAATTGAACTGTTTTTATTTTGGAGATGAAAGCTCCATTACCCAGCTATACATTCATGTGCTCTTGGCTTAAGTGCTTTTTATTTGACTTAAACTTTTGGTTTCTTCCCATGTCTTTTTGGAGGCTTGAGAAACATAATAGGAATTCACAGCTTATTGAGCTTGATTGGAACACAGTATCTGTGAACCTCATCATAATACCTCCTGGACCTTTATGTTTATTGTCTCACTGTGGCCTCTCTTTTGTGTGTTTTCCTGGCCTTTCCTACAAGAACAATTGTCTCCTTTCACACTTATTTGCAGAGACCTTTTTAATGCTTTAAGCATTTTTAAATGAGCGGCCACAAAATAATGAAGAAATAAAAATAACGCAGGTGTAGTCATTTACATTCTAGATGGAAGATTGCATAAGCTGCTGATGTCAAGATAGCTTTTCTGAAGTGTTTATATGAAAAGTGACTTGCAGCTTACTGCCTGAAAACCTCACCTTGAACTTATTATGAGGGCAATAATAATATGAAAAAATACAGATGGTAACCTGTGCTGCACGGAAACTTCAGTTTAAACAGAGCAAACTTAATACATGGTAGATTACTCATTTATATCAAAGCTAAGTAATAATACCCAAATGCTTTGATTTTAGATGACTGAACACTAAACGGTATGAACTATATTCTCAGTTACTTACATACACTGAATGTCAAGAGAAATTTGTTTAACGCTGCAAAGCTATACAGAAATATTCACTGACTCTGCTGCCAAACACCCCGCACTGCAGAAAATGAGACTACATTTGCATTATAAAATTTCATCACACTATGTGCTTTTGTCTTCATATGTACTTTTACAAAACATAAAGTAAACCAACTCTACTAAAAACACATGCAAATATTTCTTAAAGATTTCTTCTTAAATAATTGCCAAAAAATTAACATACAGAAGATGAATATATGCTTGTGCTTCAAATTCACCACCAATATTTTTTTCCTAAATTCTGGTTTAGAGTGAAAAAAATCAAATCACCTTTGACTTCAGCTAGACACAGATGCACACAACAGAACTCGGTTCCTCAAGTTTACATATGGCCACACAAAGGCTGAGAAAACACAAAGGTCTATTAACGATCATCTCCCTAGAACACAAAAAAAATGTACTTCATGCAGCACATTATTTAAAAACAAACAATGTGTGGGAATCAGACAGATTTAAGACCTGCATTATTCTAAATTTTTGCATAACGACTCAGTGTTGATTATAAATTAGTTTTTCTTATCAATGTGTTCATTCTCACACATTTAATTCCTGAGGCTGATAGACATTAGTCTAACACTTAGACAAGACAAGGAGAGTCTGAATGCTCAAGAGACAGCCATGCAAATCTGGGAGTCTGGGACTCCCAAACCTGATCATAATCTTACAATTTCTATATCGCATTTGTCCTTAGGATATGGAATGATGGTACAGTTCACAGTCTAGCGAGGCAAGCCCCAATTAGCTTTCGTCTTGGTACTACTGACAGTATCAGTGAAGATATACCTAAGCTGCCTCTCAATGTTGCCCACCGTGCTGCCACAGCTTCCCTACCCTTCCTTGTCCACACTCTAGCTAGATTGGAAGTGGCACAGTTATGGCAGCCCGGGCTTCATTTGCTGCATAGAGATGCCAATCACTTACGCAATGCTTAAGCACCCCAGAAAGTCCATTCTTTCCTTCTCTGCTTCAGTTTCACTGGCTATAAATTTAGCCTGCTCCATGGAGATACTGCACTAACCACTTAGTGCTTCTACTTAATGTAGTCAAAGCATTATAAAAAGACCAGTTTTCAAAAACATTTCCTTTAAGGGATTCTATAGCCATTTTCCACTCTAAAAGCATTTTTAAGCCCTGCAAAATGTCTCTGTGCTAGCAAAATTTATTCCCCGTATTTCCTACCTAAAATCTCAATCCAAAAGTCATTTGAGATAAAAATGCCACATTGCTCAGGGCACCAGAATCTGCGGACAGGGCTCTTCCACACAGAAAGTCACCCAAGAGTAGGGTGGGAGTTTGGGTACACAAGAAATGTGGGATCAAGTCCAGATATGTGCTGACTGCTTTGCTGCTTAACATTTTTGTATGCAAAATTCAGAAGGCAATTTAGAACAAAAAAAGGTGTACATCAAGTATAGAAATGTGTAATGGGCATCAAAATCAATCATAAAATAGGTAAATTAAAGGTTTGTGAAAAATACAGCGTTATTACTAGCATGATGAATCTTTTCATGGTATTTCTTGATGGACTTGGCAGTTCAAACACACGAATGTCAAAAGTTAAACATACAAACCAAAGCAAAAGTCTATAAAACTGAGCTATGCTTCTATATTGCTGTTCCTAGAGTTTATGTTCAGTATAACTCATACGGATTGCTACTCCCTATCAGACATTCTCAAGCCAACTGGAGAGCCCTTAAGAATAAAGCAGAATAAGAATAAAGGAGGATACAAAATTCTTGCTTACAGTGTCTTCACAGGCTATTTCATTATTTTACAGGTGGTTGCAATATGCTTACATAATATATGGTCATATTCAGGTTCAAAATGCCTTTTATAGCGCAAAACAGAATGCTGTAGTTTAAAAAATAAAATATGAGACATCAAATTATTATAGTCTAACCTGAGACTATTATTTTTTCCTGTTCTCATAAAATAAACACTTGCACTACATACACACACACACAAAAAAATATTCATAAAACTTTGCTTATACTACTATTGCAACTGCTGGCACAGAGCTCTATCCCAATTAGACCTTAAAGAAATGTACTGTCCTATTATCTGAGTGTGTTTTTGGAAATGGCAATCAAAGAAATATTCTAGCATGAACAAGTGTTTCTAGGTGCTAATTATTCATGGTATCACTTGCTGATTGGTGCCTGCGGCCATGAAAATTTATTTCTAGGCTGTATTTACAGTAAAACCAAAAGTGCTTAGTGGCAAGTAGCTTAATCAAATTTAAGAACAGCAGACAGATAACATAGGAGAATTTTTTTTTTACTTTAATCCTCTCATTTGGTTTTGAAACATAAGGCCCTGTTCACTTCATTTAAGTCTCACAATGACTGGAAGCCTGATCAATCTGTCTTGTGTCTTCTTAGGGTGAAACTGCAATTGAGTGGAAGCAACAGATGAACAAAGCCCACATTCAAATCTGTAGCTCATTAAAATAACGTTAAAATAGGGTAAAATCGCAATTGTAAGTGAATTGTAGTTGGCTTCTTTCAGCTACATACGTTTGATTAATAAACCATACATTCATTAGCCATGAACCAGTGGTCTTTAAAGTAAATTTAAATGAATGACCCTGCTTTTTTGATCTTCAGACATTTTTGAAAACATTTATGAAATAAAGCTTAAAAAAATAGGTCAAGGGCTGTTTCCTACAAGCCAAAGAACTAATGGGATATGATCCGTCAAATACCATAATCAATTCACATTCTGATACAGAAACTTAGAAAGCTGCAAGTACAAGAGACATATTGTAAAACAGCTTTTACACAGGGGAAAAAAAGAAGTATTTTTATTGTTAATTTGCCTTAAACTCACAAGTAGTCCAACACTTCCAAGAACATATTTTTAAAAAACACTGTAAGAAGGCAACCTTAATTAAGGTTACAGCAACTCAAACAACAGTGAGAGAACACAGGGCTGGAAGAAACCCACTAAGTCATGAAGTTGAGTAGCCTACAGATATTCATCCCAGGCCATCCTGCTCAGAAACCTAAACTAGGAGGTTTCTGCCTTGAAACATGAGTAGAAGTTAACCTAGTATTTTTACACTGACTTTCCCTCAAGATCATTGCTCGTATTAACCAGAGCAGGTGAGATAGGAGGTTGCTGCTGGCAGAGAGTAGGTTGCAGCCTCCCTACCACCATCAGCAAAGCCTCAGGCCCTGTAATGACACGCCCCCACTCCTGCCCCCTGGAGAGATGCAGGGTAGCACAGGTGCCAGTACTTCATATCTGGACAATCCACATCCCCCCTTACCTTTCAGCTTTGATTCTTAATCTTGAAAAACACTCAGCATCATTGTAATTAAGAGGGTAACTCACTTTTCAATAGGGTTGGAAATACAACGGAAGAAAGTGCCTACAGCCTGAGTTGACTCTCTATGACCAGAACTACATCCCTGTAGAAGTTCTTCCTTCCTGGGCAGCTCTTGTGCTGATCTAAGTGTGAGCAAACACACCCCTGCTAGCTGGACAAAACTCTGGGGCAGGGGTTTCTGCACCAGGAACCTCTGTACAGCAGAGTTGCTCTCAAAGTGGAATAGGTCAGTTAGGCTTTTCTCTTTTGGCCACCTTGTTTTATTTCCCAAAAGAGATCTTCTTTCTGCTTTCCAGAGAGCAGATAATAAAACGAAGAATAGAGCTTTGTCCCAAAACCAGAAACTACTGTAGAATGACAAAAAGAATTACCAGGAATTGCTCCTAAAGAACATTAGTTTATCCTAGGGACACTTCAGTAGTCTTGGGAATTAATCTTTCCCACTGGAATAATCCCAACTGTCTGCCATTGTTCTTTTATGAATTCACCATGGAGAAGATACAGACTGGAGGTCATGATGACAGTTGGAATAAACCATTGCTAATCCCATTCCTGACACAAAATCACCAGGCCATGCTTTTAAAGATGAGGAGCAAGAAAATAATTTCTAACCCAGATTCAACACTCAGCCCAACACCTGAATCAGCCAAACACTAAATCTGCCTGTCTCTCCAACATTGCTGGGGTACCACTCCGCACTCCTCGCAGACTGTTGATTATACTTCTACATTTTGTCAGCTCTCTTTGAGGCTGTAAGATGAAACAAAAGTCATGATTAATTTCCCTTAAATTTAAGTAAGGTTCCTAATCACTTGGTATATCCTATACAGCTGATGGAAAGTATCATTTCTAGGGCCAATTCAAGTGCTCAAGAGCAGAATTACACTGTAGAGAGGAATTTTTATTAATCTGTTTTACCTCCCTTGACTGCAGAGGGTCAACTACAGCCTGCACTTAAACAACTCAGGTACAAGAATTTAGGATGGGTGAACTTATCTTTCACTTCTTTTACCAAAATGTTACATTTTATTTAAAGATGAGTCTGTACCATGATGGCTTTAGGTTGGTAGAGAGTGGCATGCCAACAGTTTCCAGCCTGCAACACATGTACCAAAGAAGACAGTAAGTATCTTGCTTTTGGCTGCATGCATGAGAATTAGCTGCAGATTAAATTTAGGCACCTGAATGTTGGTATCTAAAAATGCCCTATCTACATTCCCCCCCCCGTCCCCAATTTAGTTGCCTCAAGACAGGGGTCTGTCTAGTACCGTGAGATGCTCCACTGTATTTATTCCACATTCACACAAAGCTGGCAGGTCTGACACTGCCATGCAGGGAGAATTACATCCTTCTGGACCCACAGCTGGAGGCCATGCAGGACAGACTTCTCTGTTTAGGAGAAAGAGTGGTGTCCTTTATGTCTTCATTACAGCATCAGTATAAATGATTTCCACAAAACCATTAGCAGCATCTCAGGAGAGGTGACCAGGGAGAGAACAAAAACCCACTGAAATTACTCTGAATGCCCATTTGCACTACCTGGAGGCTCACAGGGTTAAGCACATCACGGTACAAACACCACCACACTCAAATAAGAGGTCTGTGCATGCACCCCACCAAGCCCCAGGTACGATCATGCTGAAAACTGGACATCACATATAGCCTATCTGGATCAGAAGAGCACTCCCAATTCCCCGCATGGCAGTATTGAATTTATCTTTTAATAAAGCATATACTTTGACTCATTTTCTGACAATATCTGAACAATGTTAATACCTATTTTAGCAAAAGTTACTGCAACTGCGGCAACCGAGTTTAACTCTCCCTTAATATATGCCGTAACAAAGCAAATTATCCAGTTTCATCAAAAAGTATATCTCAGTTCAGCTGGTGATGGGGAGTCTTAAGTTAAAGTTTTTTATCCTCTGTCCTATAGTGGCAATATAAGTCAACCAGATTAACCCTTAGTGAAATTTCTCATAAAATTAAGAAAAAAGTAAATTTTACTGCTAAGCCTCTTCAAAAGATGCTGAACAGAACTCTGTTGTTCTTTTTCTTTAATTATGACAAATATTTATTTTACTATAAACACCATTCATTGATTAGCACTGCACTTGAACGGCATTCTCCATCAATATTTTATATAATATTTATGTGTCCAGTGCAGCAGAGAAACTGTTTTTAAAACGGAAAGAAGTGTGGAGGTAAATATCCACCAGTTAAAAACAAAGAGATGCTAGCAGAAGGTTTTTGGCTTAAAATGTTTAAGATTCTAGAATTAAATTTACATTTATAACCTTTCATATTTATTTAATGCATAAACTCTGTTAATTTAGCTTCATTACTATCATTAAACTTTGATTCACTCGTTGCAGGAATGTCAGAGTTAATGTGGCATCTAAGAAGAAAGCCTTTACTTCAAGGTGAAGGCTAAGTACAAATTCTTCATTTGATACTGCTTACTATTATGCATGCATATTGAGGACTGGATGTGCAGTGTTTGCCTGCAGTGAGTACTCAATATCAAATTTGTTCAATAAATCTATACACAAAAATTTCTATGTCTTTAGAAATGCCACATCACGTACTTCCCCAAGTATAAAATTCACACAGGAACTGAAAGGTCAGCAAATACTCCTAAGAAACCATAAGAAAGCTACCTGAGAGTCACCTTCACTTGAAAACACAAATAACTTTCATTTTGCTAGCAATCAGCTGTTTTAAGGGCTGACCCCACTCAGATACATGAGAGCTATGGCAGTGCAGCCACTTATAAACTGTTTTCACCAGTTTGGAATTAAACCATGGACAGCTGAAGATATAATCTTCAACAATATCAAATCAAACCTAAAGCAAATATTAGTAGGGGGAAGGTATTTTCTGAGATGACAGGGATACGTGACTTAGTAAGTATTTAAAGCAGAACTGGATAAGCATGCCGGGACAAAGATTGCTATGGGATCTCTAATAACCATAAGCAGTCTCCTTTTTTAAAATCAATTTGCAAAAAAGTAGGATAATTTTTCTCTCAGTGTGAATGGGTCCGTATCTGTTGGCTTATACTTGGAAAGCTGGAAAGACACCTTTCAAGATGAACAAGTTTCTGATTAAAAAACATTTAGAAATGGAAATTCTGCATGCTAAATTGCTGCATAAAACTCCTTGTGACATACAACATCCGTAAAGTGCAACTGAACTTCATTTCCAAACACTGAAGAAAGACTAAAACTCAAGAAGAGTCTGCTTTGAAAAGATCACTGTGCTAATTTTTGTTGAAATAAATACACTCTTCAAAGAAATCAGGAATTGTACAGTATGATTATGTCCATTTCTTTCTAATGGCAATACTGCAGAAAGTGGTCCTGGGATAGTACACACCTTTAGAGATAGAAATCACAAAGAAGAAATGTGGAACACCAGGAATGGAAGATCTGTTAGACTCAGCTGAGAGGTCATGCACTTCAGGACAGAGACAAGAATTTCTGCTGTGAGCTGGACTTCCATAACTGAAAACACAGAGGAGGCCAAGGACCAAGAGCTATTAATTTATTCTAATAATGAGATGTAGAAACATGATAGTACTGTCAATCCACGTATTGTCAACGGAAATACCTGTATCATCCCCCCAAAATCTCAGATGAAATCTCATCTGTAATTTCAAAGAAAATTTAATGGACAATTACAAAAAATAGAAAGAGAGAGGGAAAGAGGGAAAGAGAGAAAGAGAGAAAGAGGGAAAGAGAGAAAGAGAGAAAGAAAGAGAGAAAGAGAGAAAGAGAGAAAGAGAAGAAAGAAAGAAAGAAAGAAAGAAAGAAAGAAAGAAAGAAAGAAAGAAAGAAAGAAAGAAAGAAAGATGAATTTATATGGCATAGGAGTGAGACCAGTTCTTTGGACAGGGAGATATATACTTATTTACCATAGTAAAATTAAGGCTTGCTAAAAATACATTGGGAAGGAGTGGAAGGTGAAAACAGCAGATTTATTCAAGTTAGTACAAAAATGTGGGCACAAAAGTCTGGGTGCAAATTACCTGTGTGTTCATTCAAGGTTGAGAAGGTCTAAATATTTTTTTTATCTTTTTCCCTTTCTTTCTCTGTTCTCTCAAACACAAGAATGATGCTTTGGACCACAAATCACAAAACTTGCTTCTGTTCTTATAAAGATGAAATTCCCATTCAAGCGCTTAACTTCACAAGCCGAATTCTTTAGCAAAAGACATAAGACAACAAACTCAATCTTCCCCATTTTCTGAAACTTGCAGTAAAATGACAGTTTTCCCCAGGAAGACTGGAAATCAATGCTCTGTAAGAGAAGTCCATTCACGTCACAAATTAGGCTTGATAAATTAGATGCCTTGTCATACAAGTCTCGAATTCATGTGCCAAATTGGGAGTAGCAGCCAGGCCTGCCTTCCCACCGTGGTGAAAACCTGTCTCTGCCTGAAGTCCACGGGTGACGTGAGGATTCTTAGCAATCTGACAGCTAAAAACGTGACCCACCTTCAAAAAAGAAACATATGGCTTCCAGCACCCAATTCTGACAACATTTTGTTCTTATTCCAATTTTGTGCCAAATTCTCTAACTCTACTGCATTTTCGCCTAACATATTATTCACCTTGTGAAAGGATGTTAATCACTGTCAAAATGCTTCTTTGGGAAGAATATTTTCATCAGGAAAAGGAGACTGCTTAAAAAATCTTTTTTAAGGGATTATAACAACACGTGTTAAAACAAAAAAATTAGGCAAGAAAAAAGGTGGGTTTAGAGGTATGCATTTTTATACTGAGAATTTTAAAATTCTAAAGGAAACAGAGGTTTTCTTTCTACATGCCCCCCAACCAAACACTATTTATATTAGACTATCATTTCCCCATCCCCATTAGGATTAAAGATCTGAGTCTTCCTTCACTCTAAAAAAAGACACTCCCTTTTTTTTCCTAATAAAGCCCAGCTAAATCATGTTAATAAAAAGACGCACAGTACTAACAGTTCTGCCTTATGGTTTGCATTTACCTCTTCTAGAATCCATGTCCTGTTTGGGAAATGCATGGCAGACATGGGGACAATGGGTTGACCAAACTAGAGTCTAATTCAGACTGAGACCATAGGGAAATGATTTTCTCCAGATAACTGCAGCATAAAACCACAACTCTACACCCATAGTCAAGTGCATCTCCAGAATTTTTCTGATGAGAATTCATCATGGGAAAAGGTAAAAGTGCTATATTTTAGCGATGTATTAGTTTTCCAAGGCACTGGTTTCTGTCTATCTACGTATTTATATTGCTCTTCCTCAGAAGGGCTATAACCAAACGCTGACATTTTGTAACTCCCATTTGTATAATTCCATTTGAAATAAAGCGGATCTAGAAATTGCACTTGGTAAAGTCTCCAGATTTAACTAAACGATAATTTCATGCCACCAGTATCTGGCAAAACAGAATAGCATTGGAAGTAGGCACTGGAATCAATTGCTGAAGGCATATAAAAAAGTGGCGTAATAAAAGCCTATGTCCAGAAAGCTGTGTGAGAGAAAACCAAAGATAAAAAGAAGTAAGCTTGAGAAACAATGCTTGAGAGTGGCTGGGGCTCTTTTAGGATGGGAACGTGTCCTATCAGTATTTTGTGCAGCGCACTGCACATAACTGAAAGCATCCTTGAGCGGATGACTTTGGCCTCCACAACACGAGATGAAACAAACGTGACCCTGAGTCTGACCCAAAGGGTGAAACTGTGAGCAGACTTTCACAGGTGCCACTGAGAAGCACCTCAGAGTGAACAAAGATTTCCAGGATTCTTCCACCCCACCCTTTCCAGGAGGTGAAGACAGCAGGTGTCTTGGCTCCTCATCCTCCCTGAACTTCATTGGTAGTACAGCCTCTCCCTCTGTCTCTCTCCTGCTCAGAGGTTTGGTCCTCTGGCAACCAGTGAGTAGGTGTCTGATACATTTATTTCAAACTTCATGGCAAGGATTGCACTTTGTTAATACTGCCAGACATATATGATAGCTGTCTAGCTACTGAGTTATTTTAACGCTTGGAGAACTGGCTCTGAAACAATCAGGTAGCAAACTGCTAATGAAAGAGATAAGCAAATGAGTCAAATAAAGCATGCTACACTGTCTGTCTTAATGTTGCTTGGTATGTCTGGAAAGAAAAACAAGTATTTCTACTGGCCAAATCCATTTTTATAACACCGAAGTGCCTTCCAATAATTCACTAACTGAGCCAACTCACATCTCTCCCCTGGGGCTCACTCTTAACCTCAGGGAGAGAATAGCAGGTACAGTGTTTTGTAAGTACTCGGGTTTATTCCTCCTACTCACCTCCAATTTTTCTCCATAGAGTTTTCTTGACGACTGCCCAGAGTTTTTCATATAGATGGACATACATGCACTCAGAAGGGTCAAAGTTTCTGAAGAATATAATTATTTATTATTTAGTAGAAGGAAATGCTTAGGAGAGTTGTATACACTGTATGCGTTCGAAAATTAGCCATTTTTAATGCAGAATTTGCTTCTCACTCAAGAAAGTGGCCATTATTTTCAGCTAGTACGATTTGTTGCTCATTTGCTTTATCACAGTTGTCTTCTCCAAACAACTGCATGATCCAAGTGAAGACTTACACAGAATCACGGAATCACAGAATTCTAGGGTTGGAAGGGACCTCAAAGGATCATCTAGTCCAACCCCCCTGCCAGAGCAGGGTCACCTAGAGTACATCACACAGGAACGCATCCAGGCGGGTTTTGAATGTCTCCAGTGAAGGAGACTCCACAACCTCTCTGGGCAGCCTGTTCCAGTGCTCTGTCACTCTCACAGTGAAAAAGTTTCTCCTGATATTCACATGGAACCTCCTATGCTCCAGTTTGCAACCATTGCCCCTTGTCCTATCATTGGTCATTACTGTAAAAAGCTTGGCTCCATCGTCCTGACACTCACCCTTTACATATTTGTAAACATGGATGAGGTCACCCCTCAGTCTCCTTTTCTCCAAGCTAAAGAGACCCAGCTCCCTCAGCCTTTCCTCATAAGGGAGATGTTCCACTCCCTTAATCATCTTAGTGGCTCTGCGCTGGACTCTCTCAAGCAGTTCCAT
>VZRW01008286.1:98847-115554 GCA_013398125.1 Aegotheles bennettii
AAAAAAAAAAAAAAAGAAAGACAGCCTCTTCCCTCTCTGTTTTGCTTCCAGTTTCATGTTTCCCTGGTCAGCCCTCCTGCTTCTTTTTATTTTGCTGATGTTCAAATGAGCTCTTCCTCAGAAACAAGTTTTTACGCAAGAGACAAACAAGAGATTCTTTTCTTCCTCCTTTCTACCATTTCTTCTCAGGCTTCCCTTTTCTTTTTACCCCTCTCAGTCTCCAACACATTCATCCTCTCACAGACTCATTTCTCATCCTCTGTCATGTGGTTTTTTTCTGTCTTACTGCATAGGAACCATTTCTTAGTTCCCTCCCAGTCTTCTTAACCATCCAGGCTTTCATACAGGTTTTGAACAAAGTTTTGAACATCATCTCGCAGTCACATCTGGGTTACCTCAATTCAGCTTCCTATACTGTTTTTTCCATTCATGTCTCCTATAACACATCTCATCCTTCACATCAGGGAGGATACAGAGCATCAAATAGAAATAGCATGAGAAGCGCCATGGAAATAGTATTTCAGCACCTCTGAAGACAGGTGAGTGTAGATGGAGAAGACTGAGCACAAGAATTCACAGCACAGAATGCAGCTTCACCAAAACGAAAGAGTCCTGAAGGACATCTTGCACTTGACTGTGGTCATGGCTGTTTCTCAGCTTTATTTAGATGCCTGAGTTTTCAACCCTAGGTGGTCCACATACTGTTTCTAAGGAGGCTATCGTAGACAATTAACGTACGCTACATGGCAGCTGACATGCACCAGGGTCCTAAGTTTTAAAAAAACCCAGATAAGCTAAAACAGGAGTTCTGATTTTTTTAAGGTGGTACTGACGACATTCAGTATGATCATCTTCCAGTACTCCTCGATTAAAATATTTGACCTACTATTGAGCAGGCCATTCCAGTTCATCTCTGTTTCCTCTATGGCCATCTGTTTGTCTTGTTTTCAAGATGCAATCTCTTGAAGGAGAAATTATTTTCAGCTTTTACCATGCTCAGCACTAGCATAATAATAAATAGGTCTGCATTTATAAGCAACGCTAGTAACATAATTAGATTCTCTAATCTCTGTTTACTTTTTGAAAATAGAATTTGTGTAAAAGATTCACATAAGAATTTCTGTTAAAATGTATCATTTTGTTTAGAGTCTGTTTCATTCTTACTCTACATAAATGGATTTCCCCCTGCTTTTGTGACAGCCTTGCAGTCCAACAAAGGAGATACAAGTCATTAATGAGGAAAATATAACAGTAGAATTACAGAAACTGGCAAGATAATATAGAAATAGAAACATTTCCTGAAAGCATTGGCTTTTTTTTAATGAAATGACTAGGTTTCAAGTTGATGTTGTCAGTGCAAGTAAACTTGAAATTTACACTACAGCAGTTTCACTATCTCAAGTCAAAGGCAGAGATTTTAAAGGAAAAAGTCCTTTTTGAAGGTTATGCACTAGAAACTTTGAAAGTTATTTGTTGGCTTGATGAAGGTAATTGTATTATCAACAGAAATACCATTTTTTAAATTAAGAACCATATGGCTATAAAGATTTTGCTGCATTGTCATCATTGTTACAGAACAATACACAATTAAGTTTTAGATTTTCTAACCAGTCTAAGTGCGGTGAAATCCAGTCACCTAAAAGCATTAAGCAATAAGTTCACTTTTTATACTTAGATTTCATAGGAAACATAACATTAGATCATTCAGGGGTTAAGTGCAAGATTAGAATAAAATATATCCTGTAAATTTTGTATATGATATAAACTGCATATGGACAGTTCTTCCATCTGCCTAGATGACTGCAACGAAGATACAAGAAGATAAAATTGCAGTTAATTTAGTAACATGTACCCACATGATAGCAAGTCCAATTTTGATTGAAATCATTTGAAGGTTCTAACATTTGCATCTTTTCAATCAGCTTTCATTTCTTATTGAGATTCATCATCTCAGTATCTAGCTGGATTGCATGAAAATATGGACCTCCGTTAATTTCTAGAACAAAAAATTGAAACTAATCCCAGAGACCATCCGGAAGGCATGAGCAGCATAAAAATTCAGCTCCTTGCCTGTAAGGCCACATCACTTATTTGAAAAGAACAAAAGTAATCACATGAACTTGGTTTCATTTTTGGGCACAAGTACGATTCAAGAACCTCTGTACCTCAGTCACAGATAGATAGCCGTGTTTGTAATGAAGACAACGCAGCACCAAGACTAAGAAGTCTCTGAAGTTGGAGCTGATGGCCAGCATCTTTCAGAACATTCACCTCTTCTGGCTGGCATTGTTCTGAAATGTAATGAAGACTTTCTCTTGATGGATACAGAGTGAACGTGAACTGCGTATTTGGGGACAAACCTTCAAACTATTTTTGATCCTAATTAAAGGTGTCTATGTGAACATCCACCTTGCCAGAAAAAAATGGAACTGTCAAGCCATAGAAATAAATAGTGGATGACACAACCCTTGCCTCATGTTGCTGCTACTCACCTGTGTAGCTTCACTGTAGCTAGTTTGATAATACACATAAATAAGATTTCAATTATGCGTATGCACACTTACACAGAGGTTAACAAAAATTTCTAGTCTTTTACAGCATCAACATGTATGTTTTTATTGTTAATTTTCTTTAAGAATAGGTCTTGTTACAAGACTTTAAAAGTTGTATATCGTAACAACATCAGAGATATGTTCATATTAATGTGATTCCTGAAAAGACTCTGTCTACATTTTTTTTCAGGGCTAAAATGTATTTGGGGAAGAACAGACTCATTCAGAATAAATGCTTCTTTAAATTCGCTTTAATTTTTTCTGTTGAGTTAATCAGATATGACACTGATTTTATCCCGTATTCAGAACCTGTTAGGCATTCTGTCCAGCTGAAATACAAATACTGTTTTAATTACCAAGCAATGCAGGTAGAAATTAAAAGAGGCATTGCTCCTTTAGGTTTAAAGTCGCTTGGCTAGTCAGATCTTCAAGAAGAATCTCTATTACTGAGCTGAAGATTTAAACAATCGTGACTTTCAAGAGTGTGTTTCCACCCCATTAGTGATATAGTAGTTCACATCAGAAAGAACTACTGCATTTTACAGAATTCAGCAGAGAAAACGATTCTTCTCTAGTGCTCGGTAGCGGCAATATTTCAGGTTTTTTATGCCATGGGTTTTACAATCTAAACACAGAAATTAAATGCTTGTAGTCATAACTCATATCCTCCAATTGCTTTAAAATGGACATTTAGCTCCTCAACGGGGTTGACAATGTCTTTTTAAATTATAACTGCTGATTTATATCACTGTAATATGACAAAGTAGACTTACACTCCTCAAATCTGAAGATAGAACAAATACTCTTTGCACACAGTAGTGGGCAAAGGTTCTTCAGAAATAAAATATGCCTGCCCTCTACTGACCATCTAAGAAACTTTTTTTTTCTTAAACAATATTTGCACCAGTAAAATTTTTAAACATATTTAAAATTTAATTTCTTTCCTTGTTTGAACTGTCTCATAACATTGTGCCTCCAAATTAGATTCCTAGTCTTCATGAACTTGTTGCATCCTTCCAGAAAGCTCAAAGCCTGTCGGTTATATGTATCCAAACTTTTTTTTTTTAATTCACTGGTCTCCTGAGAAAATAAGGGAGAGAGAATGGAGTAGCCCAAAGCTTAAAATCTGACTGTCTGCCCAGAATTGTTAATGTAAAAGACTCCTTTTTTTGCAGCAGCTGTTACAAATCAAGAAGCAATTGTACTTTGGACATTCACACAGAATGAGTTTTATCCTCAGGAGATCTTAGAAAATAGAAAAGTGTTTGCAAAATTCATTGGATACCAAATTTCCATGGTATTTTTAATCCAGTTTGAAACACTGTGCACATCTGAATGATCAGTTTTTAAGAGTAACAAGAAAAACAAAGTCCTGGCTAGATGTATGTGGCCAGTTCTGGCACAGACACACAAGGACACATCTGGATTAGCCATCTCCTTTTGAGTTGCAATTTGTCTAATCTGTTTTAGGCTTACTTAAAATGAGATGAACCATGCTTTAGAAGTGCTCCCTTCCCCCAAATGTACATGCAGTCAGATGAACCTCCAGGAAGGTACTCTGCATTAATATTTATGCTAACCACAAGGAAACATAACACACACTGAGGAGTAATAGGAACAAAGGAAATGTTCCTCTCCTAGCAAATCCAAGGACACAAGCTACTTCAAAGCACAAGAAGGAAGAGTTCATTCCAGTGAGGATTTTACCCTTGGACTCTGGGGATGAATGGCATTCTAGATAATGATCTCACCACCATTTCTTTTGGTCTAGGTAGGACCAGTACTGCCTCCAGCACAAGCCAGTGCTAACTGCTGCTCTTTTCAAAAGCTTTCAGAACTTGCCTGTGCACAGCAAATATGAACAAGTTAGCCTATGAACTCCAAATGGATCAATTATTCCTGACCAGTTCTCCATGTGGGCACCCAAGGATAAGAAAGCATCCAGAGCCCAAGTTAACCACCTGATCACACAAGCAGGACCTCTGTGTCAGGCTCTCCAACCCTGACACTAATTTTAGCAGTGATTTCAGTAAGAACTGACCCAGACCAACTCACAAGTGCTACCAAAAGCCAAAGACATAACATATAATCCATTGCTCTTACCATTGAAAACCCATAGTTACTCACTAGGTGTTATCCTGTACTAATGCAGGACTAATACACTATGTTTTACTTTCTATGTTAATGCTATGACTTTCTAAATTCATCAGCAAATGGATCCATTCCAGTCCATATTTTCATCAAACTTTGGAATTGAGTTGGTATCTTCAGGAACTGTAGAATGGATGTAGGCACAAAACTCTGAACAGGCATATGAATAGCACTGGAGCAGATTAATGAAGAGTTTGAACAAAAAATTCCATTGAGGAAATAATTTTCTTTTTCTATGTATATCTCGAACTGTGCTATGTAAATAACTCGAGAAGAAAAAAGCAACAGAAGTTGTACGTTTTGATAAGCTATGTGGATAGCCAGCCCTTATCTCTCTATATATGGTACACAAAGATATAGAGAATATGTAGATACACATTTTGCCCAAAAAGAATAATAAATAGCTGCGTCTGTAGACATGCAATAATGGTGCTTCTGCTACGGCTGCTAGACAGTTGCCTAATGCTTGTCTGCTACTGAGAACCAAACATGGTTTGCAAATAGCAGTTTTCTGGGCATGAATAAAAAGAAAAATCTCTGGAATTGAGTATTTTTAAAATGTAATCACCTGCTCACAAGTGAAGCTTGAAGAGCAAAGGCCTTTATAATCAATCCTCCACCTATCTGGCCATTTGATTATTCTCCCATCACAGCAATTTAGAGAGCCCCGTTTTGAAAAATTCCTCTACTAGAAAGCTGAGGCTTCACTCTGGAAGTCCACATGGCATAGGCAGAAGAATCAGCATCACACAGTCACTGGAAATCAGACCCTGTAGAAATAAGGGTGGAAAAGAGAAGATACACCAGCTATTCTTATATCAGCTATTTGAAGATGAATTTTCAGTATAAAAAACTGTAATGACAGTAGTGACCTATTAATATGAATTAATAAATTTGGATTATAAAATATGAACATATAGTATAGATTATACTCGATTGTCTCCGGTTCCTATGATAAGACCAATTGTTCATGACTGAACATATGTTTCCAATAATAAAAAAGGTTATGTTGACCAAATGCTGATAATTAATAAAGTGCACATGATCCTTCTCACACCAACCCGAAAGGATTATCTATCCATGTGGAGACAACAGGCAGTAATTAATCTTCACAGTATTTACAGCAAAATTTCCTCTGGGAATTTTTCATCACTCTTTCCTTAAGGATAGCCAGGGGCAAAAAAGGTTAGCATTCATTCTACCTTACAATAAAGTTAATCACGACCTTTTGGAAAACCTAACTACAGCAACACTGAAAAAAATGAGTCCAGAGCATCTTCACTATCTATTTCTCTCCTATCAACTTTGCTATAGATACCATCACAACAGAGACAGATGCACCGTATCAAGAAAAGCAGCTCTGAGCGCTGCCGCTGCCAGACTATTGAGCCTCACAATGTACATAAAAAAGTGTTACCCCTGAGGCAAATAAACATAGCAAACACAGTCCTCCAAGAAATACTACACAGTATTGGAAGTTTTATGCTATATTTAAATCTTGTCCTCTCATTTTAATAAGGAAATATTGGTACTGCAAGAGGAAATTACTCTTCCTACTAATTTAAAACAGGCTGTTGATTTTCACAGTAAGACTGTTAAGTGCCATTTTGAGGTCCCCCTAATCCACAGAGCCTTGTGCAGGCAGGAGGTATCGTTGGAGATAGAAGCTGAGCACAGCAGAGAGATGCAGCTCTCCTGCAGACACTGGAGAAGTTTGCATTCCCTCATTCCAGAGATGACATCCCCTTTCAACTTAGCACTAAGACAGGAGTCTCTAGGGTCTTGCACAGTGAGGAAACATTGGGTTTTGCAAGTGGAGGTCCTAGGGAAGAGTTAGGTATTGCCAATTGACACTACCTCCTAATCAGTTAGAAAATTAGAGAAGGAAAGCTAATCTGTGCTGTACAATCTTAAACTGAACACTTCCCAGATAAAATAATGAAGTTGCCTCTTCAAAAACATCTTTAGCACTTTCTTTTTTCCTGCATGCCAGGACACAAGACTAATTATTGCAATCCCATCTTTAAAAAGGAAAATATATCATGGTAGCTTTCATTTAATGTTACATGTTTTATTTCTGATCTTCAGTTTCTTCCTTTTCCTTCTTCATTTCAGCTTTCTGAAACCATCTGCTTTCTGTTAAGATGAATTCTTAAAATCCTGTGAGCTGCTCATATGAAGCGAGTAAAAGTTGGATTTTCTAAAAGAGGCAGAGATTTGCAATGTAAACAACCTATATGCAGCTTATATCTTCATTCAGGTTTATAGGAAGTGGGTGGATACATT
This sequence comes from Aegotheles bennettii, assembly GCA_013398125.1. Taxonomy (NCBI): domain Eukaryota; kingdom Metazoa; phylum Chordata; class Aves; order Caprimulgiformes; family Aegothelidae; genus Aegotheles; species Aegotheles bennettii. The sequence continues at coordinate 105,837 of VZRW01008286.1, forward strand.
GTGTAACTACACTTCAGAAGGGGTAATTAGGTGCTGAAATATGCATTTGCTTGTGTAGTGAACCAACTGCACTAATCCATACAAATATGCATATTTTTGTGCTCATAAACTGTGTTTCTCTACCTTCTGAAAATGTGATCTGTTATGAGAATGAATAGTCAAGGTTATAAAAGACTACAAACCCCTTTCACCACTGCCTATAACTTCCGAGTTTTGCTGTCTCTAGATACTCCCCACTACCCAGAAAAGTGTAGAACCCCACTGAAAATATTTACATTGTGGTTATCTAAGGCTGGTAAGATTTATGAACTGCTTCATAAATATTAAAAAACAATAATAACACAACAAACTGTGTCTGATTTGCTTTCTTTAGACATGTTACATGGCAAATGAGCAAGTTGTAGCCAGGAAGCATCCTAGCTGAGGCTACATGGGAGTAGTGTGTGCTGCGATCCACCTGCTGAGATGCTTTACAGGCAGGTTAGTGCCACAGAGCTGTGCCGAGCATCACGCGGCCTCGTTAGCTCCTAGTTGTTTAGATAGTGTTTCTGTTCCCGCTGTGTTGTTTCGTCTTGGTTGCAAATTAATTGAGATGGTCTGCAGGTTACAGTATTAAGACAGCAAATTAATAAATGTTCAGTTGTGGTGGCCAGTGCCCATTATCCAATCCAATGCATGGGAGATGTCCTTGCCACAGGATCAGACACAGTTCCCATGGCATCTAACTCTGGCTGCACAGCCCAGGCCCACACGAGACCAGAGCCCAGTAACTCTCTTTAACGGCATCTTTAAAGTCTGTTATCTGTGCCTCAGTCCCCTCATCAGCAGGTCATGGACAATAATGCTCTCCAGCCTCAAACTACTGTTATGACAAGATCCTCAGAAAAAAGGTGAAATACAGTTGCGTAACATTACAAAGTACTGTTTTATTCTCTTTTGAAGTAGACAAAGTCTAGGTCATTTCAGCCTTTAATCACATCCATGCAATTTGCTCTGGCATATTGGCCTAGTTCAGCCTGAAGTTAGTGGTGAAGAATACTTTTAGGCTCTGGAACCCCACTAAGAAACCATCTTTAGGCTTTTTAGTTTTAAGCTACTTCTGTCTTCCTGAAAGGAGTGTTTACAAAATGATTTTGTCCTGGCCCACTTAACAGCATTTGGACCACCTTGGCTTAGAAGATTTCAGCAGAGCTACTCAGAAGTTTCAGGCAAAGGGCAAGTTCATATCCATATTTCAACCACTGGGTTAGATAGCACCTGTAGGTCTAATCTTGGTTTGGAGAAGAGGAAGTACAAGAAGGACAGCTGCATTGTCAAAATTTGAGTTAGCAAATTATTATGTTATTGAACACATACATGGAAAAATGTGTCCTGTTTCACCAATGAGGAGCAAAAGCAAGTCTGATTCTGAGAAGAACCCAGCCGTAAGCAGCAGTTATAAAAGGATACTGCAGGCGTGGTAAATAAAGCTCTCCAGAATAGAACCCTTAAAAGGTGATACAATCTAAGGGATTCTTGGTCTTGACCCCATTTAGCTCTGCATTAAACACACAAAACCTAAATGAACATACAGTGCCTGAGTCATTAAAATGCCTGTGGTGTGATGTACCTCTGAAGACTCTCAAGAGGTTAAGACAATCACAAGGCAAAGCACTCCTCACCAAACTAATCTGTCACCATAAAGCACTGAATTAGGTCCATAGTTGAGTTTCAAACTAAAAATTGGGGGGCAGGGGAGGAGGACTGCTTAAAAATCTGCCCTCTGATGAGGATATTCAATTACAAAATCATTTGTAAGTATTTATTAACCTGTAAAAACAAATTGCTGATGGATTCATGGGTTGAAAGATTGTTATGGAGAACCATTAGGTAAGAAAGAGAAGGAAAGGGAAACAACAGTGGAAAGTATAAACTGGAAGTTAGGACTACATTTTTTGCATTACATCAACAGCATGCATGCTGGTATTCAGATACTAATCTATGACAGTACTTACACTTTGCTCCCTGTTTTATAAATTTTACTTTGCACCCATTTTTCCCTCTTCACATTAGAAAAAAAACCCCAACTTCTTATTTTTTGCTCACATATGCATTTTTTCATGTTTTTAGTTATAAATACACACCCTATCTTTTTGGTAACTTTTTGGATGACTGGAGAATTAGTAGGACTGTAAGATCAGAGGTCTGAGCCTGAGAAATGCTTTAAAAAAGATTTTTAAACCACACTTGTGAATGTTGTTTTTCACTCAGGCCCAGTTAATTAATTCATTCTATAAATCAGATTATAACAATCAGACCAGATACTGCCTTTTAAGCTATGTTTTGTATAACTGAGGACTCTGTCCTGGAATATTCAAAAATTCCTGTAAGGCAATTTTTGACTACAAAATAAACAGGTTGAAACCTTAACAGACATTTGATGGGAGGGGAAATGAGGATGACTCCAGGACTTGAAATCTGCAAACAGTGGATACAGAACAAGAATGTTGCAATACACACTTCAGTTTTATGGTGGGCCTAAAAACCACCAACCCAGGAACGCCAGACTTGACACTGAAGAGATTCTCAGGTAAAACACAAACACTGTAGTTAAGGAAGACAAGCAGGAAGAAAGAGTCCAGTGACATGAAGATGATCCTGTTGAATCTACTAGCACAACTTTTAAGTCCTAACTTAAAGTCAAGGCTTCTCTCCTTAATATTCCTCCCATGACAAAGACGCAAAGGAACAGAGAACTGGCAGGCAGTTAAAGACACTGGCTGTGTAGGCACTTCTAGAGTGTAAGTTTGTTATTTACAGTGTGTATCGCTAACCCCATTGCAAAGGCTTTTCCTGCAGTGTTGTCCCTACAGCTTATAATGTTTCTCTTCTATTTGTTTTGTAGCATCCTTGTGATATTTTCTGAAGAAACACGCAGTTTGCCTGCAGCAGGTCACTTGGCCACGAGTCACCCTGCCAACAGAAAACACTCAATTTTCTGATTTTTGGTGCAAACAGATAGAAACAAGAAATAAGCTCAACATAAAGTAAGAAAAACCCAGCATTAACACCATAATACTTAATATTGTCTTTTTTTCCCTCTTCTTTTTTTCTGGGCACACGCGGTCTTTTCCCAAGCATGTACAGATAGCTATCTGCACTAAACATGAACATCCTCTGACCGAGTCTTCTCTGCGAGTGAAGGAGATGGAGAGATGCCACTCCTTGTTGCATGGTTTCAACACCAGAGCAGCTATCAGAGATATATATTGAAACAAAAAAGGTGAATAATTTTTTGCTATGAAAAGAACTGCTACTTTGCCATGAATTCCTTTGTTAAAACAAAATTTCTTTAGTTTCAACCTTTTTTAGCAAGCAAACTGTTCTAAGCTGGTATTTAGAATTTGCATAAAGGGAGACCTCTTGGACACACTTCATCATTTCAAAATATACACTTTACACCTAGGAAAATGTATCAAAGCCACAAATGCTTTGGTCAAGAAGTTTCACCCCTCTTGAATTGACTGATGATATCATATGTTCTAGGAATATTTTTATCATCTGGCATGTTGCTCGGCACCATATGGCACAGTACACTGACAAGAGAGAAAGGACTAGTTTTAAATATTTTATATATATAGGTAGATAAAAATAAATGTTACACTTCTATAGAAGTATAAAGGCACTATTGCACATTTCTGTAATTCTTATTACAGTAGGGGCTCATTGTGGAAGGTATGTTTTTTGTCTTCATGCTAAAATGCAGAAGTAAGTACTACACAAATAAAGCATAGAATAGTTTCAAAACAAGAGATCCAACCCCTCAAATAGAGCTTGAACTAAATGCAACACTTATTTTCTCACTTAGTAATTCTTCTTTTTTCCAAGACTTGTAATTATTGTAATAATGACATATCAACCCTTTCTCTTGGAATTAATTTCCTGCAGTTAATTCAGACAGTCATATCTTATAGTCACTTACAATTCTTATACAGAGCAATAGGTCCAGTTCTGTCAGTACCTGAAGGGATGAAGTCTGCTGTTTTTTCCAAGAAAACTTTTTAAAGGGAAGCTTGTGTCATTTGGCGTTAACATACATATATATTATCTCTTTGGTTTTCACCATTATTTGAGGTAAAATGACATTACAAATTGTATGAAGTACTGTACTGAATTTTTACTTAGGTAGAGATTGTATTTTTTTCTATTTGGCAAAGGAAATGTGAACTTTTGTTTTTTTTAGGTGAGGTCATTAACTAGGTAAGATGGAACATGGAGCCCAGAAAAGTGCTCACCATTTTATTGAAAATTCTCTTTTCTTTTCCTCTGTGAAATCTTGATAATTCTCAGTTCAAACTCAAATACATCAAGATCTCTGGCATGACAATAAACCAGAATGTGAAAATGTGCTTAGAGAAACAGAAAATTTAAACATATTCTATACTAATACAAAACCAACCAAACTTCCATGACCTCCTTTTAGTCATCTGCTACTGTGCCTTTTCTCTTCATAACTCACCAATTTAGGAACAGGACACTAAACTGAACACAAACCTTCTCAAGCCTTTGAGGACATGTTCCTGTCCATTCCCTGTGCCTTCACCACACAAACATTTGCCTGTGTTAGGGCTTTTCCAAAGTACTTTTGGATAACCTGAGCCTGTAGGAAGCCTGACTCCAATGACTGAAGTCTTCATCTTCCTCCTGCCTCCAGATCCTCCCAGGTCCACGCACAAAAGTCTACCTCTATGAGAGGCTTGTGCATACTGGACAGTGTTTTTCAAGTTTGCTACTGTTCAAATCCTTATTAACCCTTCCACGCCTACAAATAACTGGTGCTAGTGCATCCCACAAACTGCACTGCACTCTCCTTCTGCCTGCCTGTCCTGGCACTGGCATGATCCTCATCCTTTTACCCAATCTTGCTGTTCTCAGCAGGAAAAACTTTTCCCAGTTCCAGACCTTGAAAACAATCTTACTCTCTCTTTCTCATCAAGTCCCCACATCATGTAGGATCTTAAATGAAATTACTGAGTTTGCCTTATAATTGTTCTTATTATTGTATATCTGGCATTAGTGTAGTACATTAAGAAGACAGCAATCTATTCCTTAGAGTAGACCTACTTCTTAACAGTCACCTACTCCTTAGAATTGAAAGTTCAAAAGCGCTTGAAATAAATGGTTAAATGACATATGTTAACATAGTATCAATAGTAAAGATCTCATTTGCAAGAACCACAGGTGCCCTTACTCCATCCATTTAAGAGCAATGAGGGGCTGCAGGGCAGTGCAGAGCACTGGAACTGTGGGGCTCAGAACAGGCTCTGGCAATCAGCAGGGCAGGTGCTAATGTGTTCGAGAGCTCCTGAAGGCTGTCTCTGTGCTTGCTTGGGTGCTCTGACCAGCAAGCATCAGCTCTTTGTGCTAGGCAGAAGCACAGAGGGGTGGAGCTCCCTGTGTATGGCTTGCAGACCCCACGGCCGATAAAGTTACAGCATTGTCCAGTTTCCTCATAGTTTCATAGCTACAGCTCTGCACTTGAGTGGTTTGGAGATGAAGGGGTGACGAGAAGCAAACTGCATTGTTATTAAAGCTCTTCTCATGCTTTAGGGATGCACTTGTCCTCATGCACCTACCCAGTAAACAAAATAAAATTATTTTGCTGTGAGAAGCTTCTCTTCATGTTCCAGGCAGACAGTCAGAATACACCATGAGAGTTTCCACCTCTTATTGTCACTAGAGATACCAGAGATACCCTGTTCAAGACAGTAACTATGCAGACATACACAGATGAAATAAAGGCCTGGGCTGAAAGCTGATATTGCAGTAATCAGTAATCAGGTCCTGGATTACGTCCAATGTGGACAGTTCTAAAGTCAACAACTTTAAAGAACAGAGTTTCCAAATGCTACGGGAAAGCCTGGTAACTGTAACTTGGGAGGGAAAAAAAGAAAATGTGAATGTGATTTAAAATTCCACAACATGACTTAGATTTCTATTAGCCAAAGTACCAAAGTTTGGAAAACTGTACAACTTGGGTCATTAAAGAGCTGAAGGCAACATTTACTAATAAAAACTAAGGACAGAAAAAATAGTCTTACCTTAACAATTATAATTTCCACCCTTTACTTCAAATGAGTATTCTCTTGTTTTTAATAATCCTCTGTAACAACCTACTTCGGTGCCCCAGTCTGTAGGCAGTTAGTTTGTTACAAATGCGTAAGGGCAATTGGAGCCCTCACAGGGAAAAGTTCAAAGCATGGTAATGTGGTTGGTAGGACTAAAGATGACAGGAGAGAACAAGCATGTTAAAAACAGTGGCAATCTTGATGAGAAGGAAACCTTAATTTTGTAAGAAAGCATATTGGCTTGGAATTATGGGCAAGGATATTAGTAATGAGCCAGTGGGGGGGGGGGACGGCACACACGCTTGAATTGCAGCTGTCAGACATAAATAGGATTTTAGCCCAAAAAACCCTCTTACAAAGACACCATCTCTAAAGAGGGAAGGGAATCAACCATGATGCAGGTAAATGGAGATGCTTGCAAAGCCTCAGTTAAGTCTTAAGTGACAAAATAGAGCCTTAGCAGGCTTTCATCTTAGAGGAGAAACACCTAGCAACCACCAGTGATGGGGAAACAACAAACCTTGGTTATAAATGTGGCATTTTAAACATAGGGTAATGAACAAAAGGAACTGGCTACCAGGAAAGCCAGGGGCTAGTCTGGAAGACGCATACTCTCCAAAGACATGTTGGCATGGCATTGCCACATGATATGCTAAAGCCTGCTTCGAGCAAAGGGTCAGAGTAGATGCTCTCACAGGCTCTTGGATTTATAATCAAAAAGATGTTAAAATCAAACAGATTATGCTCATAACAGGCCCAAGCATAGCAAGGCAGCACAGAAATTTCTTCTCAGCAACAGTAACTCGGAAACAACAGCCCTTTATCTGCCATTATTCTCAAAATACTTTGCCCTGAGTCTCTCTCCCTGCCACGGAGCTCACTACTTGTTCAGTTCTCCCTCATTGTGACTAATAAATCGCTTTATCTTTCAAATATTTGTTCCTGATCACTTTTTCACCCAGCTCCAAGGACCTCCAAGTCCCCGCCATTTGGTTCAGTAAGCAGAGGTGGTTTCACAGGCAGTTATGATGCTGACTGCACGAGTTCTAGCCACCACCCAGGGTCTGCATTAAGGGACACCAAGCATTTCAATATACAGCTTAGTAACACAATACCAAAGCTGACTCCCAAATCAAAGTCTCAAGTGTGTATTTACAGAGCAATAGAAGAGAAGCCAAGTTATCCACAAGACCATCTAACTTCAGCATTTAAGGAAGGATTTTTGTACACAGCAAGTGTATCTCAGCAGGCTTAGCAGGCTTGAAAACCTGGCCTCTAAGGATTATCTTTCCTATAAGGGCCTCATTAAAACAAAAATTAGACTTCTCTACTGACTGCTTTTTCTTAAAAACTTTCTGTAAATATTTGCATCCAGAAGTAATATCCAGAATAAAACCTCACCTCCACTTCCAAAATATTTATGAAGGTACCAATATAATTTTACTATGAAAGGACGACTTTATTCATCTTTGATTTTTCAACCTTGGGAAGACCTCAGTCTAGATAGAGTTTATCAAACCAGTCAGTGTGTGAGAAGCCTGTTCTCTGATTTTTATAGCTTACCTTAGTACAGTTAAGTAATGCTGGTGTGCAAACAGCTTTGTCTTCTATCAGTTACTTTCTAAAGTGGTGAAGAAAGGCTAATGAACTGCAGAGCTACACAGTAAAATAAAAGCAAGGTTTCTTAATTCAGTATTACAGGTGCTCAAATTTCAGTTTTGTTTCAGATCAGAAACTTTCGTGCATCCAATATAGCCAAATGTCAGCAATATCCAGGCTGAACAAGAGGAACTGAGCCAACCAGAGAACCAAATCCGTGAGAGGTGGAGATCCATCAACTCCCTGCAGCTACCAGTGATGCAGATGGTCAGGATTGCAATGGCAATGGCAGGATTTCTCCTGTTAAAATCATTGGCAAAACTTCATTTTGCTAGATAACAAGAACACCATCAGGCTCAAAGAATTTTATTTACAAAAACTATGTAAAAAATCACATGAAAACCAGAATAAAAATTTTCAGTGGATCTAAGCGCTTGTTCAAGTGAGTGGAAAATCTACCCATTCGCTGAAATGAAGGACAGATGCATGGTAGCTAAAACTCCATGAAATACTCTGCAAATCTATGGGTATATATTAGCAACAGAATAAAACACTCCCCTCCAACTTCTGACAAAACTGAAAACATGGAAACAAAGATGTTAGCTAAACAACCCCCTTCTGGAAGAATGCTAACTAACTTTTATAGGTTACATTTTCTTGATATACCGAAATCAAAATGACACAGCCATTTGTTTTCCCTGGCAAAGTCATGCACATCACTGATTATTCAGGTTTTGAAAACTGTGTATGATACATACTACCACCTACACAACAGCACAACGCTGACATTTTAGCACAGAACATGTTGAAGCAGTATTTCTGCACTGGAAAAAAGAACAACTAACAAAGACATTTCCTAGAAGGTATCCACCGAAGAGAAGAGAATAATGTATAAAACAGGGGCCTTTTCTTGAGAGCCTGAGGTTACAGATGCCTTTTATGCCACATCATGTTCCTAACATAAAAAATCTGGCAGAAACACCAGGTTGAAAAATGGAAAGCAATTTAGTTTTGATTTTGTGGAGCAAAAAAGACTTAACAACTTCTTGCAGTAATTTTTGTGAGGCAGAGTACATTTAGGGGAATTACAAACAAGCTGCCTGAATGTTTTTGTTCCATATTCTTTCTTACCTTAAAAATGTATTAATTATTGCAGTCACAACTTCCAATAAGCCAAACAACAGTATTCTTAATACTACATCAACCATCTTCTGTTACTCCTGCATATGATAGAGCCGTTACTTTTCAACCATGAGAAAATCCAAGTGATCTTACATAATTGTACATGAGTTCCACCCAGATAACTTGCTAATTACTCATAAAAAATGGACAGAGCCTCCTTATACAATAGGATGCTCCCTGCTGCACAAGGCAGGCACTCGCTGCTCTGCAGGAGCCAGATATACTGAGCATCATCTGAATCCCTGCTGTAAATGGGTGACTTGAGTGAAGTCAGTGAAGTCCATCAGTCCAAAAAAGGTGCAAAGGACATAAAAAACAGACTGGATCCTCACAGCACTAGTACAAGGGTGAGTAACTTTCTATGCCTTCTAGGGAGAGCTATATGGCAGGTGCTCTCACACACAAAGCACAGAAACACGGTAGATGACCCAGACCAGGAATCCCAAGTCTGGACTAACTCCTCACTGAACTCTTGACTACTCAGCTTGTAAAAAGAGGCAAAAGTTTCTGACAACATTATATGACTGTGCAATAATAAACTGATTTTTTTCATGAACTTTAGCAGTTGGCAGCATTTTTATTTCAGTGAGGTTTTGTTAAGTAACAGTGATCTGAGCCCCAGTATGGCTCCATCACTGCAGGCACAGAGTGAAGACTACCTAGTGGTACCAAGCAGCAACACGCTCAAACACCAATGACGTGATTTGAAGACCATCAATACAGCACACATACAGCACTGCCATAGCTACAGCAGCACAGTTGAGCTGGGGAGTCAAACTGCAAATCTAAAGAAAGCCCGCAAACTGCAAATCTAAGGGCAGGGGCAGGGG
>VZRW01008286.1:115790-132174 GCA_013398125.1 Aegotheles bennettii
CAGCATTTGACATGACTTTTTGGCCTTACGTTAAGCAATTGAGGTTTTTCATTAATTTCAGCAAGCCCAGGATTTTACCTTAAATATTTGCTCACACCATAGAGCTTCTGCAGTGGCTGCAGCTTTATCATATAGCCAAATGAAATAATCTCTTCCTTAAGTTGAGTGTGTAGATTTAATGTTTTTGTGATTCATAACACATCTGTAGCAACTGAAATACTTTTGCATAAGAAAGCCTGTTCAAAATCACAGCAAATCCTGATGCTTTGGGCTTTTGAAAAGGGAAAAGAGTTCCGGTTTTTGGTCCTACTTCTACCAAGAAATGGCTTTGGGTTTTGTAGCAGGGGGAAGTTTGCATTTTCACTCTGCAGGATGAAAATGCACAGTAGTTAAGAGTGGTTTTGGGAGAGTCACAGTCACTGAATTTCTCAGTGACATTTTAAACACCAACAAAGTTTTCCCGACCTGACTGCATCAGAAGGGGCTGTGATTCATCCCTGTGCCTGAAGAATCCCTCCGGCAGCAGCAGCAGTACTCGGGGGCCAGGGGGGATTGCCGTGATAGCTTTTTCTAGTTGAGGAGCCAGCTTAGTGTGTCTGTTAGAGGTGTTTGCTCACATGGCATTTACTGATGAGTAGGGCAGACCAGGCCGTACAGGAAGCAATGAAGATCTTGGTGCTAAAGACATGCAGCCTTACCATGCATGAGTTCTTCTGGACCTCGCCTTCACCATCTCACCACCCTTACATGGTGAAAAATGTGAATTTCTGGTTTGATGGTATGATAGAGAATATACAGTAGTATAGTAGTATTTCTTGCCATAGTGCTACTAATTCTGGGGGGGGGGGAGGAGGAATGTGGTACTAATTTTATACTTTGAACATCATCAATTCTTGAAGAGTTTACAATTCAGTATCTGGAAAGCAATTTTAATTGTCTAACAGTTCATGGAGAATGAGACCACTTTTAAAAATAGACTTTTGCTTCCATCCAAATACACATGTTGGTTGATAGCTCAAAAGGCTGAGGCTGATCCTAGGCTTCCTTTCATACACAGTATTACATATATTTGAATTGTATGGATTGGATAAAAGTGTAATGGCCACATGCCCTGGTCATGAAGCAAACTCTTTTTTAAAATTCCTAATACTGTGAAGCAGTGACTTGTCTCTTAAACTTCTTTCTGGGTCTGTAATGCTAGCAACTGCGTGTGGGTAACCAGAGTTGGCACACACGCACTGTCCTCTGCTAAACCCACCCCTTATTTTTCTTTCCATAACTGGCATGCTTGTGCTTAACTACATCTGCTGATGAGTCTGATCCAGTGTTTTCCACTGGGATACTAACCTTTTAAAAGCAATCTGAAGCTTATTCTCCTTTCACAAAAAACATGAGGAGGTATAATTCTATCCACTTCTACAAAGCAAAAGTATTCTATTTGAGCAGTTGAGAAGGCTGAAGCCTTGAGACCCTTTTTTCATTTTTAAGCAGTAAGATGCAGAACACAGTAAAGGACTTATGTCTTCCAGCTGTGTACCACGTAGGATGTGAATTTTCTGTAATTGTGGTGACAAAACTAATCACATAGTTTGTAAAAGTGGCAAAGTGGCTTTTGAGCTACAAAGGGTTTATGACATTATATTCTTTTTGCTTGTTTTGGGCATCTGGAAACTAAGATTAACAAAATCCAAAATTCTTTAACAAAATCCATCCCAGGTTTGCGAGCGAGTTGCCCCGTGAGAAGCGTCTCTTGTAGCTTTCAGCTGCACACAGCTGGCTGCAGTTTGTTATTACTGAGTTTGTAAGATTTTTTTCTGGTCACTTGAGTACAAGGTAGTTCCTTCTAGTAGGAAAAAATATGTTGTGTGTGGTAAAATAATGTGCTTTTTCTGTTGTGAAATATGCATGCGTTCCTTCCCACAGAAACCAGCTATGAGGGGAGAAGGAAGGAAGGCTGGGGGAAATCCCAGCGTGCACTCAGTGTGTGTGACAGGACCCAGTACCTGGGAAGTGATCCTTCTCCTACCTCACAGACAGAGCCACACTGAGCTTAATTATTTTATTTTAAGAAGAAAGAACATTTGCCTCCTTGGCGATCATATTTATGCCATTGCAGTCATCAAGAGTATAAGTCCTTTCTGTGTTCTTTTCCTTACCACCCGGAGTATCACTTCTCCTAATCCTGATGTTCAATCCTGAACTGGCAGCTTCTACTTTAACTTTTAAATCATTCCTTTTTCAGCAAGGCAATTTTTCCTAAATTAATGAGGACTGTAAGCAAATGGGAAGGTAACTCCCAGATGTACGATGAAAAAGGTGTAGGGTAGGTAGTTTAATTGGGGTGTAATAGAGTGGTACAACTTTTGGAAACAGAGAGCTCATAAGAATAGAATGGTAGACTGAAAACCCCAACCATCCTTTGATTACTACCAAATTCAAATGTTCCTGAAATCTTAGCATGCTAATCAACCACAACTGATGGACTAACCACACCAAACATTATGGATGCCTGTAAATAAGTAATTTTCCTTTAACTCTGGTTTAACTCCTGAAGATGCTATTTTAGTTGCTTATTTTGATGTAAGCTTTACATTCATTTAGTCAAAAACTAAACTTAGCTAAATTGATAAAGGTTTCATAATACATATCTTTCAAATATTACATAGGTCTTGTCAGACTACGGCTTTATGATAATGTATAACTTTTAAAAGAAAAAGATCTCTTTTTTTCTTAAAACTGATTTATATTGGTTGCCATTTTCTTTAGCGTCAATTACCATTTATTATCAATTCAGGTACTTGGAGATCTTTAGGTGAAACTGGAAGCAATGTCCAACTCCTTTAAAGTGAGTTTGTTTCTCCATTCCCTTCCTAGCTGTAGCAGAAATTTTATAGGGAGGAAGATAAGCACAGTAAAAAACAAAAGGGACTTGAGAATTAGGAAGAAAGTGTTAGACTGAATGACAGAGAAACTGCCAGAAAAATCAAGGAATACTTAAATGCACTAATTTTTTACTCTGTCTAAAACTGTTGAAAATCAGTTTGATCAGCCAGTCAAGAAGATTACACTGGTGTCAGGGCAATGACAGAATTATATAAATGAAGAGAATAGTGACGGCTCTAATCCCTTCCCTGGGTGAAGGAAAGAGTCCCACAGAAGGCAGGTGTTGCAGGAAAGGCAAGAAGATTTCAAGCCACTCTTGACCAAGTCCAAGATAAGAAGAGCCTACAGCATAGTTCATGAGCAAAATTTCAAGCTAGACAAAAAAAATCCAGTATATCCTGATGTGACACAAACTTAGTGAAATTCATAAACATCAGTAATTACAAATTCAATGGTTCAGTAAACCCCATTAGGATTCAATGTAAATTTTCTTCAAAAGCCAGAGCACAGGTCTAGCTGGGACTCATGGAAGCCATCCACTCCTAGGTACATTTGACTAACAGCTGCCATCTCATTCTTGGGGCTTGAACTGCATTCAATCATTTTTTCTTAGGAAGTTCATAAAATCTAATAGTACCCTCATGCTGAAAATAATGATATGATCCCGGAGAAAGATGAGTGCATATTGATCAATATACTGAGCAAGACTTGGGGAAGAAGATGGATACAAATGGATAACTGACAGAGCTAACATGAGCCTTCAGGAAGGACAAAGTGTTGAAGTCCCTGCCCCTTAGATCTGCAGAAGCAGCAGGCTCCCAGCATGAGCTGAGCTGTAAGGAAGTGACGATAGGAGAGTGAAGTGGGATAGGGAGAGATCAGCCACAACCACAGGACACAGCAGGAGGCAGGATGAAATTTCTCTTCCTGCTGCATGTTGACCATCCTAATTTGCCCTTTCATTCTCCCTACTGCTGACTGGAGATGCACTCCATCACAACTTGCTTTCATGTTTCATCCCATCAACTGAGAAATAAATCCCATACAAGGAGAACAGAGGGGAAATAAAGGGCAATTAGAGGCACTGGACGTTAAGGAGTCACTCACATCTGCTGACAGCTATGTTGAGAATCCAGGCGGAATTGCCAGGTGACTTACCAACAAAAGCACTTCATTTTTTTATTGTCATTTTGTCTATGGAAAATCCCCTTACAGGCTCCAGCATGATAAAAGCAATTAGCAAAACCCACTCAAATGAAACAAAGAAGGGTCTCATTAGCCCACCTTACACCCTGAGCAGAGCAATGGGAATTCATGAGGACAGTTCCTACACAGTGCAGTGCATTTCATGAACAGTAAAAAAGCAAATTGAGAAATCAGAAATAAAAGCACTCTAATACCTAGCGGAAAAAAAGGATGATACAAAATATAAAGCCTGCTGAAAAAGAAAAAAGTGACAAATACAGACTTTCATGACATAAAATCTAGCATTACCCACCAGCCAAACTTTCCAGTCAGGTTATAATAATTATCAGCAGATTTGTAGTAGGGCCCAAGGACCTTATTTGTATTACAGAATCCAACTGTGATGGTTGCTTTCCACATACCGAGCAGTTTTGAGAAATTAAGCATGCAAAGTAATGTTTATTGAGGCTGCTTTGATCAGTCCAACCTTGGAAAATAAAAGAGATGTCCATATTCTGTGCTGATTTGCAGCAAAATTCATACTTCAGCAGAATTTAACTGATCTGACCCTTCCACAATCTTGAGACATTAACTCACTGCCATGAGTGGGAAAGACTTTCTACTACCTTGCTGCCTTTAAGGAGATTATTTGATATTTGGCACAAAAAGTAAAGATGCATCTGATAAGGCACGGCTGAATCTATAGCTGTATCTGATCGGAGTGCCTGGGACTAAATAGGATACCAGAGGTACAAATGGTCATGGGTGGTAGCAGCAGGGATTTTGTCTTCCAGAGGCTTGGGTTCTGTCCAGTGAGAAAAGCATGGTGATGTCCTGCATGTGTGGGAATCCAAGAGCAGCCTTCACTTTGAAGTTCACCATCATCACAGCACGAACGGGGATTTCCATCTCCTGCTATCTCTAATGTTGTGTCCTTTCACTGAAAACTGAGCCCAATGTGAAGTCTTCACTTTAATGACTAAGGGATCAAACCCATGTCTCTATTGGACATCCCTAACATCATCAATTACCTACAAAGTTACAACTATAAGCATACTGGGTTTGTTTTAGGGTTTTTTTTGACCTGGTCTGATGACAGAAACCATGTGACATTCCAAATTGGGACATTATATTTGTGCTGAAAACAACTACAAGAAAAATCTTCCTGGGCTTTCATTTTTATGAAATGAACTTTATCACTACAGTTCAAGTTATTTCATCCCTCACATTTCTACTGTATACAGTGCACTTTAGTGTATGGAACTGCTGACACACAATTTGGAGGCATTAGGTCACACATATTCCTGGCTACTAAGCAATAATCTCAGAGGTATAATTAATAATAAGATACACTGAAATAGCATGCAAAACAAACAAAAAATATATTTTTTAATGTCTAAGCAAAATTAAAGCATTGGTTCATCTGGTCCCATTTGAATTACGTCTGTTTTTTATAGCCTTGGTTAAAAAACCTGGCTGTTCTTCTCCTTTTTCCCCGAAACAAGCAGGCTAGCGCGCAGTGCAGAGACCATGAAGCAGCAGCATGTAGTGCACATACACTGGTCCACCCAAATGTTCTTGGGGTGGGGAGAAAGGATAGACAGCAAGTTGCTTCAGTCCACACTAGTGTGCCATTGAGGCACAATTAAAGACGTGTCAGAAGAGCTTGCCAGCACCTTTGAGCAGGTATTTATTTGCAACAGCAGTATTCAATGCTTTGAACATGAGATGGCCTTGTCTGTTACTTTTGAATACCATCTTAAGCTATCTTACATCACTTTTAATTATTTTTTTCAATGTTTAAAAGGACATACGTATTCATTAATGAGAATTAATTCCCCTCCCTCTCTTAAAACGAAGACAGAATAGTAAGAACAACCTACAGGATATGCACTGGACTACTCATCACTGAAAGGAAAAAAATAAACCAAAGACAGGACATCTTTCCATGCACAATTTCAAGAACAGTTGCATTCAACCATGATTTAATGTAGCTGATGCAGAACACACTGCAATGGCCTAGTCCATGCAGGAGATAAGATTGGACAGGTCACAGCTGTACTTTATTTGACACCTGTTTGGGAGGGCAAAACATGAAGGTACATCCTACTTCTGCAAATGAGATCACAAAGCCAGGAAGCCTGAACTTTCTTCTGAGCCCAGTTCTCAGCATTGTGTTTTAGCTTCTTACCACTGCAGAGCCAATAGGAGCAGCATGCACAGTTTCATTTTAAAGTCTAATAACAACACATTTTAAGGCTCTAAATTTATTATGTCTGATGTGGTTCTATATAAGGAAGTCCACAGATTATAAAAAAAATCCTTTCACTCCTGATGTGGTAACATCAAGTAGGATCTAGCAGTGTTTTCACTACATGGAATGCAAGAAACTAAACAGCTTACAGAAAAAAAAATAATTCTGACTCATTCACATATGCAAGATTTCTTTGAAGCTTAATTATCATTTTTGTATCTTAAAGCAGCAATGCCAGAAATTCTGCTGTCTGTTCAACCACAAAGCAGACATTGTGCAAGCAGCTGTTTCCCAGACCACTGAACACTGACACACATGGGGAACCTCTCCAGTCCTGCTGTGAACAATTCTGTGTCGCTCCTTAGCAGCGACAGATAATTTAACCTGGCTTTAAAGGATATTATGTACAAGCCGCTAGGACACAAACTGCAAATTTCCCTCATTTGGTCCTCAGAAGGAGCCCAGGCTTTGAATCCAGCTTGTTGCACTTGTTCCAGGGCTTGGAAATGAATCTCCATCAGTCACGTATGCTCTGATGGCAACTGTTACTGAAAAGCCCGAACATCTTTTGTGTACTGTCATGCACTCTAAGCTCAATTTCATCATCAGATACACACATCTAAGTTCTACTGCTGTTGAATCAGAGTCTTTCAGGCACGTATTTGGGGTCAGAAAGAGCATCACATACAAGCCTGCCCTCCCAGAACTTTTGTTTTTCCTTCCCGTTTTGCCCAAATATCAATTCTGTGGGTTCATCATATTTTACAATTGGGTTTTGGATGACTCCTGAACTGAGAGACATTTTCACTTCTCATACAGCTACACAGCTGCTCCTTTTCAAACGGGAATCGCACACGAGCATTGCAGTGCAGGCTCTGGCAACACGCCTCGCCCTCAGCTATAGGGCTTAGAAATTTGCTATTTAAGCAAAAAAGTTATCATGCTGAAAACTAACCCAGGCATTTGAAAATCTTTAAAAAAAAATAAAAAAAATCCCATCCAACAGAAGTTTTTGGAAGGGGTAAGAAAGAAACACATAGTCCACTGGAAACTTTTTACAAATACTGGTACCTATTGAAACAAAAGTAAACCTTCCAGGGAGTCTTCTTCTGTCTTAATGAAATATAAATCTGAAATGAGTAAATATCACAGATCAATTCCCAAACAACTGAAGGAAAAAATTAGACCCTGTTATCGATCCACTGTTTGAGCTATTTTCAGAGAAGCTTCCCAAATGCTACTCCCAAAGCTTCTCATGCTGAAAAACCAGCTGGAGAGAATTAGTGTGGCTATGATCTATCACACACCAGAAGCTCTGAAGAGAAGCTATTGTAACCTAAAAAACCACGCCAGCACTGAGGAGGAAAACATGGAGCAGTACTTCCTAGCTAGAGAAGTAATGACCAAATGCTACTGCAGCATCAGTTGAGTGAACCAGCAGTGGAAGTCACTCAAATTCTCTCCAAAGAGATATCGGTAACTGTCCTCCCTTCGGTAAGCATCCTGCTGTTGTTACCCAGATTAAATGAAAGTATGTGAAAATATCTCAATTTTCCTTGGGGCCCCATTAGACCGCTGGAGACCATTTCTCTGAAGCCTTCACAGACTACAGTATTACACCATGACAAAGGCACAAATCTACCCTTCTGCTGGCATGCACACAAAGGGAAGGAAAAGAGTATGAAAAGACTGAAATACTGATGTCTCAGGAACTTCATTTTAATCACCAATTCTCCGTCAATTCTGTCTACTATGCTTTACAGCAGTGGTTTCCCTCATTAAGGAACATATAGGGTCCTTTTGGTTTTGTATTTTTGCTTTTTAAAGTAATTACTGCCAGAGCTAATAATTGTAAAACAACTGCATTCTCACACAGTGTAGAAATGAGAACATCGTTCTTTTTCCTAAATACTGCATCACTTTAAAAAGTAATGAAAATGCAGTAATTTTCTATGATCATTTTTTCAGTTTATCATTCAAAAGCTTCACATTTTGTTCCATCTTTTTAGGTAAGGCAAATGACAAGAATTTGTAACGACCACTCAGAAAATATCTGGGAACGGGCCTCCTGAGAAGCAAGGAACTGGGATGAGGAAAGAGCAGGTCAGTAAGCAGTTTGCTGATTTTTCTGGGGAGTCACAAGAAATCAGATGGGTAACCACACTTAGCAATGCTGCACTCTGTCTTAGCCATCAGTGGCAGACTGACTCGTACAAATAAGAACTCTCTGGGTGCAGAGTGAGGCTGTCAGCAAAGCAACATTAGTAGCTAGTAACAAACATGCACAGACTTCCTGGCAGGCCCCTGGGATGCCATGGACCAAGATGTTTCTTCAACTTCCTGCTATGGGCACGAGCTTGGAATGTGCAGGGTTGCAATCTGGGTTTTCACTGCAGCGTCAGGAAGGGACAGCTGTGTGACAGAGCAGACACTCCTCTAACATCCCATTTTAGCTCATTTTGCTCATCTGTTCTTCCTTCACATGCTTCCACAGGGCTTGAGCAGGCCACTGTGTCAGGACCCCATGCAACAATCTCCCAAATCAATAGGGACGCATCCACTGCAATCAGCTAGAACCTCCTACCAGCAGGCCTACAGTATGAGAGAGAATTATTTTTTTATGAGCATTAGAATATTGCTTAGGAAACTACAAGATTAAATCACGAGAAGCACAACCATAGCATTTTTCTGCTGATTTGAATTACGAATAGAAAGTACGAGCAGTTAAGAGGAAACAAGATATGTTCTATGCAAGAGCCAAGATTTTTTTTCCTGACATGTGCCAAACAAGGAGAAGAAACAGAAGAATCTGGCACCATTAAAAACAGTTTGTAGAGAAAGGAACTGAATATCTATAGCCAAGCTCCATGTGGTTTGTAAAGAGGAAACTTTTGTTTTATGGGACTCTCAGTCAGCCAAAATTCTCCCAGACGGCGTGCAAATGGATATTAGCCTAAAAACCTACACGCATCTTGTAGAAGGATCAGTAAATGGTGGGAAAGAAAAGGAACACTACTGAAGTTTTAAATCAGAATTCAAAATCTGCCTCATGGTTGAAAAAGTTAGTTTACCAGACAGCTATAATGTCATATATGGTAAGTGTGTTGGAAAGGAAAGGCAGCAAGTTGAAGCACAAAACCAGAAGTCAGGAAAATGAGTTCCAACCCTGGCTCCACTACCAAGTAGCTCTATAAAACTTGGATGAAAGAGAAAAAGACTGCCAACTTAACTGTGAGATTTTCTTTAACTTCATATAGTGTATTAACATTGCACTTATGCTGTTTCTTTTAGCTTCTATATTTCCCCCACTCCCTGGCATTACTATGCACTAAGTTAAATAAGGGACTAGATGGAGTACTGAGAACAGTTATATTATTATACGAAAACAAGCTCTGCTCAACTTCTTAATCAAAATACTTGACTGACAAAATCCCAAACGATTTTATACGGGACTGTAATTCTGGTAACTGAGCAAAACACTAAAGTGACTGACATGATCCAACAGCTTATCTGAATATTGCAATAAAATGTGGCACTTCTGGCTTAATCAGTAACTAGAACTTGTACTTCAGCACAGAGGAGAGAGGGAATGGGCAGGCAACAGCTCCTCAGCACATGCTGAGTGGTTATACCACAGAATAACTTTTTTCATTTTCTCTTGCAACTATCCGAGTGCCCTGTGAAGTATCTGGCTGTGTTATCCGTAAATCAAGAGGAGACCACACTGACCTCCAGTTTACAGCAGGGGAACTGAGGCAGAGTCTGCAGGCAAGACTGCAAGCTCGGGAAGCATCCAAGTACCTGCATCCCACTGAAGTCACTCCTCACTGGGTGACTGGGAGGCCCAGGGAGCTCTGTGGGTTGGGACTCCAGCTGGTCCTGCAGCTGTCTGTTGATGTAGGTCTCTAGTTGTATCACCAATTAAAACGTAACAGGTGCCAAATTTCGCCATCATGCTTTCCTTTAAGTAGTTAATACCTCCTGTAAGAGGATATCAAGATCAAGATTTGTCCCTTTGTGTTTTCCTTCATACCAACTTTTATATGCGATGTTTCAGATAAGATTCGCCAACTAGCATGCTTTCCTCCTCTAAATATACTTAGTAAACATGAATCTGAGTTCTGAAGCAGCCTGTATTTGCTTGAGTTTTCCTCATTTGTACCTTTAGGACTATCAACTTCGAGGAGGCACAGAAGGGTTAATTGTTCAGTGCTTTCTGCAAGCTATGTGCATTTGTGTACAGTGCTCTAGATGGATGTTCCATGCTTCATGTTGCACTGGAATAATAAAAAGAGCTGAAAGCTATTCCCTTTAATTCTTGCCCTTTAATTTTACTTCCTCCAAAGAATAATGAACAGAAGAAAGCAAAACCAAGCACTTCAAGGAAAAAAAAAAAAGAAATAAGTAGTACAGGCATTTTTCACAAAAACATTGGAAGGAAAAGCCCCTGTAACAGTAAAAAACATTGTATTTTAGTGAAAAACCTAAAGCTAGCAGTTCTTATTACCACTAAAAATATCTCCACCCCCACACACACACATTTATCAGGATGGCATCTACTGATGGGTTCTGGATGCTAATCAAGACCAGACCAGGTACAAACTAAAGCTGAACAACCCCCAACAAAGTAGGTCAAGAAAACTGGGAGAGAAGGGAAACTGTTGCTAGGTGGCAGTGTACCTTAAACAAAGAATACTGCAAATCATAGATTATTGGAAAAGTTTGTTATCTGCTAAAAGAGGTGTCATCTTCAGTGTCACCTTCAAAGCCTTGGTAGGAAGAAGAACCCAAGATGTACATGATACCCAGACTACATTATCAGAAGGACGAGAAACTGAACTGAAAAAGAAATAAAAACTTGAGACACGCTATCACGCAAGGCTCACAACGCAATGGCTCTCTGGGTCTATCAGTGCCATAAGAAAACCCAAAAGCTAGTGAAGTGAGTCTTGTACATCTTGAGAAGGCTACAGTTTTGCTTACTTTGTTTTATTCACCCTTCACTAAGCTCTTACCAGAAGCAGTAAGTAGAGAAATAAGCTTCCACCACAACTTGGCACAACAGTGAATAGTTGACAGAAAACCCAAGTGTGGTGGTGAGAAAGAAAGGCTTTTTAAGGCTACTTAAGAAACAGAACTGTTACTTTCCTGCCTTAAACAGTTTCAGTCATCAGTCCTAATATTTTCAGAGTAGAGCGAGAGTGGACAATGACATTTAACAAAAGCAGGTCACAAAAATTCATGCACTCTCTAGGACTCCAATCAAGAGGATGGAGAAAAAGGCCTCTGTAGAAAGCCAAGGTAAGAAGGGAGAGGCTAAATTTTTCTGGTATCCTTCTGTGTGTCCTTCCTGATGTTCCCTCCAACAGAAAACTACCTTAACATATTGCCTAAATTAGCAGAAGTGGTAAAAAAGACAGGCTGATGACATCTTGTGAACTACAATTCACTTGGTAAGAGAGCTGTTAGCAAGCTCACAGCTTGTCACAGAGAAGGATACGATGTTCTTGAAGGCAAAGACGAACTCTATATTCTTTTCAACAATATCTATCTGGGTTCAAGAGAGCAATTTTTTTGGAAAAGTATCTTAGATGAATGTGATTGTATAGATTTGAGGTATTTTAGAGCACAGAATAAAAGAAAAATTAAAGACACTTTGCTCCAACAAGGCTTTAAATACATAACTCAGGCCACAGCACAATCCTTACCGAGACATTTATCACATAATTCATCTTATGTTGACTTTCTACAATTACACTGTTTAAGCTTTTTTATACCACGTTCTGACACATTAAAAACTGGTCAGAAATAACGTATTAGGAAGCATGTGCCCCATCTAACCCTGCATGGGAATTCCTATACTGCTATACAGTAAAACCCACTCAGGTTACATGTGCCATATATTGTATCATTCCTCACAAGCAATCTTGACTGTGAAGCCTATTCATAGCAATTAAAATGCCAACCTTACTAACTTGTAGAGTTGCAGAGGGAATAACTTTTACAAGCCTCTCCATCGGTGTAGCTCACACAGGATGTGTGTTAACTTTCCAGGCAGACATAAACCTCTTAAGAGTATTTCCAGGTAGGGAAATCTTCTTTATCTGAAAAACTTCAGGGTGCAAATCTCAGGACTAAGGGATCCACTTTCAATAGATAAATATGGATGCAACAATCTTTGTTCTACTTCCCTCCAATGTCCCCTTCCTCAAAGATGGTGGTTTTAATTTGTGGTCAGTCTGAGCCTCTTTCTCTTCCTGGTAATTCGCAGCATCTGCCCTGCACAAGGTGGGAGGCAGAGAGTACCCCAGCCTTGTCCTCAAACTGTTGATTACAATTTGGGATCATTTTCAGTCGTGGACATGCAATAAACACTAACAGACAAGAATAAGCATGCAAGAGAAAGTGGAATAGTACCACACCTACAGAAGTAATTAGGAGCCAACCCCTGTTGATCTCATGAGCCCTTCCCTCGCTTGGGCAGCATTTCTGCTGGGAGAGGAGTTTCACCTGCCATCTCACCTCCCACTCCATAAGACTGTGCACAGCTAGTGGAAAAACAGTTTGAAAACAAAAATAAACAAACATAAAGCTGGGACTGGCTTAGACATTTTATGAAGACAAAAGAGAATATTCTGTACAATCTCCAGGCTAGGAAGTCATCAGGTTTTGTCATAGCAGAAATACTTTCATGCAGTGGCACAAAGGAAGCTCTCTCTGGAGAAAACACATTTCCCAGCAAACAGCCCAGATAGGCTTTTCTTCAATAACCAGTAAGAGGGAGATCTTTCTGTAGCATGCAGAAGGCACTGCGACTCGTTTGACATTGAAGTTTAACTCAAAATAAAATTTTCTGAGATTAAGAAAACTTTTGTTCTACTTCTGTTACTTCACCATCTGTGATGTGAAACCTGGCAAAGGCTCCAATTAGTTTCCTTTGTGTTATTATTGCCACCAGCACTCAAATGATAAACATTTATACAAAAGGAAATTCCTCTTCCTCTCTTTGCTGTCTCCAAAGAGTAGATGTAAATACTTTAAGAAGAAAACCTGTACCAAACTCACCCTGAAACCTCGTAATACCAGATTACACCCACTGCACTACAGAAAAAGGCAACGGCAGATTAAATCAATACAACACCTCTTCAGATAAATCTTTTCTCCAGCAATAAACACTCAGCCTGAGAGGAATCAGAAGCACATCACACCCAGAATGGCGAAATCCTGCAACATCTGCTTAAGGAACATCAGGGATGGATTTGGGAAGTTTTCTTCTCTGAGACATAGAATCCCTCGTCATGCTCCTGAAAGCCTAACTTTCAGAGCCATGTAGGTTGTTCTGCTTTGCCTCAGTTGAGCAGGACAGAGGCATCATCTGGCAAAACAAACTTGCCAAACTCTGAAGAGCAAGTTAGCACTAGTGTGTATTTACTTTTAAACTTTTCATTTATATATACACACATTTGACCACTGTTGCTATCCTAGATGGAACCCACGCAGAGTTGTGGTTAAGATGTTAAATTTGATTATTCTGGTAAAGTTTATCTTGGCACCTTACACATAACAAACAATCCCCTTATACAGAGTTTGCACACTGGTAGAAGCATACCAACACTAGGGGCACATGTTAATTTCTATTAAAAACATCTCTATAGGTGAAGTGGCAACGTTTATTCTAGCATAGGCAAGCTCTACAAAATCAGAATTGTTCACTTTTCTGTCCAGATGTTAATGATCCATGATCAGGAGTACAACCTTGACTTTGGCATTTATTCACGCAGTAATTTGCCAACAGCCTATGTCAACACGTTCTCAAATGTTTTTTTGTGGATTCTGGGGAGGGGGTGGGGATTTAGCCCTGCCTGCTTGCCTGCTGCTGGGTTTGTTAGATTCAAATAGAAGAAAGAGGAAATCTGACACATGGAGGACACATGGGGATGGATAAACAGAAAGTTCGGGGGTGATGTTTTATAGCCACCATAAACTCTATCTACTACACAGGTGGATTGTGTCATGTAACCATGGGCAGTCCTGGTGCTGCTTTTCTCACCACAGACCAACTGAGTAATCATTTGTATGTGTGTGCATACTTCCACAGCTTCCAGCCTACTGTAAGTGCTCTGCCTTTTAGCTCTGGGTGGGGTCAGCAGCTGGCAAGCTGCTCCCTCTGCCTTCCAAGGCAGCAACTTAGCCTGTGCCCTCCAGAGCTCAACCCCCATGGGAACATCCCCAGGTCCTGCAGTGGCAAAGTCCTTTATGGAAAAAAAATAAAATAATAATTGCAAATTTTATTGGAGCAGGATAGCACTTCTACACCACCAATCTATGCTGAGAGCTGCACTACACAGACTGGGGTCTTCCAGTTTTCATTTCCAGTTGCTTGCACGCTGGTGCTTTGTACACCTCTTTGAGAAGCAGCACAGAATTTAAATAAGTGGCTTATTAATTGAACAGCAGTTTGTTTTTTTGGACAAGACAGTATGCCTTCTTGCTGAGGCCTCCTGCATAATATCATTCTGTTGTGGCACAAACGTCCAAACGATCTTGCTAAAGAGTTGACTTTAAAAGCTCTACAGCCACAAGGCTTATGAAAATAAGCCCAAACAGGTTCTTTGATCCTTTTTCCTTACCACTCACATCTGGCTGAAAACTTCACAGCAAGAGCTTTGTCCGTTTCCGTTTTGGAAAACTCGGCCCATTACAGTTCTACCAGAATTTCTACTAATCACAGGCACAATTTTATAGTAGACAGAGCCAATACAACAGCTTCTAGCCCTAAAATGACACCAAATCCCATGTGGCCTGACCACGTCCTCACTGCTCCCCTTTCGTTTTCTGTGCTGACCTCCTTTAGGGAGCTAAAACTGCAGCAAACTAAACCTATCTGAAGAAGTGTGTAGGTTTTTTTCTGGTTTAACTCCCAGAGGATCAGATAAGCAACAGAGGAGGGACCAGCTGAACAGCAGCAATCTATCTAGTCAGTAAGCTGACCTGAAACATGGAACAAGCACCCTAAGCTACTCTGTTGAGTAGTTTGTCTTATGGATGACTCCACTCAAACAGTGGGATGGATGTCTTCCACTTAAGGCATGGATTGGGCTCTCTAACTCAAACCACATTAATAATGGTTCCAAAACAGACATCATGGAAATACTGTTTACAGTCAGTGACCAGATGTCTTTTTGGATCAAAACAAGAATTTTCACTGGTTTTCTCTGTTATTCAATTAATTCTATACATGGTCCCAAAGTTAGGCTGATTGGTCTGAAAACTGCCAGACTGACTTTCTGATCCTTTTTTAAAGGCTAGTACTGCATTATATATATTTTTTTTTTTGCATTTGTGTGTCTACACCTTCCAAAAGTAACTTTGAATGATCAGGAAAAGCAACTGTTTATTGTTTATAACTATGGAATTTTAAAAAATAAGTAAATAATGATGCAAATACTGATCCCTCCCCTTCTTCGTCCTCCTCCACCAAGTCTTTACACACATTTATTCATCAGCAGCAGAACAGACACCGAAGAGCAGCAAGTATTGGCAACACAAGTGAAAAATACCCTGGAAAATGTTAGAGTGTCAAGAAACAGGCATTGTTCAGAAACAGAAACGGTTCCAGACAGTGCTTCTTTCCCCCCAAACCCCTGCAACTTCTACTTGAAGTGTCTCAAAGTTCGTGTGCACCTCCCGTGGAGCTTTAGATGTATAGCTAGAAGAAACCATAGGCAACACGGTGTGAAACACCAACAACAGCGCCCGAAAGGCCCACGGCCCGAGCTGTAGGGGCACTGCCCGCTACTCGGCACACGAACAGCGGCAGCGGCGGGGCCGATGTCGCAACCCAGCAGGAGTCCACCCGGCCGCGGCAGATGAGCTCGGTGCACGCTCAGCTCCGCGGCCAGGCTGTCAGGCGCCGCACAAGCTCTCTTTTGCCCAGCATTCGGGTTTTGGCAAACCTGAGGGCCACTTACATTCTCATGCCGAACTGCCAGGGGCCAGGCTTCGTGCGCCCCTTGTTTTGGAGCGCGGACTTCCACGCACCCACGGCAGGCGAGAGCAGCC
>VZRW01008286.1:133022-151574 GCA_013398125.1 Aegotheles bennettii
TGGCCTCCGCTTGGGTTCGCTACAAAGACCCGATGTGTGTCCCCTGCTTAAAAAGCAAGACAACACCCCCCGAGCTTCATAAACCTTAACCGGAGGTACGATAAAGAAGACATGAGTGGTGAAGGTTGGCTCTTGATGCTATGCCCTGCGAGAAGGTGGCAGATCCAGTCCCCGAGGTAGCACTCCCAGTCCCACCGTGCCAGCCTTTGTGGCGTGTTATAGAGAGGGACATGAGAAGGGGAGGTGAGAAACCAAAAACTGAGGCAACGGAAGGGATCCTCAGCTTGAGGAAGCAGGGTGGGGTGGGATGGGGCAGCGGTCCAGAGAGCTCGGTACTGCGGGGCAGGGCAGGGCAGGGCAGGGCAGCACCAGCATCTTCTGTCTCTGCCGCCCTTCCGTGCAAGGTACGCTTAGAAACACTGCTGTCCTCTAAGACACCATTTAACACAAGTTCATGCTGAAAGATGGAGTAAGGTGCTTTAGTTCCTGGCATTGTGGTTTGGTTGAGTGCTGACAGACAGAAGTTCACGTACCTCACCCATTCTCGGCTGCGTGCAGTATTGCGAATTATGTGTTTCACAATACTTGGTGTTTTATGTATTTCTTTCATCTTGGAAACAAGTTGTACAACGCTCGATTTTTTTGGATTGCTCTGTTGTAAGTTTTCTCTGAATTGCAGAGACTCAAACGTATCTTAGCAGATTAAAAAAGCCAATTAGCTAAAAAACCTTCCTGACACTAGACTTCATTTTTAGAGGCTTGACTCTCACATCTGAGGGTTTGCAGTTGGCAGTGCTGTGTGTCTTCTTCCTCAAACTTTCCTGTGATTTCAGTGAAATATTCAAAAATGCCATTGTATTAACCAGAGGAAATTTAATTAATGTGCCTCACATTAACATGTCTCAGAATGTGGTCACTATTGCGTGAAACCATCAGCTGTCCCTCCCAAGATAAAAAAATCAGACACTCTTATTGTGCAATACAATGCACTGAGGGAAAACATAAGAGAAACCAATGTTTTACTTATAGCTTTGTAGGGCTTTTTGCAGGGAAACTGTATTTGAAATCCCCAGTGTGGGAATCCCAAGGGTTTTCTTAGCTACTAATCCTGTTAATTCTTGGAAAAGTAGTAATTTAGAACTGAAAAGCATTGCACTGTAAGACATGACACAGTGTAAAGTATTACTCATTTTACAAGTGACCTCTGCTGTGAAAATTCAGTGTTTCACTTCAGTATAATGAGAAGTAAGTGCTCACATACAATCGAATAACTATGGCAGCTAGAATAATCCTTTACCCCGATTCAAAATACCAGAACCTTGAGAAGATGACTAGTTCTGGCAGAGGGCATGAAGAGGGTTACAACAACATTTTATAATTTGCACTGTTTGTCTCAGATCAATGGCAGATGAAAAAACACACTGCCACACACCAAAACCCACCACACAACGGACACAACTGTGTTATTTTAAAATACAGTCAACACAACCTGAAAGGTTCTAAGTACCCTGAGAGTCCTATGTACTCTTCTGTGTCAACCCTTTAGAAAGCCCAAGAGAATGGATTAACTTTTCCTCAGCTAGTAAAGGAATCTTAAAGAGTTAGCAGCCCAAACCTGTTCCAGTTTGGTGTCTGAAGTATAGTATGAACTACCTTGATGCAGATCCAGCTGGATGGTATTTGCACATAATGTACACAGTTAACATTATAATAGATGTGTCTGTACATATTGGCATCTGAGCTAATTGGGGAAAGAAGGTGAGGCTGAACCATCCCCTTTAAGATAGCTGTAGTGGAAAAGAATTTTATTTCATTTTCGGCAGGTGCAAGCCTGGACTCGTAGTGATATGGTCTCATCTTGAAAAATTACTCTTTTACAAATTGGAGGCATCTTCAATTTCAAGCTGTCGTGTTATCTTTATGGAGCTCTCTCTTCGGCATGGTCCTAAGTGAGGAGGAAGAATGCAAATGCTGTTATATTTGGAGAAGGATAATGTTACTCTCCAGCTGGATACAACTGCATCCAGTTGTTGTCCTTACTGGTGGAGTGTGATTAATGTTGTTCCATGACAGTAGTATTGGCTTCTTGGCAAATTTCTTCAAGCGCAGTTCCTGTGCTTAGAATGTTGCTAGAAACAACTGCAGACTGGAGAGAGGTGAAGGCATTTGCAGATATGTACTGGGACAGGGGGAGGAATGGAGAATTCATGGGGTAAGCTTGGAGGGCTTCTCAGTTGAAAGACTCCAAAGATTTAATAGAGGTTCCTAATACCATAGTAGTAAGCCTAGATAGATCGATAGATGCTCAGTTACATTTCTCCTGTTTAAATTGTGAACATTCTGTACATATGCTACAGTTCAAAATGCATACTGTGTGTATGTTTCATACTGCCAATGTTGTAAGATGATATAGATCATATTTTTTGTCTTATGAAAATGCAGAAGACTCAAAATAAACTTCGAACAGTATATACTGCAATCTGTACTGTATGTTACACATCACAGTGTGATTTTGCTATATGCAGCACATGGACAAATGCCTGTTCTGCTGTGTAGCTTTCATGTGCACAAGGATTTCAACTCCCAGGCTTAGACAAGAGCAGATTCTCCATCACTGAAACACCAGTGAGATATGTGTTACAGGAACAAGGCTTATTTTCCTGGTTGCCCAGCACTACTCAGGCTATTTTCAACAGCTTACAGCTTTGCTGTGCTGTAACCATTGCAGTTGCAATACTGCAAGTCCATTCTTGCCTCTGATTTAAGTGCACATTGAGTATTTCAGCCCAAACAGTCTATGTATTTTTGTGAATAATGCTTAGGAAAAATACTCATTCTAACATTTTTAGTGATGTTGAGAAACAACAGTGGCATCAGACTTTGAAACAGGGTCAACAAATTAACCTCTGTGTCAAAGATACTCTGGCCAAATTTATTTAGGTTATAAGCCCCACAAGAAGAGAGGTTTTATATACTCTAGTGACCCGCTGGACCTTTGGAGCTTAATTCCGTGAAGATGCCACTAGAACTGGGTCTGCTTCCAGCTCTCAGCTCAGCAGCTGTTTTCTCTGAAAGTGAAGCTCTGAGCTAATAGAGATCAGGCTGAATTCAGGGCAACGAAACTAAAAGCCTTTTTGTTCACTGCTCCCTGTCTCCCTTCCTGCTGGAATACAGGCAAAGGGAAGTGCAGTGATTTAAGTGTAGGACGAAAAGGCTACAGACATCTCAAATCTTACTCATTAGGTTTCAGACTAATACATTTGATTCTCACTTTGTGTTCTCTCCTCTGAGAACAGGTCAATTTGCATTTAAAGCTTTTGTAACAGTGCTGCAGCCTCTCTCCCATGACCTCCTGTGTCAATCACAGCTGATGACCCTGAGCTCTGAACAAGACCCCATGCTGAGAGGGGCAAGAAGTCCCATTCATCTGCCCCTGCACTTCAAATGTTGTAGGCCCACTCCCCACTATCGTGTGGAGGACTGCCATGCCAAACACATATCTGTTATGTGCACCAACACAAGAACTCTGACTGTGTCAGGGGAAAAAAATGCTGAGAAGTCTGCAGAGGCAGGGGTAGTGGGATTGGCTGGTAGAGGTGGGGAAGTGAATAGGCAAAGAGGTCACAAATGGGAGCTAAGGAGGGAAATAGAAAAGAGGATTAGGAACAGGTGAGTAGAAACTAGGGATGAATGAGCAAGATGAAATCTAGGAACCAAAGGAAAGGGGAGGAGAAAGAGGAGAGTAAGAATAGGAAAGACTTTGAGGAGCAGGAGTGTGAGAGAATTGACACTGTCTTAGTGTGGAGATTAAGGTGTGGAATTGTGATATGACTCAAAGACTAAATCCAAGAAGAGAGGTGGAATTGGAAATGAGTGGGAATGGCAGTATGGGAGAGGAGAACCCAAAAGGACTGTGATCAAGGCCACTGAGATGGTTCCTAAAGTTTGCAGGCTGAATCTCATCAGAGAATAAGGAAGCAATTTGGTCAAAAATTGACCCTGGGAAAGCATGAAAGGGATGGGCAAGAGGATCAAGATAAGAAGGGATCAACAGAAGAGGCTACATCTTCCTGGCTGCAGTTTCATGTTGTCTAAGATGGTACAACTGCAGAGCTTCAAAGGACATGGTCATATTTCTCCTTACTGCCATCTGTGCCACAAGTCATGCAATCCTGTGATTTTCCTTTTGTTTTATGTAACAATCACATGGTTACAGTGGGAACCAGTTACCTCCTCATCTGACAGAGAACTCGCTGAAGGAGAAGGAATGGCATGCTACAAGATAAGCCATTGATTCAACTCATCCTAAAGGCACAGAGTCATGAGCTTGTGCAAGGAAATGGGGTGGCAGGCTAAGTTGTGGACTGTGGGAAAGTGAGACATCCTATTCTGGGAATTAAATGAAAGGGAGCTGTGCTACAGGATTTTCAGTCCTGGTGGTGCTCAGAGAAATGCTGGTATGATGCCATGGGGGAGAATTTTCATCTTTTCACTCTGACTTTTTAATGAGAAAATTTTACTACATATACACTTCTATAAGGAACTAATTTAAGAATGGCCTTTACAGATAAATCTAGATTGTTCAGACAAAGGCTGTAGGGCTTCTGCTTCTTTCTTGCAGTAGCTGGAAAATTGGTGAGGCAAGGAGATGACTGCAAGAGCAGTGGCTGTCCTGGCTAAGTTAACTAAAGACACTCCTTGAGAGTTATATTCCACCCGTTTTTGTGTTAAGTCATATACTGTCATACTGCTTATTGGCTAATTATCTGATAGTCCTTCCTTTTCTCCAGGCTCAACTTGAAGGCTTGGGTCTGATTTGACAATATAGTAAGGTATTCAGCTGTGTGCCCTGAATGACACCACAAAATTCCAAAGATCACCATATTCCCTGCACAGGATTATGTGGACAGAATTTGTGAAAGTTATGATGAAAAATAAATGGAACCACATCATACGTAACTTTATTAAAGGCCTACAAATCTGGGATTTCCTAACTTTCTTACGGCTGACTTTGTAACTTTCAAACCATACTTTTTGCTTTTCATTGCTATAATTCAATTTTACTTGCCTAGGGAATAGTGCAGTCTTTGCTAGCAACAAATATTTTGGTCAACTAAAGAGTGTTTGTACTATTATAAAGACAAATATAGTGTATTAACTCATTAATTGGCAGGTGTACATATATAAACAACATCTGGACAGTTTTCATTTCTCTGGAGTAATGAACATAGCTACAGCACAAATTGGAAGAAAGGTGAGAAAGGAGAGGAGAGGAGAGGAGAGGAGAGGAGAGGAATGTAAAAAATTCAGCTCTCACAATCCTGTCCATTATAAAGATGAATCAGTAACAGGGTGAAATACCCTGATTTGCTAAGAGAAACAGTTCAAGAGAAAGTCTTAAGAGTACACAGTTACTCTAGTGAAAAGAATGAATGATTGTAGATTGCAGATGAAAAATCCTAAAACTAAATACTAAAAATCCTAAAAAAAGTATTGCTGGTGGACTGTGGTGTAAGAATATTATATGCACCAAATGGTTAGACAGTAGAAGCAGTTGAAGGGGAGCCAGTAAAATCCAGACATGTTTGTCATCAAGGATGGTAATACTACTGGCTTCAATGCAACTGGGAACATTTCTGAAACCCCACAAAGGGAAATGCAAGACATATATGATCACAAACAAAATCATTAGCTGGGGTGTTGTCCTAAAATTATTAAGCATTTATGTCAGGAATGCTAACTGTTGCAAAACGAGGCAAATAAAATGGCAGATACATTTAAAAAAATAGAAGAAACTGTTTAAAAAGGAGACTAGACCTCCTAAACCAAAATAAAATTAGCAATACTCTCAACAACTTACAAGCTGTCTTGGCAAGAACAAACAAGGTAGAGCAGTGCAGAAGAAAATTTTTGAAGTGCAATGTTAAGAGTTACTGTATACATGGAAGTTAATTAGCAATAGAACACAGGATAATTATCAACGAAAATCACATTTTATGTCAAAAAGTGGAGATACACACAAGTTCTGAATGCACACTTGTGTGTGCACATTCACACTGAAAAGAAATGCAGTTAACAAATGAGATTTCAAGGAGAAAAAGCTCATATAGATCTGAAATATGGCTTGAATAACATGACTCCGTCACAGGATTTTGAAACCCTGATGTCTTAGACTAGAGCTGACAGTGATTCCCAAGGTGCTAACTATACTCGCACACAATCAATTTTTCTGTCTTATCAGCCACTTCTGGACCACAGTTTATCGATACATTAGTGCTACGGATCTTTTAAATCATGCCTTCAAATGTGATAAATTTGTGTTCTTTGACTTTTGTTAACTTATTGCATCTCTTGTTCATCTATTGTTACTTTGTATTAGTGGTCTTGCTGATCAATCATGTAATGATTTAAGATATTATTTAAATATTTTCTATTTTATTGTACATAATTTGAATTAAGCCTAAGTGTGAAGAACAGAAAGCAAACATCATAGCACAGCAAATTCGAACAATGTATGTAGAGTCCCAAAACTGGCTTAGCAGCCAGTTGTTCAGAACTAATGTGTGATCAGTTAAGTCAAGGGTACTCGAGAGTGCTTAGCATTTTTTGTGATTGACTTTTAAAAAACCAAATCAGATGTACTTCAGGATGATTTGTACGCTGCTTCTTTCTTTCCCTTTAGTCTCTGAGTTTATTACTTTTACTGTTTCTTCTCCTCAGAAATCTCTTGATTTGAAACCAATATAGAAGTGTTTTGAATCTCAAAATGTATGGTTTTGACAGGAAAAAAAATCTGGAGCTGTTCTCTTCCACCTGTCCGTGACCCTTTCTGACTCATGCTCCCACTTTTGGTATGAAGATGTTTGATTTGCTCATGAATCAGCTCCTGATCCATCAGTTTTCAATTGTGCATATTAAAGTAAGCCAAATCTGTATTAGTCCTTTGTCATTTATTGAGCAACACTCATCTTGTTCGCAGGGGCATGTATGTTCTTGCTCCAGAGATGTCATGACAAGGCTGGCACAGACACTAATGGCCCATCTTTATATCAGTCAGCAGGTTTTAATCTTGTGCTGCAAATTTAGCGAAGCCTGAAGTAGGCCCAAAGCTATTGGGGTTGCTAATAGGTGCTTGGCTGTACATGGGGCACACCTATAGGAGGTGGTCTGATTAAAGGAATTGGGCAGGGGGTGGGGAAGAGTCTGTACTTTGGACTCCATCCTAAATAGATACTTTTGCTCCATTAAATCTTCCGTGGGAGGATAGAGACTAAGCTCAGGCAGGTCTAAAATTAAACCTCAGAAGTTACGTTGTTTCTCCCTCAACTAAAGAGTGGAGCAAGCACAGATCCTTTAAAAGGGGAGGTAGGAAATACATATGGAGCCAGTATATGGCCACAGTTACCTTCCAGATTTGTCACAAGCTGAGTTAAAACTGAGGCCATGTGCACTTTATTATGATATTAGAAGGCACTTTTGTTCCCCTCTACACATGTACTCTGGTTGGCCTCCAAAGGTGATCAATGTATGAGAAGGGAGGTGATACTTTCCTAAGTGTCATCTCCACAGGCAGAACTGATACCACTAAGAAGGTGTAGGAATAGAAAGAGGAATAGAAAAGCATATGTAACCCTATGAATTCAAGCACTTGTCTTTCAAAATAGGAGAGAACATGTAATTCATAAGCAGAATTGCTGAGTTGGCTCTGAGAGGTAAAACAATTAGGATTTGTTCCTTAGCATATGCACACTCGTAAGTGAGATGGTCTGTGGGTCATCACAGTAAGTAGCTAATGAGGGGAAGGCAGCAGTAGACGGAGGCATTTATATGGGAGGCTTATAACAGGATGAGTTTCAATAAGGCCAAATGGCGGGTCCTGCACTTGGGTCACAACAACCCCAGGCACTAATACGGGCTCAGGGAAGAGTGGCTGGAAAGCTGCTCCACAGAAAAGGACTTGGGGATGCTGGTTGACAGCTGACTGGATATGAGCCATCAATGTGCCCAGGTGGCCAAGAAGGCCAGTGGCATCCTGGCCTGCATCAAGAACAGTGTGGCCAGCAGGAATAGGGCAGTGATTGTCCCACTGTACTCGGCACTGGTGAGGCCACACCTTGAGTGTTCCGTTCTGGGCCCTGCACTTCAATAAAGACATCAAGGTGCTGGAGTGTGTCCTTGGTGCAATGCCATTTCTCTACAGAGAGCAAAGGCCTGATTTCCAGCCTGGAATAAAATGATGTGTTTTCTTTGTTCGCATTTCCAAGCCTAACCATTACTTTTTCCTTCTGCCAGGTCCACCTCTTTCTGCTTTTGTTCCCTGCTTGATGTTTCCAACTGGTTCTCTTTTGCACATCCCAGGTGGCTTCTGCTTCCAGAGACGCATAGGTATTTGCACCCGAAGATACCCTCCTTCCCCAGTTTTAGTTTCTGGGTGAGCTGTGTTTTGGGCTGTGGCTTCATTTTATTCCCCTTACTCCAGATAGAAGCATCACTGCTCCTATGTTTGTAGGAGAACTTGTGAAGGTCAATAACAAGTTACATCAGCTTCAAAAATGTGTTATCCCAACATCCATTATGCTCTTGCATTATATTCACAAGCACTAAATGGTGATATATGTATTTAACAGGCCTCTGTAAACTTCAAAATTATATATATTCAGCATATAAATTATCATATTTCCTTCCTTATTTTGGAAAAAGTCCCATTTAATAGAAAAACAAGACTTTCCTATTGCTTTTTGTGATACCTTATGGAATTCTCTATCATCTCAGACACAATTTTATATTACATACCACAGGCTGGTTGAAAACATAACCATAGCATGATAATTTTATGTTGAATTCTTTATTAATTTCTTCTAAAAAAAAAAAGTAAAATAAACACCTAATTAGTGGTACCAAATTACTGAGAAATTTTGTGCTTCTTAATCTTCTCTCAAAATTAAAATTTACTTCTATTTACATTTAGATTTATAACCCAGTGCTAGGACGTTAGAGTAGAATAAAAATTAGTTTGCTTAAAGAATTCATTTACATCAGTTTACTTGCTTAAATATCCCTATCAATTGTTTCTTTCTATAAAACTTTGTTATATTTTTCGTTATATATATTTTAGAAAAAAATTGTTCTTCATCCAGTATATCACTTAAGCACATACTTGGCATTAAAGCCTGAACGTTCTTATTGAATTCAAACTGGGAGACTACTTGAGAAGTTCAATGATACAGTGAGGAGCATCTGCTGGAAATTTTGTGCTTTTAACAGATACTATTTCAGCTCTGAAAACACCACCAAAGACTTGAGCCTGTAGTCTTTCACATTTAGAACTCCTACCAAAGTCAGGAGAAATCTTCATGAAGCAGAAAAGTGTAATAGTATAATTATTCATCTGCTAGAAGATGGCATATTATTCTATCATCTATTAAAATAAAATTGATACCTTTACAAGTTTCTGTCTCAACAACTTGGAAAGCCATAAAATGTGCAGAAATTGCTAAGTATTTTTTTCTTTTCTGAATCTTAAAATTTTGTCCTTAAACATTTATAGAAAGTCAAATATTAGGGAAATATTTTCTCCACTACAAAGGTATCCATCTTCCCACAGAGGGTTTTTCTAAGTAAAATCTCAGGGAATGATATTAGTTACAAACTAGTAAAAAATTTCAAATGTCACAATTCACTTTTATTTTAAAAAGATTTTTCACTGATAGAAGAAGCATTTTGCATTGAGATTTATTGGCAGTGCAACATGTTGAGTTTCAGGTGAGCTGCTTGTATTCTGGAACTATCTGAAGAAAATAGACTCTTAAAGTACACCCAGAAAATGTGAATAACTCTGGTACCTGTAACTCATTCATTTTATCAGTTTAACAGTTAATGTTAGTTATTGCAAATATGAAAATAAGGAATTGTATTTAAAGGGTTTACAAAATAACTTTTCCCTTTACGGTTACTATTCCTGCTCTAAATGACAGCAAACAGAGTGAGGCAACAATCAGATCGTTCATGATCTGATAGCAATGAGGGTGTTTCTCATGTCTCCAATACAACTATGCCAGGTTACATCAATCGAGGATATGACCCAGAGCTCTGAAAAGCACGTATCATCATACTGGCCATCACAAGCGGCCTATTCTTTTTTTCTAGACAGTAGTTTGCATCAAAGGTAGTAGTGTAAGCTGCAAGGTCTTGGCGGGAGTTGATTAGAGAATGGTCGGTGTAAAGAATAAGTCTCCTAATTTCGAGGGAAATTTTGCTTCTGCTTGGAACAATGAGAAGGTGCAGTCCTTTCGAAACACTTAATTACATTGTAATATTTATTAATGTAAGTATGGACATAGTTGTTATTGCTATTACCCTATTAATATCCACCCTCATCCACATTTATCGATCTTGCTGATCACAGAATCACACAGAATCACAAAATCACAGAATGTTAGGAGTTGGAAGGGACCTCGAAAGACAGATGTATAATACCTGATGATTATTTTTAGAAATGTCTGATCCTGCTAAGCATTTGTCCTTTAACCTTCATCTGGAAAGGTTTTGTACTCATATTTAGCTTTGAGCATGTGAGTCCAAAGTGCACCTGTATTCTGGCTCCAACATCTTGGCACAGAGCTGCTCCAGTCTGGGGGCTGGGTGCCTCAGCTCCACCCTACATCTTTGTGTCTGGTCCATTTGACATGTTCTAAGTGTTGTGCTTTTGAAAGATGTCAAATCAGTGGCCCTCAAGGTTGAAGTTTTATGTATATTCACAAAATGACAACAACATGGGCAATAGCCATGCAAGATTTATCACACTTCTTAGCAAACAGTTTTGCACAGAAGAAACCATGTCAGTCCTGTGAAGGTGTTTCAACCATTAAGTCATTCGACTTGATCCAAAGAGTCAAGAGCCACAATTCTTCAGCTTAGACTGAGCAGTCTACTAATTTATTTCATGTTATACCTCCATAAACAGCTGCCTAGCCCAGATAGCACTTATTTTGACTAAAAGGTAATAGAGGTTCCACAAAACGTGGCTCTCGATTCCAAACTACCCAAAACAAGCAAAAGAATTCAAGTGTCTTTCCAAAGCCCAGCCTCTGCTGTACCTCTCCCTTGCTGAAAGGCTCTCAGTGCTGGAACTTGGCAGTCAGCAGGTTATTGCACTGAGAGGAATTTCAAATTCAAAGACCATCCAGATCTTAAAATGTCAACAAAACACCTGCTCTCCCAGGGTCAGGAGGCCACTGATGAACCACAAATGCCATTTTTAATTATGTACAGATTACTATATGGGAAGTTTAAATCACCTATGTCAATTTTTTGATGTAAGACTAAAACAGTGAGTGTTTAGTCTGCCAAAGCAGGCAGAAAACCTGCCTTTTAAAACTGGTTACTGATAATACTCAGCAGCAACAAACCCAGCAGTTCCTTGCTGTTCTTCCTATGACAAGCAGTGTATTCATCCCCAGCACGTCTACAGTCTCCATCAGTCTCTTTTTTTGATGTATGGCATTTTGAAAAGTAGTAACTAACACTGGATCAGGCGCAGATAGCTGATTTCCTCTGATGATCCTTCTGATATTGCTTGCAAGTTAAAAATGCTTGTGGACACAAGATTACCAATAAAGTGCTGCATTCAGAAGATTCAGACTTTAGTGCCAATGGGCAGACAGAACCTGTGTCCCCTTAGGATCTACCTCACTTTTCTTGATCAAGTTCATCTGATATACTTATATGGTTCTTAGAGCCTTTGCTGGCTCTCTACTTTACACTGTTTTGTTGAAAGCAAACAGCAAACTCAACCCATGGTTTGGGAGACTCAGGTTGGTCATTAGGAAGCAATTCATCACCAGGAAAGTAATTCAGCAGATGAAGAGATTACCCAGAGCAATCAGGTTTTAGCTCACCCTGGGAGATTTTCAGCAGCTGACTGGAAAAAATCACACCTGACCTGACCTCGAGTTGACAATAGTCCTGTTTCAAGTGAGAGCTTGCACTAGAAAATGTCCATAAATTCCTTCCAACCAACATGACATATTTGCTCTTTTGCTGCATTTTTAGGATTACTGACATTAACAGTCTGCTTTGAAAAAGAAAAACAATTGTTAAACCTGGATATGTAAACAAAAGTTGTTTCAGTAGTAACTAACAAAAGAGGAGAATGAATATAAATTTTAATGCTGGTATATTAAAATGAAAATCTGCATGGCCTCAGAGAGCTACAATGGGAATGCCTCCCTCCTCACCAGCCCACGGAGGTTTGCACATATGGTAACCCACTTTGCATTACTCAGAAACTTTATCACAACGTTTGAAAAAAGTGATTTGTGTTTTGGGATGTTAATTCATTTTTTAGAAACTTTCTTTTTATTGACTGCTAGAGATGGGCTGAAGCCAGTTGTGTCTGAAATGAAACCAAAAGCCTCATGAGCAGATGGCCTAGCATGTTCAGCGAAAGTGCTATCTGGAAATGTGGTGTATTCTTCACTAATGAAGAACCTCGAGGACTATCCTCTCTGTTTATCATCAACCTCTGAATGTGTACCATTCCCTTATTCTCATAGGCATTGCTGCAAATGAGAAATAACAAGTAGGAATAGCAGTAAGATTTGAAAGTGACACCATATTTATAATTTTGTTGCATATTAATAACATTAGATTTGTGTTTTTTCCCCTAATACCTAGCAGCACAAATACTTCTAAGGGTTAACTTATCCATATATGTATATATGACCTGCAATATGTCTGTATCTGTAAATTGAAATCACACTAAATGAACATTCTGATATCACCTTCTGTTTCCGTAGCATAGGCTACCTCATACAATTTTCCTTGCAATTTATTCACTGTAGAGATGAAGAGGAAGAAAAGGAGGCACAATTCCCACCAGCTTTCAGCCAGTTTCAAGGTTATAGCTGCCTTCTCCATCCACCACTTTCCTCCAGTTAATGTCGTGTTTGCCTGGCTACCACTGCCAAACTCTCAGCTTGGCTCCTGTCACATCATTAGCCGCCATTTCAACATAGCCTATTATGTTCATGATTAGGATGCTTAGATGTGTTTTAATGTGAAAATATGAATACATAGGTGTCTACATATGAGGCAGGTAGTTAAACTCCCGTTACAGTCAATGGAGACAGTTACCCCCAAATGGACAGGCATTACCATTCCACGCAGCGTAGCTCTCCACTGAGCACCAAGGGGAGCTGGACATCTAAAGCACATGCAAGCACCTACAAAAGAAGTCTAAATTTAAGGTGTCTTAATAGGGAGCTGAATTCCACCCTGGCTGATTGCCAGCAGTACTCTTGTTCTTCCCAAAATTCCCACTCGTGTTTTTTCCTCTCTCTGTTTCTGTTGTTTTTCTGCCCTTCTTGCTCCTACATGTCTTGTTTAGTTCCTTGGGGTTTTTTTGTCTCATCTCATCATTTGTTCTGTAACAATATATTCAAAATCTGCTTTTTAATGGCAACCTTTGGTCATACCTGGTTGAACTACTGCTCTGATAGCACGGCTTCCTCCACCTGACATTAAGTCTGGCACAAATCCTTTATCCTCTCACCTGTTCATATTTAACATACAAACTTGTTTGCTTGTTTGTTTGTTTTTCTGAGAGAGGGAGATTGATCATTATATTTAGATTTTGTTAGAAAAAAAGGAAATTTGTCATGACTGGTTAGTGGTTTAGTGTTATTGTTTCTAAACAAACACTGCCCACAGTCTCGTTAACATGCTGCCTGATCCTCAAGCATGCTGATTTTTAAAAGCCTTTAAAATCAAACGGAGCTGTGGAAGCTTATGCCATCACCTGATTTTTCTGCAAGTTTTTTTCCATGGTGGCTTGTGACTGTATCTATATGAACAACACAGCAACAATAAAGCAAGCAAAGAATAGAGCATGTGTGCAGTGCACAAATCATGACGATAATGCTGAAGAACCCTCAAGCTGCCCCAGATGTATCTCTCTGAGCAAATACTAGAAGACTAGGTCACATACAAGAAAACTATGAGCTATATTCTCAGCTTCATTGTGCTGGTTTAAATCTGGAGTGAATTGATTTAATTGACTCTACTCCAGCCTAACTGAGATCAGGATCTACACGTATAATCAATAAGGGAGGCATATTGACCTAAACCTTCTGGAAATAAAAAGATACTGTCAGGAACAGTCCTCTTGCAGGGAAACAGACAAAAACACCTGACTTTAAACAGACTTTTAAAAAACACATCTCTTATGAAATCTCCTGGGAGTGGGAGTTCTTTCAGTCTCCCAGGGCATAGCAAGCAAAGCAAGGTAAGTTATCTTGACACCAAGTCCTCGAGCAGCAGATCTTTTGGGGATTGAACAAAGTGCTCTGTAGAGCCAGCCTGGTTTATCATCAGAGTCAAATGTATCCTTGAAAAGTACAGCTGGGGTTAGGGATGCTGCAGAGAACACTTCTGTTACACTGTGCTTCTCCAAGCAAAGGAATCATCATGACTTCAGTTTCAGGGTAAGTATTTTTAGTGTTCCCTCCTCCTGAGGGGACTTTCTATCATAACCCATGGATTTGCATGGAGCTTATTGTGAGATACAGAGGATTTCTTTTATTTTTCTTAAAGAAGAGGGAAACACATGCTATTCAATAATCTTCTTTCATACAGTAGCCCTGTATGAATTATTTCCAGCAATCTTGAACTTTTAAGTGGGAATCTTTATCATATTAAATAGTTACTACGTTACACAAATAAATACACACATATTATGTGTACAAATCTCAGAAAATATTTTTTCTCTTTTGGTCATCTCAAATAATTCGTTGACACTTTGGGAGTCGTACAACTTAATGAGAACAATACCCAGTTGACCAGTCTGCCAGGAGAAATAAGTCTCTATTGTGAAAGGAAGAACAGAGGTGTTTTTTTCTTCTGGAGTTCTGATTCCTCATTAAATAGTAAGTTACTTTTGACAGATGTTCTGTAGTTGTATTCATTTTTAATCTTGGCCATATGGAGGCATAGTGGAATGACGTTTCAGACATTCTACCAGTCCAGGATTACTAAAGATGAGGGAAGCAAATGTCAAATCCACAAAACCATATAAAAATAGATTTTTCTTTTAAGTTTTCCCTCCAGAGAAGCTCAAAAAGAGAATTTCCCAAGTGTATCCACTAAAATTCTCAGAATCCCAGACAAGACTGCTAAGTAACTGAAATCAGGGAAAACTCTTGAAATCCTGTGGTAAGTCAGTAGATTTTGAGGGGTGAGTGTTCTCAGTTCAAATGAGGATACTTTTATTTGTGCTTCCTGCTGTAATCCATGTTTGCAAGCATCCCATTAGTGCAATTTTGCACCAAAGCTCCCCAAATTTTGTTTTTGTTTTTTTTTAATTGTATTTATATAAGCTAAAC
This sequence comes from Aegotheles bennettii, assembly GCA_013398125.1. Taxonomy (NCBI): domain Eukaryota; kingdom Metazoa; phylum Chordata; class Aves; order Caprimulgiformes; family Aegothelidae; genus Aegotheles; species Aegotheles bennettii. The sequence continues at coordinate 148,403 of VZRW01008286.1, forward strand.
TAACAATATATGGACTGGATAGTGGATGGCTTATGCTTTTCATTCATATGTGTCGGTAACAAAGGAGTTGCCCTGTTTTCCAGAAGAGGAATGTGAATTGCTAAGGAGAAGAGACAAGGGTAGCTGTGCCCCAGCCAGTATTTTCAGGCTGGTATTTCTGAAAGAAGCAATTCTAAATCAAACATTTCATCTGTTTATTTACTACATGCAGGAGCCTGGTTTTCTCAGTTGGTTGTTAAACAGAACAGCTGTCTACTACACATCTGTTTTCAAAAAATATTAGCAGATTGTGCAATGAAAGATTAGGGAATCTTATTTTAATTTGAAATGAGATAATGGGACAATCTTAAACTCAGGATCTGATCCTGAATCTTTGTTTTGCTCTGGAAAACAGTGCTGAGCAAGTAATGCTGGGTATCTTCCTACTGTCCAGCCTACCAATCTGGGTGACATGGTAGCAGTCTTTGGTAACATCTGTTTGAAGCCTGGGGAAACCAGTAATCAGAAGACAAGTCAATGGAAGAGTTCTCTCGGTTTAGAAAATTATAGTAAATACACTGATTGGCTACTTACGATTTTTTTCAAATTGTGGTTGATAGGCCTAAGCACAGTATTTGAAGGCCAGTGACAAGAGGAATGTGCACAATCTAAGCCACTACATCTCTTTCACCGTGGACTGAGGTGGACTAATTAATCTTTGCTTTGCCATGGATTTAGCACGTATTCACAGATGGTTTTTGCCTTTCAGCTGATGTGATATACATAGCAAAACTGCAAGAATTTGGCAGAATATTTGAGTCCTGAGTTCTGATTTGAGCCTGGCTTCTACCTGTTTAACTTCTCATTGTGTTCTTCCTGCAAAAATACTTGCAAGGTGCTTTGAAGATGGAATCCACGGTGCCATAAGTTAATGACCCAAACCCCATTTGAACTAAGGCCTGTCTGAGTGCTTTCTCTTGGGTGGTTGCTTCGTGACACCTTAAAAAAGCCCCAGTCATTAGAAAGCTCTCAGCAGCTGTTTTCTGAAAATCAGAGCCCCTGTTGAAGACAATCACAATACCAGTTGTGTTAAGATGGGCATCAAAGAAGATCTGACAGAGCTTACTCGAGGCAATGAGAAGCAGTGATATAAAAAAAAAAACAAAACAAACAACAAAACAAAAACAAACAAACCAGAAAATAACCCAAATCAACATGTTACATAGCCAGAGATAAAGAAAAACCTAATATTCTCCTGTAGGTAAAATCTCTCCTTCAATTGAGCTATGTGAGATCTTTGCCTAAGATATAGACTCCTTGCAACATGGAAGGAGATGTATAATCAAACTGGAATGGCTCCTGCTGTGACAAAGTTTTCTGTCTTCATTTGTGTAGATTTTCTGTGTGATAACCGTTATTTTTTAAGTACGAAATTCACTCCTTTTTTGTCATGGAAAATTCCCACAACTTCTCATTTCTCAAGGGGAATTCCAGCCACACCAAGTGAAAATTGTTTAAAGGAACATCTGTTTTTTCTCATGAATTATATGACAACATCTTAATAGAAATGCAACCCGTCTGTATATACTTCTGTGCCTTCACCCATTAATTACAAAGACATTAAGGTTCCATTTTACTGTGCTTTAAACATCTGGTGCCAAAAGAAGCAGCAAGGAGAAGGGAAGCGTGATTATGTTATTAGACTCAGCAGTCTCAAAATACTGATCAGCACTCATTATTGTCTGTTGCTTCCATATGAGGCTAGTCTTTAATGTGCAAATCACTGACTACATATAGGCATCTTATCGAATATATATTTAAAATAAATAGATACTGTTTTATCCTATTGTGCAGTATTTTAAAATAATCTCAATTTGTAATAGTCAACAAAAGCATCCTGTGCTCTGTATTCAGCCAACTTTTATTACCAATGTGGTAACACATCCAAATTTAAGTCTGGCGTCCCTGCAATACCTGTAAGACTTCCTTGGAATTCAATGCTACACCAGGAAGAGAGTTACAATCAAGCTTTTAATTCACTCCTGTGGCCGTCGTGCTAAATAACCAAGAGAGGCAGAATAATCAGCCCTAGCACAGTGGGAGCTATCCCTTCTTCACATTTGCAGTGACTATAGCCAAGGCACAGGGTTAAACACCATGGGATAGTGAGACTTGAGACTTTGACCTGACTTCCTGGCCAAAGCTGGCCACAGCAATGCCAGCCAGGTCTGCGTCCATGAAAGAAAAGCAAATGATGGTGAATATTCATAGGTTCCTAAGGAAAGGCTTCCACTTTATTTGAAACTAAACCAGCTCCAAGTTCCAGCATCTGTTTTTATGCTTTAAATTACCCCAACTAGTTTCTTCATTTTCCAAAATTGCACTTCCTTAAAATGCTTTCTATTACACTATCACATTTTACTGTGCATTAAACATCTGGTATCAACAGTCTAAACAACAAAAAAGCATGATTATACTGTCAGACTTAATAATTCAGAAATATTAACCAGCTCTTATACTATCAGGAGTTTTTGGTGTGAAATTGGCCCTTGATGTGTATTTTGCACTTATGAGACTTTGCACATACCGGCATAAGATAACAGTGTTCAATCTTTCATGTAACTAACAGAGTTAATTTGCCTAAATGAAATCACTTTATCAGCAATACTCTTGCCCTGCAAAAACCAAGGGATTATCGTAGTTTGTTAAAACATACCAAATTGCGATCTGGAAAAAGGAGGCGGGAGGGACTTCTTCTGTGCAATAATAGATTAGGAAAGCTATTTAGCCTTAAGCAAACTTGAGAGCTATGGAGGCTGAACCATGTGGAAGGAGACCATAAAGCTCCTTGCCTGTTCAGTAACCAAATGACTGCTGCTTAGTTAGCTGTAAGCTTCAGTTTGAGACCTTTTGCTCCCATATTTAATTAAAACATCATTGTCATCTTCTGTGAGTACTGAGCTGTAATACTGCAGGCCTATTCAAGATCTGTTTCTTAATTGGTCTTAAATAGGTTAATTGTAATTCAAAGAACAAGTCATTACCAGTGGGATGCAAGTGTATGATGCAATGGGACAAAGCATAAGCTATTGGCTGGAATGGTTGATGAATAGAATAGTTATTATTTTAAGATTATCATAGAATCATAGAATGGTTTGAGTTGGAAAGGGCCTTTAAAAGTCATCACCCACCC
>VZRW01008286.1:152258-297009 GCA_013398125.1 Aegotheles bennettii
CCTGGGGCTGTATTTATATGGGGGATTGCCCCAACCTAGGTGGAGGACCTTGCACTTGGCCTTGTTGAACTTCATGAAGTTCACATGGGCCCACTTCTCAAGCTTGTCCGAGTGCTTCTGGATGGCATCCAGTCCCTTAGTCATGTCAACCCCAACACTTAGCTTGGTACCATCTACAAACTTGCTGATAGTGCACTTAATCCTACTGTCTATGTCATCGACAAAGGTATTAAACAGTGCTGGTTCCAATACAGACCCCTAAAGGACATGACTTGTCACCAATCTCCATCTGGACATTGAGCCATTGACTACTACCTCCAACCATCAAACCAATTCCTTATCCACTGAGCAGTCCATCCATCAAATTCATCTCTCTCCAATTTAGAGAGAAGGATGTTGTAGGAGTCTGTGTCAGAGACCTTACAGAAGTCCAAATAGATGACATCTGCAGCTCTTTCCTTGTCCACTGGTTTAGTCACTCCATCATAGAAGGCCACAAGGTTGATCAGACAGGACTTGACCTTGGTGAAGCCATCCTGGCTGTCTTGAATCACCTCCCTGTCCTCCACATGCCTTAGCATAGCTTCTAGGAGGAGCTGTTACATGATCTTCCCAGACACAGAGGTGAGGCTGGCAGGTCAGTAGTTCCTGGGGGCCTCCTTTCTACCCTTTTTAAAAATGGGTGCAATGTTTCCCTTTTTCTAGTCACCAGGGACTTCACCTGACTGCTATGACTTTTCAAATATCATGGAGAGCGACTTGGCAACTACATCAACCATTTCCCTCAGGACTCTGGGATGTATCTCACCAGGCCTCATAGACTTACATATATTTAGGCTCCTTAGATGGTCACAAACCTGATCTTCTCTTACAGTGGGAGGGACTTCATTCCCCCAGTCCCTCTGTCCATCCATCAGAGAGGTGTGGAAGAGAGGTTGCCAGTGAAGACTGAGGCAAAAACGTTGTTGAGTACCTGAGCCTTCTCCTCATCCATTGTTACCAGTTTGCTAGTCTGGCTCATTGTGGGGGGTATACTTTCTTTGATCTTCCTTTTCTGGTTGAAAAGGAAGATCTTCTGTAAGAAGCTGTAACCTGTAAGAAGCTCTTCTAATTTGCATCCCTTGCCAGCTTCAGCTCCATCTGTGCCTGGGTCTTTCTGACCTCATCCCTACATAACCAGACAGCACCCCTGTACTCTTCCCGGGATACCTGTACCTGCTTCCACTGCCTGTGCATTTCCTTCTTGCTTTTTAGTTTGTCCAGCAGGTCTGAACTCGCCCATGCCGGTCTCTTGCCTTTCTTGCCTGATTTCTTACACATGGAAATTGAGAGCTCTTACGCTCTCTGAAAAGTGTCCTTAAAGATCTGCCGCTCTGTTCTGCTCCCTTGTCCCTGAGGGCAGTTCCCCATGGGACCCTATTGATTAACTTCTTGGAGAGCTGAAAGTTTGCTTTCCTAAAACTCAGAGCCCTGACTCTTTGCCCAACTCCTATCCCTCAGGACTGTGAACTCCACCAGTGCATGATCACTGCAGCCCAGGCTGCCTCCAATCTTGATGTCACCAATTAGCTCACTTGCATTGGTGACCATCAGGTCCAGTATTACATTCTCTCATGTAGGGCTGTCTACTACTTGGCTTAAGAAGTTATCCTCAATGTACTCCTGGAGTCTTCTGAATTGCCTACAACTTGCCGTGGTACTTTTCCAGCAGGTGTCAGGGTGGTTGAAGTCCCCCAGCAGGACAAAAGCCTGGAAGCGCGATGCCTCCTGTAGCTGGAGTAAGAAGGCTTTGTCAATAGGCTCCCTTTGATTGGGGGGCCTGTAGTAGACTCCAGTCACAAGGTTCTCTTTGTTGCCTTGGTCTCTAATTCTCACCCATAAGCTTTCAACCTGCTATTCTTCAGAAACAACTCTTCATACTCCATCCAATTCTAGATGAGAGGGCAACTGCTCCGCTCCTTCTTCCTTGCCTGTCCCTTCTGAACAGCCTGTAGCCATAAATAGCCACACTCCAGTTGTGGGATTTGTCTCACCAAGTTTCAGTAATGGCAACCAGGTCATAGATCTCTAGCAGCCTGTTGGCTTCCAACTCCTGGTTTTTTGTTTCTTGCCCACGTTGTGTACATTGGTGTAGAGGCACTTCAGCTGTTGGCCATGTGACCTTCTTAGAGGAAAACCCCTTGATTTCTTTGAGGTATATCACTGGTGTTTTCCTGTTGGCTCCCATTACCTCTGAAGTCCTTGGATCCTCTCCATAAGGCTTAAAGTGTGACAGCGAACCCAGAACATCTCAGAGCAACAAGCTGAGGGCTCTCGCTAGTGTCCTGTCCCTAAGACCTTGGTATTATGGTTGGAAATGTTTTTATTGCATAGATTTCTGATGTTTCTTTCACCAGCCACCTCCTCTTCCCTACATTTGCTCTGTGGGATCTACCCCTACATCTGTTCCAAACTTAACATGTGCTAAGGGACCAGGAAACTTTAGTGAATGGTCCAACACAAATAACAGGGTTTAGTTAGGGACTTTTTTCTTCTCCTCAGTAATCATTTGCACTCTCAAAATGAAACTGATATAATTCTGACTGCCTGTGAAGTCTCACTGCCTGCAAAAAAAAGCTCTTGAACCCTTGTGGGATCCCTGGGGGCATCTGTGTGAGAGTGGTATGAACATGTATCCAGGACTTAATAGCACCATTGTTACATTACAATCACTTTCATGATCAAAGCATTTCAAAATGATACTGAAAGCATTTTCTAGGAAGCATAGCTTGTCTAGTAGCACTGGATTAAATAACTCTGTACAGGTTGGTTTCCCAGTTACATCAACAGATGCTATTAATATATTAATGCTTCTGTGTGGTGGGCTCTGGATGGGCAGCTTTTTCAGGTAATCTCCTTGAAATAGTGATGCATATGGAAAATGTATAGTTATATAATCCTCTGAAAGTCAAAGTAATTTAGGCATTCAACTAGGTAGATACAGATTTTGCATGAATGTTTTAAGGAAAGTTGCATTTTTAATCCTTTTACTGGCTTCTAGTGCTGCCAGGCATATAGTAACAACCTGTGGAAATTGGATAATGTAAACCTCTTCAACAGGCAGTGAGACTACCACCTTCCCCAAATAACCTGAAGCAGCAGGGGCTGCTGTATTCCTTGGCATAAGGAAAGAAAATATCTGATCAACCTGTCTGGCATTGCTTCCATCTGCACCTACAGGTCCTGGTGAGATTGCAGCACCCTCACACTCGATGGCTATAGTCCTGGGAAGCACAACAGTATTTCTTCCGTATGTCTCAGGGTTTTATACTGCTGCAAGGAGTCCTGGCACTATATGAAGTAATTTGCAATAGCAAAGTGCACAGAAAGATTCAGCGAATCTCCAGTACATTTAAGGCCAAAACTCGGTTTAAGTATGGCTTTCTCAGATAAGAATTTGAGATGGGGAGAGAGAAAGGTGTTCAAATTGTGCATTGTAATTTCTGGGGCTGAAAGGTTTTTTCATGGCTTTTGCAACATTTCCTAAAGCTGTTTTTTTCCTCTGGACTGTTGTTGCTTATCCAGATGCCCTGAACAGAGAACACTGCAACCCCAGATTCACTCTTAGATTTGTGGTCATGTAGTCTCCAAAGAGCTTAGCGGTCAGCAGGATTCATAAATGCAAATTGGATGCAACTGGGGTTAAACCATGAATTATTTTCAAAATTTGGACAAAGGTCTTAGTTGGCGTTGAAAAATTATATTGAGACAGTAGAGGACTTGAGTGTAAATTTGTATTTACAAAGTCTCTGTCTCCTGATGTCCTGGCTGGTACTTTGCTGGTTAATACTAACTCTAGACAATAGAGTTTGCTGTCAAGATCAGATAAATCTGTATTCTTCCCCTTATTCTTGCATTTGGCATAATAATTACCTAAAGACTTTGTTTTCAAAGAGGTACAAAAAAGCACATCTAACATGCCTGACCAGACACCCCAAGCATGCAGGCAGTGGCATTGGAGCAGGTGGATGGCAAAAAGGTTATTTTTAGGACTCTACAAAGCCAAAATCTGAAGACTCAAAGCATATCACATAAGTCGCTGAACAGCTGTTAGACTACTCTCAGTCTGCATTGAAATCCATGACCTAGAGGTAAAAGAACTGATTTTCGAGTCCTGTATGCTCTCCTTCAACCATTTTTGTTAACAAAATTTTACAACTCAGAAAAAGTGACAGCACACTCTGGGTGGGATTCATTCGACCATGTAAAGATACCTACAGAGACTCTACATATGAGTTACTTGCCTTGACCCCTGTATTAACAGCAGAGACATACCCTTCCAAGGTGTGATTCATAGAATCATAGTTTCATCCCATCATAAAGCAGATATCTGAAACAGGTCAGATACATTCTCCTTTTCTCTGTTGACCACCCAAGAAGCACAAGGAGACAATCTTAGATACAGTCATCTCTTACTGCAAACATCCAAATTTTTGAGATCACACATCTCTTATAACTATGCTGAGAAAGTCAGAACAAGAACCAAATTTTTTATACAGGGAAACCAAATTTTATATTCAGGGAAACTGGAGTCAGGAAAACACTGGGCAACAAAACCCAAATGGAAATATTTCACCAGCTAAATAGAGTCTTTACGGGTCCATTTTGCTGGTGACCCTGCTCTGGCAGTGGGGTTGGACTAGATGATCTCTCCAGGTCCCTTCCAGCCCCTAGGATTCTGTGATTCTGTGATTCCTGTTTGCAATACCAGGACTCAAAGGAAGACTCAGTCTCCAACTATGCAGAGAAGGTGTAGACAAATAAACTATCATTAGTCTTGAGCTTTTCTGTAGTGATAGGTTCAGCAGGATTCAAAGTTGTCATCAAAACAAGTGATAGAATTACTGCTGTTCACTACCCACAGGAGTTTAAGGACATGCACAAATCATAGTTTGGTGTATAGAGGTAATATCTGTCATCAGAACAACTGAAGTCATTAAGAAAGCTACAAGCTTTTAGGCATATACCTTTTCTCAGCTCTAAAAAAATCTGTTTTCAAGCAGAGATGGATAACTTCTGAGCTAAATACAAATAGAGAACACTTGCCTGGTTACACATCGCCCACTAATACAAGGCCACATTTTAATGTACGTTTAGTGGTATTCTCTGAATAACCTTTCTTGTATCAATTGGTTGTTTGTGGAATAGGGTTCTTATTTGTCAAGTCTGTGTGGCTATTAATCTCTTGCTGATAAATAACAACACTATTTGATCACATATGAAACTTTAGTCACATGGAAAGAACAAAAACTTCACAGGTGAGGTTAAGAACAAACACAAAAAGATACTATTGTAAGTCAGCTGTTGGGGCAAATTAAAGTCAAGTAACTTGGACATGTTGTTATCTATGTGAAGGTCTTTTCTACATTTCTCCAGCACTTCTGTTTATATTTCATCAATTTCCACTATCCTCCACTGACAGACATGATTGAAACCTACATGACAGCTTGATAAATGTCTCTTCTTAAAAAGATCCCAAGACTGACGTAACATGGCAGAAAGCAAATCCTTACACTTGAAATCTAAACACCCTTCTTGTCCAATTCTTCCATCTGCCATAAGCTAACAAAAGGAGGATGAATCATTTCTATTAAGCGTGGGAGTTCACTTTCTATACCAGCAAAGTATTTCCTCTTGATAACACTTGAAATATAGTAAATATCTTTAAAAAAAAAACCCAAAACCAAAACACCAAACCAACCAACCAACCAAAAAGCAACAACAACAACAAAACACAAACCAAAAAACAACTCAAACAAACAAAGTTTTCCCTGCAGAAATCCAAGGGTACCTGGCCTCATTACCAATCCTGATTTGGCAGATGTGGACTGTCTGTGCTGTCGAAAGGTAAATACAAAATATATTTATACTTTTATTTGTGCTTTTCCATTCATCCCAATTATTCCAGATGCTGGTAGCATTTAAAAAGATGTTGTGTATTACAGTATCTTCTTTTCTGTCTTGTATTACAGCTGTAATTTTATTATTACAGGACAATTGCTTTCCTATTGCTCTACCGATTCCCTGCATTTCTGTATTATTATATGTTTGATTGACTATAATTGTTAACTTAGAAGTAAACCTATATGCATCAAGACATAAGTTGGCCTGAAGGACTGAAAAAGAATCAGGGGAGAGGACTCAACAGAATAAGAAAGGCAATTAGGAATAAAAGACCTTCAGGCTGCAGAAAACACTTTTCTGGTCAAATGTCCAAAGAAGTGAAAAAAATGAAAGCATAAATTCTAGTGCTTTAAATATAAACACTAATAAAAAAAGCAAAGTTAAATATTGATAAATAATTTGATAAAAACATAAAAACAATAACAAGAATGTTTCTTCATAGCAGAGGAGAGACTGTATGAAACAACTTTTGAAGGCCAGAAAGTGACTCAAATCTGGAAAAAGCACTCAAGGATCATAAAGCCATAGCCAAAAGTTGGCTGAAATCTCTGTCTTGATAGTTACTCTAGAGGAGGACACAGGATCCTGCACAGGAACCTTTTTATACAGGGAAAAGTGATCAGGTGTCAGAACGAGGGGAGGATACCATAAGAGTCTTGCAAGGGATGTGGGCTGGAAACTCTGCTGTCCAAATTATAAATAATTGGGAAAGAGGAGTGGCAAAGTTGCAGATGATTCAAAACTATTCATGGTAGTCAGTCTGTACAAAGACTTACGAAATGATCTAGGAGTACCGAATGACTAAGAGTAGTATAGCAAATTCACAGCCCATAAGCACCAGACAATGCACATAGGGAAAAACAGTTGTAAAATATACATATACAGTGATGTGCTCTAAAATAGCTATTATGGCTCAGCAGAGAGATCTTGACTCATTGCAGGTATGAAAATGTCAGCTCAAAACTCAGAGGCAATAAAAAACTCCAAATAGATTCTTAGAAATTATTGGTGAAGGAATCAAAAACAAAACAAGAAAGATCACTATGCCTTTGTGGATCCCTGGTGTGTCCCATCAGTACTGTGTGTGGCTCTGGTTCCCTCCATACCAGGTATAATACAGCAGAAGAGTGTGAAAACGGTGATCAGGAAAACAGAGAAAGGCTTCCTATATGAACAAGGATTAAATATACTCTTTTCCACTCCATTTGGAAAAGGAAAGATTGAGGACAAGTCCATAAAGTAACAGATGACACAGACATGGAGAGCTGGGAACAACTAGTAATTGTTTCTCTAATACAAAAATTAAGAGGAACCCAATTACCTTATCAAACAGCAAAACAAAAGGCATTATTTATTCACATGGGGATTAAATCATATCCAAAAGGATGTCAGAGATTACATACATGAGTTTTAAAAAAAGGGCTGTTTAAATGGAAAGATCTGGCTCGCATGTCCAGCCTGTAAGGTCTGTAGGACTGCACAGATGGAAGTGTATTTGAGGGAGGGTAGAGCTGCACATGCTTTAGCACTGACCCACTTGTTATTAAAGATTGGACACTGGGTACAACAGAACTGTGGCCTGATCCAGTATGAGCAATTGTGTGGTGGACTACATCTCAGAAGCTTTCCATGCTTTCACCATCACTAGTTAAAGTCAGTAAGTGCCTGTCTTAGATAGATACAAGTGACTAGTGCTATCAGGGAGGTTTTCTGTTTGAGAAAGAACTTTAAGCTTAAAGCAACACTGCCTTTATGTGCCAAATAGCATCACTTGGTGAGAATAAATAAGATTTATGAAGAGAAAGAGATTTAGTGTGTTACTGGTCTCATTTGTGTGGTTGGTGGAAGGAGGTTAAGAAATCTCAGAAATTTCAGAAAGCAGACTTTTCATTTGGTCTTTTAATACACATCCAAATTTTCTAAGGCAGTAAGTCCTGATGTAAGTTTCATGTCTTACCTCTGGTGATAGACACAAACATCTCTCTTTATGGCCTCTCTTAATGATGGGCATTTTTCATTGCAGACAAACATTTTGCTCATTTCTGGTTGTAGCAACATTATAAATCTTACCTCATGCTTAGTGCAGTAAAACTGCTTGCAGCAGGAATCGGGAAACAGTGGTTGCAGAAAGCATTATGCTTCAAGAAATTAAACTAACATAGCACCAAAGCCTTTTGTAGCAATAATTTTGCTATGTCCCAATATCTGAGGTCTTTGTGCCATGTTATTTCCCACATCTGGGCCTTGGCAGGTGGAGAGGTGCATTTAACTTCCTTCAGCTCCGTGCCATTACGCTGTATTTGTTTTCACTGTTTGCACAGATGTAACTGTAAAAACTTTACTCTAATGAGAGCTGTGAGAGCTTGGGAAAACCCACCTGGAAAACCAGCTTGTTTTTAAATATATTTTGTTTAGAAAAACTCACCAAACTTGTCAGCTTAGGGAGAGCTTAAACAAAGCCAGTGGAGAATTTCAAATTGGGGAGAGGGGAAAGGGACATGAAAGAGAAGCACAGAATCATAATAAAAAGACTTGATGACAAACATTTAATGGGGAGTCAGAAGCAGATCGTGCCACTCATTGCTGATTTGGTAGATGAAATGTACAAAGAATGGAGAATATGACGGTGGAACCACCAAAAGCTTAAACAAGAATTTGTCTGACCCCTCTGCCCTGGAAAAGACACCCGCCTGCTTCCCTCCTTGCTAACCTGCTGAGGCTGTGGGGATCCATGCAGAAGTACAATGGACTGAAAAATGACAGTCTGGGTCTAGGTGATCAGTGAGATTCACAAATTCAATATTGATATTTTGGCTGCTGCTGACAAATGAAAAGCGACTCTTTTTAGTTGATGGGAGCAGGAACATCTTTGAATACTGTATGTACAGTTACTGTTATAAATGTAGCATGCTTGGTCACGGATATTGCAAAAAAATCTGTGATAAGGTCATGGATTGAGGAGGGAACATTTTTTGCTGTTACTTGATTTGGAACAGCAAATGTTCCCAACATCCTATCCATCTCAATATTATTTTAATTCCCATGAAGCCTCATGTTTCCCAAGTGGAACAAGGGCCAACACTTCGAAACTGAGCTGGATGCCAAACAATAATGAATCAAAGGGAAGATTTCATAGCAACTTACAAATTTCTGAAGACTGAAAAATAGAAATACTAACACTTCCAATTCACCTTTTAGGAAAATAAGGTGCATCCTAAGATGAAAGCTGTAAAGTGACAGTGCACCTTTCATTTTTGCAAGGGTTACTTTATTTTTAAATAAAATCCCTGGTTTAATTTGTGGAGGGTGTGACTATTCAAACTATTGCTGATGACAGAAATAGGAGACCCAAAACTTCAGTAATTTTAGCCCTCAAGGGAAAAACAAACTTAACTGTTTACTGTCTATGACAGAAATAGCCAAGCACAAGCATGATACACACTTAAAGAAAGGCACTGATGTTCCAAAGAATTTAATGTTAATGAAGACAGAAAAAAAAATACTCAAAACATAAGGAAAGAGGGGGTTTTCTTCCCATCATAATTTCAAGCATTCATTTGTTTTTTACAATGCATGAAGTATTCCATATTGCTGTTTGAGTAGATCATTCTTAGCTGGATGATTACTTAAAGGTTTGAAAACAGAAAACAGGGTTGAAAACTCAAATTTCCACCACTTATTTGAGTAAATGTTGTTGCAGGAGTAGCTCAGTTATATACTTGGCTACAGCAATCAAAATAAAAAACCAAAGAAACTATGGTTAAAAGACAAGTCCTGATGCAGTATAAGTGGATGTAACTCCTCTGACTTCAGTTTCACTAAACCAGTTTAGACCTAGCTGTCTGGGAAGATTTTCCGTCTATCAAGTACTTAACCTGAATTTAAAAACTAGTCAAACTTATTTCCCTTTCACCCCTACTTATCTGAGGGTTCAACATATATTTTCTGCAAAAGGGTGCATAAACTAAGCCATAAGGTCACATCACCTTGCTCAGAAATTTGCCATCTCTGATGTTCTGATCTGCCCTAGAATACTTGTTCTTGTCAAAGTCCCTTTTGGGGACAAACCCTCTGAATTCTTTGTATAATTTATAACTTGGCATACTTAGAAACTTGTTTTGTTTTTTGTTAGGTTTATTGATACATTTTCCAAAAGCACGTCTTTGTAAGGCTCTGGCAATGTCTGTAATATGGAACTGAGAGCATCTGTTATTGGAGGTGGATGCTTTTCTGGCTATACCTTGCTTCATATCAGGATATGAACTCCATATCAGCATGTGAACACCACATCATTTTCATCCAAAAGAGGAACATGAACAGTTAGGAAAGAAGCATGGTGATCCAGTCCCTATGCCAGGAGAAGAGAGTTGGCAGGACAGAATCTGTTTGGTGATATGAACCTGTTACTTACTTGGTTGTGTAATGGCAGGGAAATAGATATGAGCATTTGCATAGTGCAGCTTGACTCATCTTGTTCTTCAGTTTTACAAACTAAGTATGGGATTTGGAGCAAACTGGTCTTTAGTATCATGTCTGGCTTTTTGTATTATTTCAGTGAAGAATAATTCCATTGCAGTCAACTGAATTACATACAGGTAAAATTTGTCTGTGTTAACAGAAATGAACTCATTCACTTCACCAATATAATCCACATTTTCAATTATATGATTTGACAGAGTCAAGTATAATGTGAATCTTGTAGCTATTCTGGAGTACACACCAAATTCAATCCTTGCGCTATTGAAAACATCTTACTGGGCATTAAGGAATATATTTTGCAACAAAACACTTACGATAGAAATGAATCATCAGCAAACAAATCCGCTTTACTACATCACTAACTGCAATATAATACCATGCAATGTTACTGGCGTCAACTGTTCTCCTCCTACCAGTAAGGGCATAAAATGCTTTGGTATTATCTTTAGAGAATGATTCACCTATCAGAGGCATTTCCTTTAATCTAATTTATCTGTTACTGTCAAAGATAAGTATTTTTAAACTTTATTTCTGGAAAGCCATTAAGTGATTAAAACCAAATGAGAGAAAAGAAGGCAGTTGGTAGAACAACATAAATCATAATCGAAAACATCCTGGTCGTATAACACCGCCAGACATTTTGAATGGTTTGTGAGGCTCTGAAGAGTTCCACAGTAGTATGGCTTTTTAACATCCTGCTCAGTAGTTAAAGGGTATTCAACCTGATCTGCCTTTGTTGATAGCTGATATTATTTGACATTTTAACAAGGTTCTGTATTTGCATAAGCATCTTATGGCACCACTTTCACCATCAGAGTCTATCACAAAAACCATTTTAACTGTTTTGCAAACAAACTTTCTTTCAGTTAATAATTAAACAGAGGAACAGCTTGCAGTATATGCTTGGAACTAATTTTACTATATATAGTTGGAAATGACGAGCACATGAAGATGTGACTGAAGCCTGGTAGCATTTAAATACTCAGTACTTCCTCTGTTACCTTGACTAGTGTAAAGTTGGTTCCCAAGGTAAAAACTAAGTGGTCTGCTGGCATATGGTATAACCTCCATTTGAGCGCTAAAAGCTGGATACTGTTTTTGTGAAACAGATGTTGTTGAGTGCAGCAATGCACAACTGACTCTATCTAACAGCTGGGAATCCTTCGTGACCCATATAGCTAGAAATAAACATGGTCCTATGCTTGGCAAAAGTGTAAGGAAGCAAATTTTCATTTGTTAAGGGCTTATCAAAATGAAGAATAAATGTTTTTAGCCATAAACTGATTTTATTCACGAGAGAAATCTTTCCGGCAGCTTGTGCGATGGCCTCATAATATTACAGGCACCCTTTGCCAGATGAAGGCTGCAGTTGCACTGACATATAGTGCAGATGGAAAATAAACATCTGCCTCAATCAAGAGAGAAGACCAAAGACAAGGTTGACGAATATTATCTGGCATGACTATCTTTGCAGGAAAGCATATAAATGCTACAGGACCAAAACCACTGGCATCGTCTGGTGTTGTCCTTATGTGGTTACTGACCATGAAGAGAGATGATTAGTATGCACTCTCCAAGGAGGAGTAGTGCAGATGCTCAGGATGATATGATTCCAACCCACTAGTATGTGTTTTGCTATAGCCATACTATGCTAGCAACAGAGCAGTTTGAAATATTTTTCTCAGTGTTTCAATGACATTTTGTATCCTCAAACGTACTTCTTTTTTTGGGAGAGAGGGGGAAGAGGAGGTTTAGAAGCAATTATGTTGTTAAACATAATTTAAAAATGGTTATAGCAGCAATTTTCAGCACTTTTTTCTTAAACAACTTAAGGAGAAAATATTTCTGTCCTGCTTTAAATGCAGTCAGTTTGAAGAGAAGGAATTAAATGTGAAAATCACTCAATGGACAGCAAATATTCAATTGATTCCCATTTTACGTTCGGAAGAGAGAGTAGCATACATTTAAAGTAACTCTACATACATTCACTCTACATACATACACACATACCTACGCTGAGCTGGGATGGAGTTCCTCTGATTCTCACACAAAGGATTACCTGATGCAGGAAAGATGCAGCTTTACAGGTTCTGTTTTTCTAGGAGGATTTTTTTGTCAGATTAAAATAGGAATCTTACCAGTTTCTGGTCACTTCAATAGTGTCTGATTTAATGTTTAATTTTTGACTATGTAAATTCAAACTCTGCCTCTTTAAAGAGAGTTAGTTAGGAAAGGTACATTAACTATTGTTCAGTCTTAATTAGTGTTTTTGACCTGGAAAGAATTTTATGCATGAAGTATATTAGCTAAAAAATGGGAAATTTATTATAGCTGGAAAACAAGTTTAGCATGAGGATGCACATAAAAATTTGAAAGTTGGAGATCTCAGATATAACCAAATCCTGGAGAACTACAGGCAATGCGCTCAGCAGAGAAAAAAAATGATGTAGAGTGTAAGGCATAATATTACAGGCACCCTTTTCCAGATGAAGGCTGAAGTTGTATTGATAACCTTTTGGCTGCATGTAAATTCAAAAATCACAGCTCATGGTAGTCTGTCAGACACAATTTTGTACAATTTATGTACACACAAATCACATCAATTTGTCCCTGAATTTGTGTTCGGATTCAGGCTTGGGTTTTTTAGGTGTCTCAGGAGCCAGGTGAGACTGTTGAAGCTGCTGGTATTAGATATCCAGAGAACAAGAACAAGGAATTGGAAATGGGCATCAAATACCATCTCAGTCTAAGGCAACAGCATCATCTTCTTTGACCTAGATCACTATTTCTATTAGAAGGAACTTGTTCAGGGATGTCCCATGCTACCTGCTTTACTTGCACCTGACTAATATGAAGGAGCTTCTCAAAGGGACTCAGGGTTTGAGTATAGTCAGTGCTGCAGGTTCCGGACAGACTTTTGAATCAGCTTTGCTGTTTCTTAGCCTCATGGTATTAGACAGTGTGTCCTTCAAGCTCCAGATCTTGGACCTGCAGAAGAATCTCAGTTTATTTTAAGAAATAATAATTTACTTCGTAGAAATTAACTAAAAAGTGAGCTTTCAAAGTCCAGAAATCAAGAGGAAGAGGGAAAGGGAAAGAAGGAAAGGGAAAGGGAAAGGGAAAAAAGGAAAAGGAAAAGGAAAAGGAAAAGGAAAAGGAAAAGGAAAAGGAAAAGGAAGAGGAAAAGGAAGAGAAAAAAAAGGAAAAAAGGGAAAGAGCACATACAATCTCATAGTGTTTATGACAATCTCCTGATTGTCACATCTGCTTGGTTATTTTTTTCTATCTTACAAATAAAACTTCTCCCCTTTTGGGAGTGTACTGGGAACTCAGAATTTTACTTGCAAAGTATAATGGTTGCACAAGCTGTACACAAAACGACATTTCCCAGCCATGTGCCATATGAGATGTATCAAACAGGTGTGCTAAAGAGGCAACTACAGCACCCTGTGCCCCCCACCTCCCCAGTGTATATCTACTAGTGGACTGGGTGCAATCCCCAAAGCATTTGAAATTTTCAGGGGTTATTACCAGTACTTCTCAAAAGTCAGCCACTGCAATAAGAAAAATATGTAGAACAGGCTAAAACTGGCAAAGCCTCATTTTAAGTTTGAGATATTAAAGAGGATATAGATTTTTTCCCAAGTTTAGATTTATTTATTTATTTTTTTGTGCAAGGTTTTTTTCCAGCTGGTTGCCTCCCACCTCTCACCTGCTATTCAAACAGCAGTATGTTTTCCTTTAGGCAGTTTTCTTCCCTTATGTGCTGTTTTTATTCCATAGTCTAGCCCTCAGACTTGTCTTTCCAACTGTAGCCCCAGCAGACATAGTCTCTTATCCTCTAGTCTTAAAAAATTAATTTGAAGTAATAGGCTAAAACAAGCTTGTTAAGGATGGTGCTAGGCGAGCCAATGACTAAAAGCTCTAGTTTTAAAAAGCATATATGTGTCTGTATGTGTGTATATACAGGCACAGGGACAATAGAAAAATTACTTTCTCTGAACATGCATGGAGTTTCACAGGCTATGGCAGACTTCAAAATGGACAATCATAAAAGTACCCTGAATATCACCCAAAATGCCTCCTCCACAAACTGGTGTCTTTGGTACTAACCATTCAAAAAAAAATTGAATTCTTAGTATATGTACATGAGACAAAGGAAAACTCAGAGTATCAAGTAGAGGAAATTCAAAGATGGGGGTGATGGTCTTCTCCCAGCCTCCATTTTACAGATGAAGACCCTGAGGCAGAGGTGTGACAAGCTGCTTGAAATAACACAATGAGAACATGACAAAGCCATGTTTAGGAGGCCTATTCTTAAGTGTCTCAGCCCTGAAGACCATGGCTTTCCTGGTTCCTACAAAGCCACAGTTTGTTAATTATGTTATTTTTGCCAAATAATGTTTATGGAAGCTAAAATATCTGAGTCACTACTGTCATAAGATATATATGAAAACCTAAACACAGGGAAGCCAGTTCTACAGGCTGCTTTGATTTCAGTGAAATAAAGGCATTAATAAAAGGATTTCAGGGCTATATCAGAGAATCCTTTCATAGGAAGAAAAGGAAAAAGCTCAGTAATAATACATGGGCTTTTATTTTTAGAAGTTGGTAATATTTCTCTGCAGGTAACACCTGGTTAAGCAAACTTATTGAATAAGGTCTATTATGTCTGCTTGAAAAAGCTATAAGTTGAGACATTTTAAGATAATCAGATTGTAAAAGTGCACTAAATTCTCACCATTAAGCTACCTCACCTTCATTGAACCCTGAATTCTCATTACAACTAATCATATTTCCATGCAAAGTAAAAATAATTCAGGTACTTGAAATTGGGGTATATTCTCCCCTCAATACCCACATACATCTCTTACTAACAGTAATGGCAGTTAGACGCAAAGCGGGAAATACTTTGGGAACATATCCCAAGGTATTTGCAGGGTGGCAGGTACAGCACTTCTTTTGGTGAGCAGAAAAAAACAGGAAAGAAGCCTATATATTCCAAACACTGGTTCATCTTTACACTAGAGATTTTACACAGAGCATTTATTTATCTGCAACTGTCATCACAGCTTCGCTGAGGATGGGATTAATCTCATTAAACCTAAGCCACCAAAAGTTAGATAAACTAGCTATCCAGAAATGCCTCTTTCTTTTCACTATCCTGGGAGCCAAAACAGTGATTTCAGGAGGAACTGAGCATGTTTCTCTCTCATCAAAGCAGCTTAAAATTTGAAATAAAAATTAGGTGAGGTACCTGCTAGCCTAGATATCCTTTAAAGAAAATGTAACAGTTTTATTTGAGTGCATCTTCTTGTGAAGCAATAGAAGAATGGGGGCAGTCTCCAATTTCCAAGTGAAAAATAAGAATTTGGGCTCTTTTTCCCCTATTTCTGAAGGCATACAGGAGAGAAAGGTATATTATTTGGCAAAATAATGAGTTAAGATGTGTAGCAGTTATACATGTGATAGCAGCTGTGGAACTTCTTTCCCAGGGTCTGCCCTCACCTGGAGCTGGTCAAACAATTACTTGAAAATAACATATATTATTAACTTCCTTTCTCTGAGCCAAATCATTTCAGTTGCCTTAGCTGATATCTAAATAAAGTCAGATACAACATTCTCAGCTGTTTACAGTTCTTGATTTCTTTGTTTGTCTCGCGTGATTGGTTGGTAAAACTTTTCCTAAAGGAGGGATTTTTGAGGCTAATCCCAAAATTTGCTGAACTTCAAAGACATTATCTTAGTCTAAAAATTAATTCACATTTCTGCTTCATCTAAGATATTGCTGATATTTTTCTGCTGGTTTCAGCACTAAATTCTGAAGCCTGGTCCGTACACAGGATACATAATTTATCTGCTGAACTGATCTCATAATCTGTTTAGGACTTCCCTAAGTTTTTATGTGTTTCTTTTGAATGTTGAATTCCTTGGTTATATGTTAATGTGGAATTTAGTTGAGCAATTCATTTCAGTTGTCTCTGAAGACTGGATATCCACGTGTTGCACATTGGCTACTCGTGTTTGTTATTTCTGGGAAACGTAAAGTTTGTAAATGGGTTTTTAGCACTTTCAGAAAGGCTAACACAATAAAAACCGCCTTGATCTTACGGGGTGATTTCAGGGGTGGAAATCAACAGTGAAGTGAAGAAGAAGACCGACTCGGTGGTGTGCTTTTATGGTCCATCCTACTGTAAATAGAGGTGCACTGTGTAGCCTTACAACTTCCAAGGTGGAGTCGACACATTTATTTCTTTGGCGAAGAAGAAATATTTTTACCACTAAAATGGAGACTCCCTGTCCTGCAGCATGGCTGAAGAGAAGCCAAGCTGCTTAAAACCAAAACAACACAATGAAATGAAACAGCGTGCAGCTGCCTCCTCAGGAATATCCCTGCAAGGCAGACAAATGGATACATTTATTTTCCCAGATTTATTTGCTAATGTAAAGATCCCATTGCAAACGTTAGCACTTCGAATCACTATATAGTTCTGGGTCAATCTTGGGAGGAGATGAATTTCATTAAAACAAATTAATAATTTGGGATTGCAGTAACTACAGATGCAATCTTGTTCCCATATATTTCATGATGCAGTGCAAAAGAAACCATTCCTCCGACAAATGCTCCATAGCTAAGCATCAACTTGCTACATGAGTAAACTGAGCAAAACACACAAAAAAATATCTTGACTTCCTTTTAAGATTACTCCTCTACTGACAAAACAGGTAGCACTTTCGTATTTTCAAATGTTCTTAAGTAGTAGATGAAATAATTGCAAGCTATTTAGCAGGAGAAAGCACTATGTTTAATATTTTTTTTTAAAAAGGAAACATGACATTTTTTCCCTGCTATTAAAGATCTAGCTTGTATGTCCAGCTGGTACCAAGTGATCATACCCTTAGCATGAGGTTTTTCTTCCCCGCTAGAGCCAGAGAAAGGGACCACATTGCTCAGCAAGGCACGGGCCAGAGCACTACCAATGACACAGCACCCTTCCCACCTCCCCACAGCTGTGCTGGGTTGCCTGTTGCACCCCTTCAGCCCTTACTACATGCAGTATTGTCTCTTGCAACGACCCCTGCCTGACTTTGCTGTCTGAATTTAGTAAGGTGCAATGGCTGTAAGGCATCGTGTGTTACAGGCTGATGACTGTGACAACCGCACAAAGCCACTTCATGCTGCAGGCAGGAGGGACATAGCTTCTCTATAAGGGGGAAGGTGGGAACAGGCTTTCTCTCCACAAGCACTGGAGCTCACTGAATGTCCATACCACAGTCTGGGCTTGTGTCCATATGCTCTGGGCTTAAGCACAGACTCATTATAACATAGTTATAGCCAAAGAAACCCAAGTCCCTCCAGGAAGCATGTTAGAAAATGTCAGAAATGTGCATATAAAACCACAGGAGATTTTTAGTTGTACCTTTTTAATGTACCATACTTAACTGAGGGATGCTGATTGGCAGAATGGTTTTGTCACTGCTGTGTGAGTGGGAAGAGTAGTTGAGACCTCAAGTGAAATGTGGACAGCCCATGTTGCCCATCCTGACAGGGCAGAGCACTTCAACCAATGTCTCTAATTAGTTTCTGGTGCTTCAGTTCAGACAGCCTGTATGGGTAAATAAATCCCACCCTGGGATATCTTTAACTCTGCATTGTATGAGCTACATAGGTTAGACGTTGCTGAAGTTATACCATTTTTTTCATGTTGCTGCATGATCTGTGACACTACAGTCTCTGAGATGTTGCATGATATAGCCTAAACTCTGCCTTCTGTCCTCTACACAAAGCTTTCCAAGCCACCTCCGAAGAGAGATGGCACCATGCTTTTTGCCTAGAACATAGAACAGGAATCGGGTACTCATTCACATTTCCCTAACTATAACATACAGATAAAATCAACAACAGAAAAGCTGTGTCCATGTACTGAAAGACAGCCTGAACATGTGTGTAATGTACCACTTAATCCATTAAGCCTGACGAAGTAAAATCAAGTTTCCTTGCATGAAGAAATCTCAATATCTTAAAAAGTCCACTTTAAAGCAAACCTCAACTTTGTTTTGCAAGAACTGTTTGTTTTGCAAACAGGCAGGGTATTCAACAATATGACCACATGCTAGTCATATAATCTGAACAGTTTATTAAACAAGCAAACCAAAGTGAATAGGATATATATTCAAATTATCAATGCATCAAATCATTACTGCATAGAAAGAACAGTGATTAAGAAGAAATACATCACCAATTACCACGTAATCCACATCATCCAGGCCCACGCTTCAAGCTGGGAAGCTCTGTGGCAGCTGATTCCAGGAGACTTGGGTAATTGGGAGGGTTCCTGCGCAGTGAGTCCATGTGCAGGCAAAGCTTCTGGCTTGGCTACAAAAGGGACCGGCTTTTATACTAGATGTTTACTCATGTGGGCATGCAGTTTCTCATGATCTCAAAGTTGGTCACACCTAGAGCGTTGGCCAGACGCTCCAGCGTGGCCAAATGTGGAGGTCACGGAACATCTGCACACATATTTTTCCTGCCTTCTTCCAACAGATAGTCATAACAAATACACACTTTATCTAACACACTTTATCAAAAACACACTTTTTCATGTTTCTCACAGGCATGAGCGAGGATCAACTCTCAGTTAGGTTCTCATCCACTACACTGGTCTGCACAGCATTGTAGTTCTGAATAGAAAACTACCCTCTGAATACCAATGCCAGCAACAAGAATGTTTTGGTTTCTGGTAGTTTGAAGAAGGCATTGTGAACAGGAGCAGGAGCATACATCTAGCCCCAGCTGCTGGCTAATTGGCATTACAGTGAGGATTTAATCATGCAGACAGACAGTCAAGAGGCACAGTTTTCTCTGACATGAGAACAAATAATTTAATCATAAAATACATAGTTCAGAAAAAATACATCTTCTTTTACAGTTTATTTTAATGAATTAGGCTGTTCATGTTGTGTATTTGTGAAATCATACAGGTATCTAATAACATTTATTAATATGGATAAACCTTTCAACTTACATAAATAGTGACAGACCTCAGTCCTTGTTGAAGTGTATTTTGAGAAATCCACCATACAATTTTTGTCTTTCATTTCAAAACCTTGCAGAATGTCTTACTCTGCTTAGACTAATACCAATGTTTAAATAGAAGTGCAAAAAAGAAATCCAGTGACTAAACACCAGGCTCCAGCAGAAGGGTGAGGGAGCACAGAAATTTAGCCAGCTGTTTCCATGAAATCCAGGAAGAAGGCAGAATGCAAGGTCCAAATGCAAGGTCCTGCACCTGGGTTGGGGCAATCCCATGTACAAATACAGGCTGAGTGGAGAATGGATTGAGAACAGCCCTGAGGAAAAGGACTTGGGGGTGTTGGTTGATGAAAAGCTTAACATGAGCCAGCAGTGTGCACTTGCAGCCCATAAAGCCAACTGTATCCTGGGCTGAATCAAAAGCAGCGTGACCAGCAGTTCGAGGGAGGTGATTCTCCCCCTCTACTCTGCTATCGTGTGCCCCTACCCAGAATACTGTGTCCACTTCTGGAGTCCCCATCATCAGAAGGACATGGAGCTGTTGAAACGAGTCCAGAAGAGGGCCACAAAGATAATCAGGGTCTGGAAAACCTCTCCTATGAAGAGAGGCTGACAGAGTTGGGGTTGTTCAGCCTGGAGAAGAGAAAGCTCCACAGAGACCTCATAGCAGCCTTCCAGTACCTGAAGGGAGCCTACAGGAAAGCTGGAGAGGGACTTTTTACAAGGGCATGAAATGATAAAACAAGGAGGAATGGGTTCAAACTAAAGGAAGGTAGATTTAGATTGGGTATTAGGAAGAAGTTCTTTACTGTACAGGTGGTGAGACACTGGAATATGTTATCCATGGAGTTTGTGGCTGCCCCCTCCCTGGCAGCGTTCAAGGCCAGGTTGGATGGGGCTTTGAGCAACCTGGTCTAGTGGGAGGTGTCCCTGCCCAGGGCAGGGGGGCTGGAACTGGATGATCTATAAGGTTCCTTCCAACCCAAACCATTTTATGATTCTATGATTTAATGCCATTTGACAATTTTTAATTCTTCTGGAAGAAACAGTTGGAGATCATATGCTCTCTAGCAGTTAGAATACCAAAATAAGCACTCCTTTTGCCAGCAGCAGTAGGAAAACACTTTTTTGTCCCTTCTGTACTTTGTACCATGTTTCCTAAAATCACGTACTGATATCACAGCCATGTTCAACCTGTGAGATTTGAACAGTATATTGAACCAAAATTTTATGGTTCTGCTGCCTCATGGGTCACAGTCTCCTCATATAATATAAAAATAATAATAATAAAAAAAGAAATCTCGTCTCATTTTATACTTCTGATATACTTCAGAGCAAACAGTTCTTCAGAAGTGCTTTTATGAGTCCTGAGATTTAGTCATGTCTGGCAAGGATGGGGAAGCCAAATGTGGTGTTTTCATCAGTAAAAGGGAAATAGTCCAGCTCAGGCTCTTGGAAGTTCCCAAACATTCCCCCAGTGAATGACTGAGATGAAGAACCACAGACATCCTCAGTGTGTGGCACCAGAGCTCAAAAGCTGGAAACTTCATCACATATGTTAGTCACATAAGACAAATCACACCATTCAGGGATGTGATATTTCTCAGTTGTCCTTAATAACCTCTCACCAGTGACTAGGACAGAAAACCTAGCTCCAGAGAAGTCCTTCCCAGCTTGTTTTTAGAGAGTGAGGAGGCAAGCAAGCTGTGGATGGAGACAGAAACACTGCCTTGATTCTCTGAAGCCACATGGAAAATCCAGACACTGTTTCAGCACTGGCTTCTGGGTCCATGTTATTACAGTAAGCAGTGGCTTGCTATATGAATACTTCTTGAAATTCCTCTGCTTCCTCAGACTTGCCTCACTGTGGTGGAGACAGTGATTGCAGCCTACCTAACAGAACAACCAGTGAAATTGTACACTCTCTAACTATGGGAACTCAAAAATAAAGACATTTTTGGCAACATTAATCGGAGTTCTTTAACATATCTTTTTGTTCATTCAGAGGCTGACTTCATCCTCTGACTCATGCCTTGATTGCTGCTGATAATTATTGAAACTCATTTAGCACGCCAAGTATTAACTGAGGCAGAGACCCAGTGTAAGCGTACAGAATGCTGATTATGTGGGCAAGCTGATCTAGTCTAGAAGACCATGTGGGAGTATGGTAAGTCTTCTAGCATAAAGAAGGCTGGCTAAAACTGGACTCTGAAAATGTAGACATTTTTGAAGTCAGCATATAGTAGAAAAAGCAGCAGCGTGGAGGGGGAGATCTTCAAGGTCTACTAAGCTGTGTGCTAATGAGCATCGTTTCTCACCTTCCCTAGTGAAGGTGGCAATGAGGAGTATTTTCTTTCAGAAGATGCCTGCCATCAGGTAATGCTTTTTTTAAGCTTCCAAGCTTTGCTGCTTCTTGACACTCCTCTTGCAATGCTATTTCAGGATCACCAACAAAGACCAACTTCGAACTGAAAACATTTGTGGAAATGGACACAGCCTGCAAACATTGCATGCTACAGATGCCCGATTTGTACCATGAAACTTAAACAAAAATGATGGGAAGCAACTTGTTTTAGGGCTTTGAACCACACTGTGCATAGTCCTGGTTCACTGTCCAACAGGTTGCTAAATGATTTTACTAGTATTAAGAAGAGTCCTTCAACATATCCATTCTATTTGCTGTTACAGCATTTAACTGTAAAGATGGATCAAAACTGAGCATTTCTTGTTTTGTAATCAATACTTTTTTTTCTTAGCATTGCCAAACTAAAGAATTAAAGAAACAGATCTCCTTTAATGCAGTAACTCCCACATCTCATACCCCTCCTACCCCTGCCCCCACCTTTTCCTCATTTTCATGCCAACAAGCTCAAAGGGCCACATTATTTCCTTGAATAAGTCTCTTTAATAAGGTTTTTTCAGAAGCTTTTGACAGAATGAAAAAAAGCAGCAGGAGGAATGTCACTATAACAATGTAAATTGTATGCCTGCATTTTTTATTAATAAGGCAAGGCTCTCCAAGGGACTAAGTTACATTGTTTTATGAGATTAAATTATTAGACCTGGAACTGAGAATGGCCTTGTCCTATTGTTGAAGAGGCTGCTAGGGAGCATGGAACTGCAGGGAGCATTGACGAGTCATGGTGATATCTTATTTCTCCATAGAGAACTAATATCCCAGCTGCTCCAAATGCACCTGAATGGGTACTAGAGATATGAGGAAGCTAACTTGTGGCAGATGGGACCAGACCAAATGGTCAGTGAAATGAACACATTCAACTAATGCACTAACAATCTCTAAACTGTTCTCCATCAATAATTTAAGGCCTTATGTCATAGTTTGTTAAAAATTATCTTTGATTAGTTACGTTATTAATACAATATGCATATTACAATAGTGTCACATTTTCTATCCATCAAAATCAGAATAAGTCAATATGAGCACATCAATAATTTATTTTGGGTGTACTAGTCAATTTTCTGCATGTAATAACATTGACTGCTGGCAATTATTGTATGCAACTTGTCCTTTTACCTCTATATTCGCATTTTAAATTTGGTCATATTAGTTTTCCAGAATACATGTGATACTGGATTGTTTGAGTTTTGCTGTTGGTTTTTAGAAGTGGAAGCATTTTTTCACATAAGGCTCCAAGCAGAATGAAACAGATAGTGTCTGTGGTATTTCAGAAATAAAAAGAGTATATATGACTTACTGCATGCTGCTCCCTTAAGATCTAGAAATGAGCAAACCCCCTCAGTTGGTTTTTCTGGTACAAGTCTAAGCAGAAAGCATTATCCTTAATTTAAGTGCATTTACAGTGTCACAGAACAGAATCTGAGCCACTGGTTTGCAAACCTTATGCATTTAGTTTCATATAAAACCATACCCCATTGAAAACCTTATTTGCATGACAGCTTCAAGGGAAAAAAAATATTAGTTACAACTTGTGTAGGGTTTCTAAATATCCCATTTTTCTTTCTTTTCTTTTTCTTTTCTTTTCTTTTCTTTTCTTTTCTTTTCTTTTCTTTTCTTTTCTTTTCTTTTCTTTTCTTTTCTTTTCTTTTCTTTTCTTTTCTTTTCTTTTCTTTTCTTTTTTTCTTTTCTTCTATCAGACTTGCATCAGTAAGGAATTATCTTCCAGAACTCTATGGAAATCTACCTTCAAGGAATTAGGCCCCTCATCTAGAAAGGTCAAGTCACTCTGTGGCCTGTATGTACAGAGCAAAGCTATTTATTCTGTTTCAGCTAGAGCTGAGTATACTAGTGTCCATGTCAATGCTAAGAGAATCTAAAACTGACTTGTTTAAAACAAAAAATCTTTATCTGTGATTCGATAAGCTGTGGGAACTCATTTCTGAAGGCAAGTTGTGTACGTTGATAACCTCAAGAATTTTGTCTTCATGACAGTTTTTCCTTAGATTTCAATTCTTCTGTAAGGCTTCTCTCTTCTTCCATTCAGTTAGACTTTGACTTTTGAAAACTTGAAGCACTTTTTACGTATTATGATGAGAAAATACTTGTGTGGTTCCATGTATTATATAATAATTGTGCAATTCAGCAAAATAAAAATCTGTCAGAACCAAATTCTTTCCTCTGTTTTTCCTTTTACAGTGAAATACAAGGGACAGATTTTAGAGGCAAAAGACACGGGATCCAGCAGTACATGAAATAGGCAGGCTTTCCTGCTGGCATTACTCATGGAGAGTCAAGAATTTCTGCTGTTGTAGCAGCCCTCTCTTTGCCTGTTTTGATATCACAGGCACAATAGAGGAAATAATTTAATCTGTTTATTGAATGAAGAATTTTTAAATTTAGCAGAAATGCTTTGGCAGTTTCAGCCTATACTCCAGTGATAAGCCATCTACATGTCACCACAGTAGCTCTGAGCTGCCTGGGGATCCAGCTCAGTTACAGCTGCCTTCTGCTGCTGGAGCAGTAGACGCCCTTGAAGTGGGGTTAAGGTGCTTGGCCCCCGTTGCTTCCCACCTGCTCCCTGAACAGTTTGTTTTCATACCATCAGCCCTACACTTGGTGCTCTTGTTGTGCTCTTTTCACTCTGAATGGTCTTCATACTTACAGACACAAAATATGACAGAGTTCAAGATATCAGCTGACACTTGTATGTCACGGAGCTTCGAGAACTCAACTTAAGGAGCTTGTTCTTTCTCTCTCTTTTACTGCTGGGATATGCAGCTTCCCTGGAGTCGTCTCCTTTGTCTTTCTTGTGTCAGGTGTGACCTGAATTTCATACAAGCCTCTGTAACCTGGTTTATATGCTTGAATTCCCCAACTTAGGAGGATGACATCAATAACATATGCTATCACCATCATGTTAATCAAGAGCAATGTGTATTTCCCTATAAAGGTAGACAGGTGTTATGCAGTAGAGATGTGCAACGCAGCACTTCTCTGAGAGCTATAGTCCTATGCTGATTGCTCTGACTGCTTCATTTTACTTATACCAGGATCATCCTGCAAGGCAGTTGGAAGCCTTGTGGAATGAACACCAAGAAATAAAAACGAACTGTTACCATCTATACGAGACCAGTAGTGCACACCATACCAAACTTCCATTTTTCCAGATGTTCATACTGCTTAAAAATATTTAAGTAGTTTTCCAAAGCTTTATGACAGTCAATTTTCGTTTCTGTGGATTATGAGGGCAAAAGTGTAAGCAAACCCAAATCACCTCTAGAGTAAATGCTGAACTTCCTAGGATTTTAAAAACTCTTAATTATAACAAAGCTATCATTCAGGAAGGAAAAAGTGAAAAATGAATCCAATAAATGGTTCCAGATCTAACTTCTATAATAAAGAAATCAAGATCAACAGCCTGTTCTAGTCATCATAATGAAAATCCACTTAACTTACAAAGAAGTATCTACTCAGGAGCAAATTATTGGCTAAAAAATGGAGTGTTCCTGTTCTTCTGATCACCAGAGCACCTGAAATCAATCTTTTCAATGCACAGTGTGAGTATTTAGAACCTAGCGCAATAGTCACCTCAGTCACAAACTCAGGATAGTTGCACCAGCTCTGCAGCCCACTTGGAAACTTGCAGCATGGGAAAGAAGAAAGACCTGTGAAGAAGGTAAATGATATAGAGAAGAAGTCTGCACTTCTCCAATGCCCCTATAAAATCAGTTGGCTTTGTTGTTTGAAATAGGTGGCAGTTGTATGAATAATCTCAGAATTAACCTAATTAATTTATGATTATGAAATCAAGGGCTCTCATAGCAAAGAGAAATTCAGTCTTCAGTGGGAAACAGCCATTTCCATTCTTTCTGTTTGCTTATCTGAAAAGCATACAATGCCAGCTCTGGATTTTAGCAGCTATCAAACACTGTCATTTCATCAGGACTCTGCATTTAAGTGGACTGTGCAAAGTCAGACAATCACAGAGATAACTGTAATGGAAATGCATTCTTAAAATAACTCCTCTGCCTACAGATAGTATAAAAGATTGTAGGGAGTATCTGAATATTTTAAAATATTTGGTTAACTGATCTCAATTCATAAGCATTGTCTTTTTCCCTTCCACAAAGATGTTTCCACTAAACATCTGCTAGTATGAAACACACTATAACGAGGAGCTATCAACAGAAGGGAATTTTAATAAACACTGTTCTTTGTTCCTTGTATTTTAATGACTGATATAATTAGAATGAAGGTTAAGGGAATATTTGTTTTCCTTCCCCTCAGGGCTACTTTGAAACAGTTTGACTTGCAAACAGCATTTCAAACTCTAGCAGCTCTAATGCTTAAGTATTCTGATGTTGTACAAGTGAAAAAAAAAGAACAAACCAAGAAATGGTGAAGCAGCAAGCGTACCCCCAAACTCTTTTTGCAGAATGATTATAACAAAGGGCTACATGGAATTTAGCAGTCCCAAACTCTGTTGCTACATTACCCCCAAATGATCCAGCTTTGTAAACCTCCTTTTCAGAATCCAGGCAATGACAATACATGTCACAATGCTTAGTAGCACAGTTTTTTCAGGAATTTACTAGAGTTTAGTTAGAGACTAGCCATGTGTCAATATTCATCTTCACTGACATTGGTACTTGAAATATGTTAGCTTAAACTAGATGTCAACTTCCACTAATTCAGGTGAACTGACTTAGAAAAAGTGAAAATGTTTTTTTTCTAAACTTCGTAATGGACAGGTCAGAGACTGTTTCAGTTCTTCGTACCAGTCATCTTCATGACAGAATAAACTACTAATACAAGGTCAATCCAGGTGAAGTGTGGATTCACAATTGTCTGTCAAATTAGTCAGAATACAGATTTCATTCTGTCCACATTTTTTTATGTTGTTCTGTGGGAGGTTAGGTGTTGCCTGATCTAACAAGCAATTACAGTTGCATAAGTAGAAGTACTTGTTCCATCATAAAACCTGCTGTACAAAGACTATTCCTCTAAAAAAATTTTGAGATATTGAACTGGTTGAATGAGTTCATACTAGGTTAGCACTTCAAAAGACGTAGAAGAGCCAGAATTTAGGTTCAGTCAAGAACCAAATCCTTAGGTGTTCCAAAATTTGTGAAACACTGTCAATCCATGTAGGATTTGACATGAGACTTTTGGATACGTGACCTGTAGAGTCAGGAATCCAGTTTTTCCTTTTTTCTGCCTGAAATCTTCTCCATGAAGATATGGAGAGCTTCACATTTTTTAAAATGTTTCAGAGGTAGAGCAGTCCTGAGAAAGCTACCTTTTCGCCCTACCAGGTATTTATACTGAAGTTTATTCAGAAATCTCACATACATTCCCTGTAAACTTGCATATTAATAACAGTACCTAAGGCTAAACCCTTCAAGAAGCATTAGGTGAATCTTCTATGACAGAGACAGTTACTGTGGTCGGGAAAGAGCAGACACTATTTCTGGAGTGGATGCTGCAAAGAAGGTCTACTGGTAGCAGGTAAACAGTTTGATGGTAAAGTGAAGGAAAACATCCCTGTAAACTGGCAGGTAGTTTTGAGAACTAGATCCATTGTAAAACATCTTGAATCAGCTGGCCAACTTGCACATAAAATAAATACTTTTCCAAGGCTTTACAGTTAGCATAGGCCAAAGAACACAGTTGGGCAGAAGTACAGAAACACAGCTCACAGCACCAGGAAAAGTCGACCTATCATAGCTGTTATAAAGGAAGTGACAGGGTCCCACAGTGGGAGAAAAAGTACAGATTTGGGAACATGAAGAGATCAAGTTCACTGTAGAAGCCTGGAGATGTTCAGGTGGGATTGCTGGATTACAGACGGACTAGACAGGACAGCAGGCTCTCAACAATCACAAAGCATGTTGTCAACAGCTTCTTCACATACGAGGAATTTTGAGTGATTTGATAATTGAATATGGACTTCTTCACATCTGTGTTGGAGGATTAAGGCCAGTGCCTTGTACTGGTGATTGGCTGGCACATATGAAAAAACACGTGTAGTGTGAGTACAGATCATGGTAGAACATTTACTTCACCACACCATCTTGATTCATCTTGTCTGGTTTGCACTCTCTAGACCCACTTCTATGAAATTATACCCATGAGCCGAAAAGACCTATTTTTTACCAAATTACAATATTTAATCTGTAGAAATAAGAATCTGGGTTTTGGTCATCAGGATTCTCAGCCAATGCTGTAATTTACCTGGTACAGTAATGACACAAACAAAAGCAGATACTGACAATCATTCTAGCAAAACAGAAATTCAGTGGCTCATGTTACTAGAATATTATTACATCAGAGAAGCAGGAAAAGATCTCCAACTTTTGCATGCAACAATCTGATATACATCTCTAAGGCAGATTTTAAGCATATATCAAGGAACAAACTGAACCAGATCCTGGCTACAGAAAGTCGATCCATTTTTTCTCTTCTGAGGCAGTATTCAATGCATCAATGCCAAGCATGAATTGCTTTTGTTTCAATCTGATACAAAAAATGTTGTTTATAAAAAGGCTTGGTATGAACACTCCTAATTTGAAGTCATGTCCCAAATATAATAAACTTCATATTTGTGGTCTGTGGGGAGAAGCAACATCTATTACTGAGAAATTTAAAACAGCATGTATAAGCTGCTTCATGAAGATGCTCAGAGAGCTGGCTGAAATCAGAACCATCACTAGCAACAGTACAAATCTGATGGTGTTTCTTGTTTGTTTTTAACAGAAGTACTTCAGCTTCTCACCTCACTACATACTTTTATTCCATTTTTCTTTCATATTCTTTCCTGTGAGGGCGGTGAGACACTGTCACAAGTTGCCAAGAGGAGTTGTGGCTGCCCCCTCCCTGGCAGTGTTCAAGGCCAGGTTGGATGGAGCTTTGAGCAACCTGGTCTGGTGGGAGGTGTCCCTGCCCATGGCAGGGGGTTGGAACTGGGTGATCTTTAAGGTCCCTTCCAACCCAAAACATTCTGTGGTTCTATGATTTTTAAGCAATCTATGGCTTTTGCTTTATGTTTTTAATTTGGGTGTAGTTTATTAGTATAAAAAACAAAATTAGAAGTTGCTCCCTGATGTCAAGAACAAAGTGACTGCAGCCTAAAATAAGCAAAACTGACCCCAAAACACTGTTAAGGAAATGACAAATTCTGAGAATCTTTCACCACAGCCAAACCTACTGGAGCACCAACATGATTAGAATAGAGCCTGGGGCTACCTCACACCCTATGGCTGGTCACAGTTCCTGTGTGAAGCCAACCTGGTACACAGCACACAGCAGTGCTCGACCGGGGAAACTGGGATCCCCCCCCAGAAGTAAATAGTGGCAGTGCCAGGAGGAGCTCCAAAGAAACAGCATCCTCACACTCAGCTGCCAGCTGCACAGGGCTCATGTGCCATGTGCTTGAGCCTCGGTGGCGAGAGGTCTTTCCCTCTGAGCAGTTGGTTGTTGCCCGGGTCAAACCCTGTCACAGTGCCTGTGCTGAGAAGTCCTTTTGAATTTACAGTAAATTATCAAAACCAGACATAAACAAAAGAGAATTAAATGCCTGAGTTTAACTTCCTGGGTTTAGTTAGCACTTGCCCTCCTGGCAGCAGATTTCACTGTCTTCTCTGGGAGTGAAGGCTGCATTTTGCAGGGTCCTTTCTTTTCCTATGTGCCTGAGCCCTTTGCAGACAAAGGCCTCCAGAAACACAAAGATTTCTCCAGGTTTGCCCCCATCCTGTCGCTGATCACATGTTCCTTGGTCCTACAGAAATCTGGCTAAAATGCTATAGCAGGAACACAAAAGGCGTTTTTATTCTCCATCCCATCATCCTGAACATTAATCATTCCTAATTTTAGGGAATCAGTGAGTCCCACTGAGATATTTTTACTAGTGGTAATTTGTAAGTAAATGTTATTAAAAGCATGTGAAGACTGGAACTACCTTCCAGCAAGATCCAATCAATAATAACAACTGATTATCCCATTGCTTGTGGAGTCTCTTGTACTTAGAGATATATGATACTGCCATTCAGGTTTAGATTAATATTTCTAGACTTTTGTTTCATGGGACTTTTTAAATTGGGTGGATGACAGTTGCAGTTACAGTTAAAAGAGCTCAAAGCATGGTTAGGTTAAGAATAATTGCCATTCAGGTTTTTAAAAAGGAATTTTAGCAATTTATCCAACATCTGAATTTTGTTACGTGCAAATACAACTTTACCCCAGGCCAGTTATAGCTTGACCCTAATTAACAATAATTTTAAACTCCTATCGCATAGCTGTAATAAGAAAACATCATTTTGCAAAAACACAATGGTCTACTCGGCTTATCTTCTGAAGCATGTTTGGTAAACACAGCCTCCTACTTTGGTTTATTTTTTCTCCTCCTACAGAGTGGCCTGAAAGGGAAATTCCAAAAGTTACACAAGAAAAATAATCACTGCACTGCCACTGTATAACACTGAGACCTTAGAAAAATGTGGTCACATTTTTAATATTTTTTTGTTTGGATTTTTTTACATGGAAGGTTGTAGTTGGAACATTAATCTCATTTTGGTTATTGCTGGAGACAGCAGGTTAGTCAGGATCCCACCTGGTGCAAACTTACATCACTCTCCTAAGACAAATTCCGCTTCCGTGGTTCGTAGTGGCTGGAAATCTGTTTTGTTTTTTTCAGTTATTCTGTCCTGATTCTCCAAAGTGATATGCAGGGCTGCTCCTTCCAGGGACCCCCACACTTCTGCAGGTCTGTGTCCAGCTGTGGCATGCAGCAGGCTGGGTGTGCAGTCGGTGCCTGGGGCTCTCCCTGGCCCTCCAGTTTCAGCTTGGCTTGGAAGCACTGCTTGGGCAGTGTCCAGCTCAAAGGTTTTCCTTGCACTTTGCTGTAAAGCAGCTCAGTTTCTGCTATTATTTACGCTGTAGCATCTTCCTTCATATACCTCAGGCTACTGGCATGAAGAAGCATCACTTAAAAAGTAATTTAGCAAATAAGTATACTTTCCCTAGGGTACAAATAAGAGGAAAAGTTGTAGTAAATAGCTAATGTAAGCAAAAGGTGCCTTCGGGGAACCCTAAGAATCACTTCTTTGAAACCATCAATAACTTCTGGTGCTATTGGTCCTGAGGCAGCAGCAGTCAACATTGTTTAAAAAAGCTCCCTTATGGTGTACTCATTAATTAACTGCACTGTTTGTTGATTCTAGATTGATTCAGTTTGTTCTCAGGAGAACATTTTTGGAAACTCAGTAATGCCTTGATGCAGAATTTCATCTTCAGGCCCTAAATTCCCAGGATGCTGCTTTAGTGGGACATATAGAGGATGAAGTAAAAAGGAGAATTTGTTAGACAAAAATGATAATCAAAATATTTTAAATTCAGATGTAATTTTTGAAGATTTTCCCCACAGAGCTAAAAAATTACCTGCAGCAAAGTTTGACTGACAGGCAGGCTTTATTAAACAGAGAACAAGACAAATAGCATGCAAAACAGATAGGAAAGTATTTGCTCCTAATTACTCGAGAAAGCATTTTAATTAAGTTGTTTGCCAATTAATGTCTCATTTTTAACATTCCATAAATATTTAAACATGTTTCATAAACTTTTCTTCACCAGGAAACACTTGGAAATGTTGTTAAAGAGATTCTTTGGGATCTTTTAATGCATTATACATTACAATTTAACTTTTATTTACTCTTCTTGTGAATAAATAAGCAAAGAAATATGTCAGAAATTATATATCAATATGTCTATCTCAAATCTATATCAATAAGATATTTGAAATTTCTTCATGCAAGGACTCTCCTGTTGTATAAATGAGAAATTGGGAAGTCATGTTGAACTCATTGGTCCATGAGATGTTGCCTGGGTACTCTGACCACACTCCCAGTGCCCTCAGGCCTCCATATGCAGTGAGAAGGGATTAAGTGAGTGGCCATAGGAAGTGACAGACAGACCCTAAGGCTGTTGCTGGGGGATCCTCCTGGACTGGATGAAAAGAGGCTTCATTTGGGCCAGAGATTTGTTGCCTTATTTCTTCACTCTTTGTGTCTACTGCATTTTTGCAGGCTGTGTGCGGGGCACCTGAGACTCCTCTGAACTGGTCATCAGAAACAGTTCATAAGAAACAGTTTCCTAAAGCAAATGAATGCAGATACCTCTTCTTTTTCATAATCCTTCAGAATGGTCACTGAGAGCTTTTTATAACCACTCCCACTACAGAAAAGTATTTCAGTTTTAGAACTTCATTAAGAAAAAATAAGCAGCAAGTGGCAAGAAGGGAAATCAGAAAGGTAACTAGCAGTGAGGCTCGATTCTGGCTGCATATTAACCCATATGCAGCTATGCCCTTTGCCTACAGGGACTTACTCAGCCTAGAAGCTTAAACCCTCTCTCCACCAGTCTCGTCAGAGCAGAAACCTGTTGCTATGCTAGCGTGCACTGTGAGTGGAAATGAAAGTACTGAGACTCCATCTCGGCAAGGCTCTGGTTTTCTGCATACAGAAAACAAATGCCTCTTTCTCCTCATATTTTAAAGGCTTCCTGTTTTTATGGAGCAGCTGACTCTTTATTTAAAACTTCACATAGGCACTTTATCCATTTATTTATTCATTCATTCGTGTGTTCTCCCCAGAACTTTCCTTACTCATCCAAGGTTTGTTTGCTCAAATGACCACAACTTCCCTTATCTCACAGCTTTACTTTAGATTTTGAAACCCAGATCCTGCCCCACCTCCCTTTTGCTGCCATTAGTCATTTATGCGCAGAAACAGGCTCCATCTGACAATGCAAGAGAGAGACAGCCTGGGCTTAAAACACCAGTGGTCTGGAAGGAAGGGAGCACAGGTAGTGGGGTTTATGTGCAGATGGGCAGGGTGACAGGATGAGATGCAAGGGAGGAGGAGGATGCAGCTGGAAAGCTCACTGCTGGATGAAGCAGTGTGGCCTTGGCATATCTCAAGGGCTTTCCCAGCCCTCCAGCACTCACTGGGTTATTCCTTGCAGAGCCTGGGTCCTCGCTGGACCCCTGCCATCCAGAGCTGCTGCTCACCCTGTTTGCTCAGCTCATTCGACAGCATCAAACTCTGGCCAGGAGCAGGGCAGGTCTGGCAGTGGGGACTGGGGTTGCACCTCCTTCTCCCTCAGGAGAAAACAGGGACCTGCAGTTCCCCAGCCGTGACTGTCTAGCAGACATCACAGACTGTCGACTGTTTCTTTAGCAGTATTTATCTTAAAAAGTTTCGTTCCTAAAGGCTTATCAATTCGTATACCTATAATCAAATTACAGCATGGTGGAGATGATTGGTTCCATTGCACTCAGGTTTTTCTCAGTCTGTGTTTCTGTACCATGGAATGAAAGCCTAGCAATCATGTCTCCTTGGATGTCTCAGCCCCCTCTTCTTTTTTTGCCCATTTCTCTCTGCATCCACCAGTTTCTCACTCAGACTTGGAGCAATTTATACCTTCCATGAAGCAGCCCTCTCCTGTCTACGGACATAGCTGACTTACAAGGTCAGAATGGAAATGTATTTGTGAAAGAGAGTATTAAGTTATTGACTACATTAGAGGGTAACTTTTGCAACCAGTATTCCCAAAGCCATAAGGGAGTCAAGTAAAAAAAATTCCATCTAAAATTGTTTATTCAGAAAATGCCTTTCAAAAGAAACAAAAAGTACTTCTTGGTCAAACTGCTCCTATTACGAGAAAGGAAGACTAGCAGGGAGGTTTCTTTGTAGTCACCAAATGAATTCTAGGAAGCCCATAAAGTTATATACTTTTTCTGCTTTCTTTACTGATTTTTAAAAACAAGACAAAGAGAGAGGTGACAAGCCCCTGAGAAAGAAAGGAAGAAAAGCAAACAAAATTCTAAGAAGCTAAAAAGCAGAGACGAGCCCTATTAAGAGGTAAATAGGATAAAGGAAATAAAAGTGTTTGAATGAAGGTTAGCATGGGGGAGTAATGGGGCTGACTTAGGCTCCTGAGTGCTGCCATACTATGAATATTAAGCAACAGCATAGCTTTTCATCTGTCTTGCAGTACACGTCTCCTCTCAAAGTTTTTGCCTGTGGAGATGCTAAGACAGGCCTCCTGATCATACTTAGACTCCACATCAAAACAAGAAGTACCCCTTTTCCTCCCAACACCTCTAGTGAGGTATCACCCACCCTCCAGGAATCAGCATCTTCTTTCCAGATTGCCTTCAGAAAGGGTCACAGATGGTCTCCACAAAGGTCCTTCCGCCATGTCAAAGACACCTCTTTCCAGAGCAGGAAGACATCCCTGACCAGGGAACATTTCACCTCTGCTCTTTAGAGCACTGAGATCAAGAGCTGCAAGAGTTCACCTGTGCTTACTAACTACATCTCACTGCTGAATTTAGCTAGAGAATATACACATGTAGCTACTCACAGAGAAAATATACTGTCTTGCTAAGTGGCAGGAGTTC
Organism: Aegotheles bennettii; assembly: GCA_013398125.1. Lineage (NCBI taxonomy): Eukaryota > Metazoa > Chordata > Aves > Caprimulgiformes > Aegothelidae > Aegotheles > Aegotheles bennettii. Next base: position 186,591 of record VZRW01008286.1, read on the forward strand.
TACAATACTCCATAACGTCAGTATTTCACAGTGGATGTGATTCCTGCAGCTCCCAAGTCTCCCAAGTGAGAGGAACTTAGTAGGGCTGGGGAGGCTGTCCACCACTGTACTCACATCATGCACCTGTAAGAAGCAGATGTGCTTCCACTTTGAGAACAAAGAGAAATAGTAGAAATAAATATATAGTATTACGACATTCTCGATTTTTCATTTAACAGTGTCATATGCAGCATCCTATGGCTGCCAGCAGCACAGGTGTATTGCAGAGAGGGGACTGGAGCCCGTGTTTGTCCCATTTGCTGGTTTGAATTTCAGCTACAAGCAATGAACAGTCTCAAGTGAAAGGCAAACATGGGGACATCAGTATCTGTGTATCAAGCACAGATTTACGACTAGGCAGACAAGCAGGTTTTAATGTCAGGCAATGCCTGTTTGAAGTCTTTCCTTCTCCTGCAAGAGCTGTATGGAAGGGACAAATCCTTTGCTTACGGACTTGTTTTCTGTGTCTGGATTTTTCTGATGGCAATAAGTCAAGACTTCAGGTTTTAAGAACTGATTTTGTGTGGTCCTTTGAGTAGAATCAAGAAAAGTCATACACAACCTAACCAGTTTTCAAGATATGATATGATATGATATGATATGATATGATATGATATGATATGATATGTAGGAAGAATATTTATTTTCCATCACAAGCTGTGTTCATGGATATTTTTTTTTTAACTTTGTTCTACTGCTTGCTGAAATTCAACAAAATTCAAGGTATTTAAGGAAAGAAAATCACAGTGTGTCCTGGTTAGTAAAAATCACCCGATAATCAGTTTGATGGCTAAAGCACAGAATAGGAGCAAACCAGGGATCTTTGGCCCCTCTTACACATTTGTTACCTTTGTCTGCATTAAGGAAGACAACTATGAGAATCTGGAGTAACTCCAAACATTTGCCAGCTGGTTTTGAATGTTCTCAGCTGTGTGTGCTGTTGGATAATCTTAGACTTATTTTGTGCTGTTTGTTGCTGCCAGATAGTGTTACTGTTTAATGACAGTGTTAGAGGAAGCAAGAGTAAGTCCAGCTTCTAAGCTAGAAATAAGCCTACACAGCTCTGGCTGAAAGTTAATTCAGTCTGAAAAGAGAAAAAATAATCCTCTAGTGTATTCATTTGGCTGCTTCTCCTAATACTTGTGGGAAAATAAACAATTTTCAAACCTTTAGTTTTTTTTTTCTTCCTTTCCATTACTAAGGACAGTACTTTTCTCTGATGTGAAAAAATCAGAGTACAGACTGAAAGCCCTTGAAGAATTTCTGTCAGATCAGTCTGATCACTAGGAAAACTTCTCTCAGTTACTTCCCTTAACATTGCAAAAAGTTTTGATTATTTTCCATTCAGGCTCATGAATTTTTTCTGATCTACTCCTAGATACAAATGGAAACTTCATAGACAGTCAAATACTCCCTTTTTTTGAACACCTACTCAGTGGTTCAATGACCCACAATTACTCTCTCTTAAAAATAAGGTGCTCCATCTTGACCCCTAAAGTCACAGTCAGCTTCTTCCCAGCACGAGGTCTAATTAAAGACACAAGTGATCTGATGGTCTAATTAAAGAAACAAGTGATTTTGCCAAGCTCTCTGAAAACTATGCATCAGAATTTGCTTAGAAAAGGCAATGTTTTTATTCAGTGAATTAATTCAAAACAGCTGAAACTCTTAGTTAAAAATACTATGGGTCTGTTCAATAACATATACTTTGGTTTTTTATCTACTTTTATCTCAAAAAAGTCTCCCCCTCAAGTATTTTTTTTTAATTTCTCCTTCAAATTCTCATCATGCTTTCAGCTATCACTTTCCTTCGTCTTATAGAAATATTCTGCTCTCTTATTTTAAATATGGGAAGTAATCAATAATTCGGGCACTATTCCTCTGTTCACCTGGCTTCAGTCAACCAGCTGTGCGGGACATTCATGCCACCAAAATCTATAGCCAGCTGCAAATAATTAGCTAACATTTCTAGAAATGTCTAACGAATCAGCTACATCTTTGCTCTCGGAATCCAGAATTGAAAGCTTGGTGAGAACCCTATTCTTGCAGACTGAGTCCTTCTAAAGTTAAGAATTTGTGGACATTTCTTGACAGCTAGATCCTATCAGAAAATAAAAATGTTGCAAGTAAAAACACTTCCCAGCAAAGAATCATTGCGTCCCAAATCTCTGCTGGTTTTGGATTTTTGGAATGCTTCATTTTGTTCCTTGGAAAAAACCAAACAAACAGACAAACAGAACTAAGTACATACCCCGTTCAAAAGTCTTTTTGATTACAGAGTTGTGATAAAGTAAAAAAATAAATAATGTTCCAACATGTGGTGCCCCAAAATATTCACAAACGTAGCTTTTGAATCTACAGGTACTATTCCCACTGACAAGATCCTGTGAATCTGTTGGATTTGGATGAGTCCTTCTATTTGGTGGGGTGATGTAGGTAGACACCCAGAGATGGTTTGGGCTCAACAAGCCTCTGCCCAGCCTGTGGCAAGTAGGTGCTTTCCTGGAGTGAGCTGTCTCTGTCTGGGTGAGATTCAGGGGTTTTATTTTCTCTACCTCACCATCCCAGAGCTTCTTTTTTCCATGGAAAGGTTACCTGTTTACAGAGGCTAGACAAACTACATAGTGTGCTTCCAAGCACCTCCACTGCTCAGGATCCTGGTTTGGGCATACCTCCACATACTAGCTAACATGCAACATATGCCAGGTTTCTATATGCTGAAATAACTCTCATTGCCAGGTAACTGAGATAGTTTTGAGAAGATCTAGAAGCACTCTTACAACCGGTATTTCACTCTGACTTCTAGGACACTTTCCACACAACAGCCAAATACTACCATGAAGGATCACAAAGTTTTGCAAGAGGGAGATTCTCTCAGAAGGACTTGAAGTTGTAATTGTGTGCTGTCCTCATCTACCTGACACAGGCTTAAGAAATGAATAGTAGCCTTGTTCAAATAGATCAGGAAAATTGTTCAGTACTGTGTTGTTTCAGCCCACTGCGTAGACATCGTGAAAGCTCCTGCGTGCGTCTGGTGCTCTGGAGATGTGCAGCTGGTGCAGGGGATAGGACAAGCATCAAACAGCTGCTCTCAGAGGTATGTTCCCCTCGGGACTGAGCATATCTCTAGTCAGAAATATGTCAGGGAGTTAGTGCTAGCTGAACCAGAAGTCCCACCTTGCTGAAACAGCCTGCAGGGACTGCCTGGCAGCTCTGCCAGGGGAGTCACACTGCAGAGGGGTGGAGAAGACTATGAGCAGCATGGGATTCCTCCATGTCAGTATACCGTGGTGCTTCAGACCCCTAGAGCATAGCCTGTGTAGACAGTGGGGAGTAGGCAGGGACCAGCACCTGTCTACCTCCGAGGCTTTCCTCATCATCCTGCTGCTGGTCCCTGGCTCGAGAGATCTTTACACCTGGCAGTTCAGACCATTCAGTACAACCCGTCTTGTTTGAAATGGTGCTCTCACAAGCTAAGAAAAAGTCCATGCATCCACAGGGAGACTTGGAGTCCACACCAAAAATAGTGACCCACCAACATGCCTGAGGGAAATTTAGGGACCCATCAAATGGAGGAAAAGTGGTGAACCGGAACCATCTACGTGCCAGCTTCTACTCTGCCAAGAAGCATGGGGAGAAGAGCAGTGCCATTTGATAAACCCGTGCCCTGCTTGACTTCTTTGAAAGGAGACCAAATCCCTTCTTTCATGAGAGATTTCTGTAACCTGATATTTAGGAACATTCCCATCAGTGGTATTATTTGTTTGCGTTTAAAATGTTGCACTATGCTCCTGCTGACTTCTGGCAGCTCCTTACTTCGAGCAGCGTCCCTTTTAAACCCCACACCAGGAAATTTAACTCATCCCACTTACTGCATTTGGGAGTCCAGTGATGTCCCAGTCTGAAGTTCTCCATCATTTTTAGCTGCAATACAAGCCTTGGCCTGTAGGTCAAAAATATAAACCTGACATAAACTGGCAGTTTATCCTTCACCTTAAATGTGTACTTTTTCTACCTCCTGAAGGAACCTGAGTCTCCCATGAAATAAATACGCACTTTGACCACTTTAGTTTCCTTTAAGATGTGCTCAGGTTAGTGTAGCAAGAGGACCTTTCTAAAGGTGTTGCACTCAGTAGTAGAGAGTCCTTTTGAGAAGGCAAAATGAAAATCCATGCCTAGCTTTGCTGCAACATGTAGCTTTCTGTCATTAAGTCACAGAATTACAATAAGGCTCCCACGCCCCGGCTCTCATTAGCAGCAGCCTACAGTGGTCCCACACATAGCATGGATTTACTTCCCACTCCTTTTTTGCTGGACTCTGGTAGATACTGCCATTTAGTATTGTCCATTTTGCAGAGATATAAAAGACTATGAAGACACAGTGCATATTCTCCATGCCTCTCAGCATGTTTTTCTTGTATTTAAATTCACCTACTCCATTGATATATAGGCAAACATATGTTGAGACAAATCTTTCACTTTGTTCTCCACTGACACATTATAAAGATAAGACCTGCCGCTAGATTTTGATTAACATTTTTAAAAGATCTTTTACTATCCTATCCCCAATCCAAATCTCTGACTGCTGAGTGTGATTTGTTCCACATCCAGGCAGCAAAAATATCTATGTTCTGGTAAAATGTGTCTTACATAAATTAAGAATTTTGAAGCTGGTTTTATAAACTAGGTGTAAAAAAAAAAAAAAAGATACTGAAGCATCTAAAAGTGCAGAGATTGCCCATCTGAATCACTGTATTTTAAAACCTGTCCCCTGAGTCTCTTAAATGCACCTAGAAAGAAAATGGCTTATCCCATATCTGAGTATACTCGACTGCTGTCTGGAATTTGCTAGCGAATAGTTTTCAGATAACAAATAATACTTAAGCTTAGTTGCAAAGACAGGCACACAAATACCTTTTTATATATGTCATCCACTGCTGCAGGGATAAAGATCAAAATCCTTAATATCCTTCTTCTAGCCCTCTGTAATCAGAGATTTGCACACAGATTTATTTCAATTTCAGTTGATAATGACTTATAAGAGTCTTGATGTCTTTGGAAAAATCAGCCTTGGCAGTTCTCCATTGACCCCCATAGTCAAGAGCACCACATCAGCTTGAAAATGGCTTATTTGTGTGGCTGAAAAGAAAATCCGATCTAGTTATATATTAGGTGAATTATTTAAATTAAATATTATCATAAGTGTTCCTTTTAAGTGTGCTTGGCATGATTTTGGTTTGTTATTCTCACAAAATATCAGCTAAATATTTATTATATTGTTATTTCCATTTAACTTAACCTGTTATCAGCACTGGAGGTTAATAGATTTACCTTTTGTGTTAGGGGAAACCAGCATGTGGCTCATATTTCAGGTACAGTAAGTGGTACTATATTAATGAAATAGCAAAAACTTTTGTGCAGCATAAGTTATTTAGACAAGAAAAAAATCAATACAGTGTAGAAAATGACAAGAGTAAACATGGAAATTAACTCCTGGCACATCTTTTGTTCTGGGCTGTAATACTCACATTAAGATTGCCTCTTTTTAATAGCTTTCGAAAGAATTTCTTGCATAATGGCATTTTAGTCATCATGTTAATGTCAACAAACAAGGCAGATTAATGCTTATAATCCTGAGCTGTCTCACACTCTGCTTATTAGAACTGTAGGCAGATCTTCATTAGGATGAATGACATCTGAATCTATAAGCTCGTCACAACAGAGGCACCTTCTTGCTGTGGTGTCACCCTGCAGATGACAATGTCGGCCATTATGAATGACACTCTACAATTCGTTACTTCCTGCCTCAAATTGCAGTTAATCTTTCATCCAAACTGTACACATGTGCAGCTTTAAGTGGGCTATCACAGCAAGTACCCAGTAATGCTGCAAGCACATGGAGAATGACAGAAGGTAAATTGCTTGTCAGGAGGTCTGTATTTCAATTCACAGCATATTCCAAACACGTTGTGGTGAAAGCTCTCCACAACAGCTGCTTTCATTGCTAACTATTTTTGATGTAAATGTCAATAAAGCTCCAGGCCCTTTCATATTTTTGGCCAAGACTGTCCATCTTTCCCTATGCAGGCTGGCAGGTTGAGCTCCATTTATCTACTCTTAGGAACATGTCCTATAATAATGATTGTCTCTGGAGACCGTTTAGAGTGATTGAAAGCAGTGATTGGGACAATAGGCTGCTGAATTTCATTGCTGGATTGGGTTGACAGGTGACTGCTTTTATATCCTCTAATCTGGAAGAAATGGAAATAAAAACATAGTTATATCTAATCAACGACAGGCATCTACAGATTGCAAATCTATACCTTCAGTTTATCCTTCTCATCAGAACAACTTAACCACAAACTATTACAGGACCCCTGTATTCTCCAGTGGTCAGGGGGTTTTCAGAAGAAAGGAAGATGAAGCAGATATGTGTTGCCTCACTACAAGTGAGAAGTAGGGAAAGAACGAGTCACAGGCTATATAGTTCTACAAACAGCAGCTGCTGCTTTTAGTAACTGCAGTTAAGATCTTCATTTTGCTTAATGAAAACTCCTGGGTGTTACATAAAGAAGAAATTTCATTTTTAATCAAAGAGACCATGGATGTTATACATTGCTGATGAATTTTAACATATTGATTGTAATAATGCACTTTTTTTTCCCTTGCATTTCAGCAAAAGTTCTGTGAACTCACCAAGCTTACTGTGGATTTTTATTTTTATTTTTTTCTTACGAAGTTGGTAATTAACGCACCACTGGGTTTTCCAAAGGAGATGGGAAGATGATCAGGTAGAATTCTGAAAACAGTATGGCAAACAGTCTATAATATTCACTCTACACCAGCATCTGGCTCCTTGGCAGACCCCAAAGACAGTTGTGCTGGCACCTTTGAAATTCCCTGTGAGTCTGTGTAGTTGCCCATGGTTACACGGCAGCTGAGTACTGGCTTCCTCATCTTCCCTGCTACCATGTCCCCCCACCTCCATTCACCTTTGCATCTGTGAATCATATGCATTTCTGCCCATTAAAAATGCCTGTGTTACATTCATTTACCCCTCTTATTTGCAGACAAGGAGTAGAGGGTAAGTGAGAGTTTAGCATTCCCCACATTCTTTTGTCTAAATCCATAGTGGTGTTCACATTTTATATTGATTTTTGTTTACTCGAATCTCAATGTCTACAATACCGAGCAGCTTTCTGTAGCTCTAGGCGATGCTGACACAAGTTGTGAGAATAATATGATTAAAAGCAGTTAACTACCCAGCCCCTAGCTGTCAGAGTCAAATCTCTGACAAAAAAATAATTCAAAAAACTCCACAGCCTAGTATCAGAGTTCTAGCCTTCATTTAAAAAACAACCAAATGAATGCTTTTTGACTTCAGTAAGCCTTTAACAACAGAAGTTGTGTTTTAGAATTTTGTGGGGAAAATACCTACTATGTGACAAATATTCACAGGAAAATTTATTTCTCCAAGGAAATAAATTTGGCTCTTTTGAATAAGATTAACATTAGAGATATAAGGCAAATTTTCTTCAGAAAGAGAAAAGGAAGCAAGTCTCCAATTCCTCAAGAACAATTTTGTATATACTCTTGCTTAAGTGAGTGTGGCTGATAAGTCGACTAAGCAATCCTTTCTGCTTTAAGACCCTAAAATCAGTTTGGAGTTTTTTAAACTTGGTTAAAGATAGAAACACTAAGCACCTCGTATCAGATTCCAAGCATCAGCTTCCCAGTTTGTGCAGACTTCCACCAACCAGGAATAGAAATACTTGATGTCTTACAGGCCATGTGATGAGTCTGGAATGCCAAAGAGCATTTAGAGATTTTCTTTTTAATAAAGGAAAAAAAGAGTCCACTTGAAATTTTGATAAATGTGGGCAAAGAGGCTATTACAGATTTCTTTAAATATATTGATTAAACTGACAGACTATAGAGAACAAAAGGAAATAAAAATGCAAAGAAGTAAGGAGGGTCAAAGAAGAGAGGATACATGAAACTAATAACCCACACTTTGTTTACATACATATGTTCAATTGCTATGCTATGAGAGGTTAAGAGTAAGGAAGACTTTTAGCAGTTGGTTGGGAGAGTCTAGAAAGAGTAGCTCATTTCCCACAACTGGTAACATAGCTGTCACTCAGACTGTATGTCTTTACTCATCCTTACCCCAAGGTGTGAATCCAGACCTCATATGAGCTCTTTTCCTTTTTTTTTCCTCTCCTCTCCCCTTCCTTTAAAACTGTACCATTTCTTGCTAAAAAGAAAACTGGATGAAAGATTGATTGCATTGTCAAGAAATGCAGCAAAAGCCAGCAAATCTATAATATTTAAAAGTTACAATGTTCTCTGCATGCAAGAGCGTTCACTAAGACATAAAAATAAAAAGTTACTGAGTCTCACTACATCACTACATAACCAAAAGCACTAAAGTGACAATGAAGAATAATGTTCTAATTTATTATAAAAAATAAAAAAAAATAGATTATTTTTATTCACAGAGGTACTGAAATGCATGAGCTTCTCATCATCAGGGAGATGATTGACACAGGAAGACACTCAGAAAGAGGGAATGAAAAGCAGGGAAATTAATACCAAATTATTTAACAGGTAATGTAAAGTCATGTTGGTCAATTGTAGAAACATGGTTGTTCCTTCAAGTAATAGTTTTAAGAAAAATACTGTCCAACTACTTGCACTAACTGCTCTTGAATTGTTTTTGTGGGCAAGCTACCAAAGAAATCTTCTCCTGGTCAGCCAATTAATGTCTATTTATTTGGAAACATCTCAAAAGTGAAGAAACTGTTTATTGGCTTGCTTTTTGTTTTATATAACTTCCCAGAAAGCAAGTTATTGTCAGATGTCTTTTGTAACCAGCTTTCACCTCGATTCTCTCTGCTTATCCTGAGAGATATATAAAAGATTTGGCATATGGTCTCATGTACATTGAACAACTTAGGTTTGCTAAGATCTTTTGCAAAAATGAAAGATTAAGCCTGATGTTCTGCTCTGCAAGGTGGTACTGGAAGAGGCAGGTAAAGGTGTATGTTTGGATCTTTATGAAGGTGGAAAAAATGTTTTGTGCAAGTCCAAAAACTTACTGACTGAATCAGCTGAAAATTGTATACAGACCCTTGAAACGGATGTCTAATCTTGTATTTCACTCTGACTCACAGTCGGGCTAGTGCTTTGACTTTCATGGGTTTGCCACAATACCAGATAATGGGTGAGTTCAGACTGTAGGTGTAAAGTTGTTCCAGAGCTGCCTTCAGGCTCTTCACTCAAAGGTACAGTTCATTGGTCCAGAAGGAATCCTGCAGAAAATATGAACACAAAATATATTTTTTCACTAACAGTGTCATTCCCAAATGACTTTCCTCTTGCCTCTGTCAGATTCTGGAGGTCCTTGCTGGTAGGTCTAGGTCTTATGAGGCCTGAGGTGTGCAGATATAAAGCTGATAAAGTCTGCTATGCAAAGGCTCTGAATTGAAGAGATCTGTGTTGGTCTATGAAGGCTCTATGGAGTTCCTTCCTCCTTGTTCAGATACATCCTCATTTTATACATCTTCTGCCCAGAACTGCCTCACCACCCAGTGCCCACTGAAGGCCAGTTTCTCAGAACAAAGCAGAAGCCCTTGTAGGGTCAGGTCCAGTATCTTTGTTCAGAGCAATTCGGATATGCCAACCCAACAGGTTTTGTGCAATGTGTAACCTGAGTTCTCCAAACTAGTGGGAATCAAGCTACATTCCCTTGATAATGCTGTAACAATCAATCCCCAGGAATGTCTGGTAAGACAACATTTATTGCACAGGTCATTTTAAGTGTTAAGTATGAAAGGAAGCCCTGGAGACTGAAGTGTAATGCAGTTTGACCATCTTGTCTCCTAACCATACATTGTACCATTGATGGATGTGTTCCTAGAACATCAGCTATACCCTACATTATCTTTCAGGGTTGATGTGAATGTCCACAGCAGACACACTCAGATTTTCTGAATGTCCAGTGTGTCCCAGGCAGAGCTGTTACCCCATCCAGGCTGCCAAACATCTGGAATTTTTAGGCTGATTTTCAAGATCTTTAAACTCTATCTGGACAAAAAATCTGGCAGGAAAAGAGAGAAGTTTAATATATGATAGCCTTTCATACAGTTCCAGTTAAGACCAGCATGACTTTCTGCTTAGAGGCTTAGATCACATAGGCTGCAGCTATACTGTAGAGAAGGAGTTTGAAACTTTGCAGTAGAAGGGGAAATACGCTCTAGCAGAATTCAGATCCTAAACACAATCCACAATATTATGTTTTAAGTGAATTTTCAAGTCTTTTTTTGCTTTAAATTTTTCTTTAAGGAGAAGAAGATCCTACGTATGATTTGCTGCTTCCAAAATGACAGTCTCTTCCTTAACTGCAGAATATGTTATATAGGTTGGTTTTCCCCTCCTCAGCATTGTTCTGACTTAGACAAACCTTCTCTTGAACTAAATTTATGCAGAATCCATTCAGTAAAGATTTACATTAAAATCACTATCACAGAATAAATGTCTACCAGGACTAGACGACATTCTTGGTCTTTTGTGGAGGTAGCAATACAGTAGGGTATGTTAGGCAATGTATGTGCACCCGCCACCTCTGGTAAAAAGAACATGGTATCTATTGAAGATTTTGGAATATCTATGTTAGTAAAAGCCCAGTTGGTAATCCTCCTCATCAGAGGAGCTTAGATCTGATATGTCTACTGCCAAAAGAGATTCTCCTTTAATAGCAGAACTCATGTTTTTCCAGAATATAATTTAATTTTAATTTATTTTCATTTCTCCCATGTAGCTTTTGGCACCTCACTGAGGTAAACTAGGCTCAGTGGAAGGAGAGGGAGGCAGCTCATCTTAATGCATCAGCAGAAAACCTAATCAACCTAAGTTGTAGGGCACCTAAATTGCTAACTTCAGTTATGTGTCTGAAGTTAAATGGGATGAATCACTCTCCATCAGGTTGAAGTCAGTGTAGATATAAACCCACTTCACCATTCCCTGGCATACTGGGGTGTCATGCACTGAACCAGCCCTGAAGAGTGGGTGGTTTATGTATTCCATACTCCGTGGAGCACTGTGTGAAACAGCAGCCTGATGTACCGTGCCAGATCTACAGTTTTCTACTGAAACATTTTTCTGAGGAAGGCCAACAGTCTTGGCCTTTCCAGGTTTGAAACACACTTGAATAAGAACAATTTCATATAAAAATGTTGTTTTAAAATTATTTCTGTTTAATTTCATTCTTCAACAGAAACAACAATGAAAACATTCAGTAAGTTATTGTGTTAAAATGAACTCTGGCTTCTTAAAATATTAAGTAATCCAAAGAATGCTCTGGAAGACTGACTGGAGTGTCTGATAATAGTCTGTGTCATATCAATAATACTGTATCTGTACCATGGCATAGCAAAACCATGGGGGTTTTGGTGAGCATATTTAGCTTGCAATATTAGATTAATAATTACTCTAAACTCCTCTTAAAGAGAGATGCAAGGCATAACTTGAAAAATGTCACAGCGGTAAAACAAATCTTTGATATATGAGGATTTGAAAAAGTCTGTTAGGCAAAGTGTGTAATGAGGTCCTTTTATTTACAGTAAAGTGACTTTTTATTGTCTATAATTTTCCTCTTTAATTGTTCACAATGGAGGAGTTAATGTTCAAGACAGGAGTTCCAATTAGCTCATATCAAAAAGTCAGAAGCTTGTCTCTGGAAAGGTGTATCAGTATCCTGCAGTTTCTGCCATTCAGCGTAGTGTCAGGCATGTGCCTCTTGAAATCTCAGATCAGCTTACAGAAAACACATCTACTACGGTCTTACAACAAATCACTGAGGAAACAAATTCATGCGATAGTGATTGACTGATACACAATTAAATGTGATGGCATGAGGTATCAGAGTAACATGGAAAATTTGTCCATTGCTACATGTTATGTAAGGGATGAATCATCCCTGAAAATATCTCAGAGAAGAGGTGCAACTCAATCATCTTCATGCCAACTGCACCTCTGACATGATTATTGCTCCTTTGAAAGCAGCTGAGTTCTTTTCTAGTGGCATCATTAATTTGTGCTATTATAAGGCCAGTATGAAATTTATGAAGACGAGTTGGCATATAAATACATGTCCAGAAGGAATGTGAAAAGAAAATACGTTGAAGTATGCATGATTTCAGGCATCTATTTCATTGAGTAGGGCATGTCTTGAAAAGAACATTTATGAAAATATTCCAAATGGTGATTGCTGAGGCAATGGTGCTTTTTTTAAAAAAAAATGTTTTATTGGTTGCTGTCATTAGCATGATGGTAACAAAGAAAATTAAGAAATGTAAAAGGAGAAGCACAAACCTGACAGCCCATCTTTTCTAACATTGATAAATATATTTACTATTTTAATATCCTGTAATATATTGTTACAATGGGATTTTCAGTGGGTTCACCATTTCACACACTTGGAGATGATAAATTTGAATAGTCAAATTTGGGAACATTACAAGCAACAAACATGCAGTATGTTTTCAGGACCAGGCAGGGATTTGACCTTGTAAAGTCTGTAACTGGACAACAGTTTTTGACCCTGTCTGTGCTGGAAATGTGCTGGAAAACCCGAACAACTATTTCATTAGTTTGTTTGATTGCAGCATCCTTATGAAGTTTTCCTGCTCTGCTGGTTAGTCATTTTAAGATTATCCAGTTGAAGACTTGAAATAGAAGAAACATTATCAGATAGAAAGCTTTAAGTTGCTAATGTGTACAGTTTTACAAGTATGTCAGAGGATTCCATGACCCAGTCATAGAAAACCTGCAAGAGAGAGAGAAGTCACCCTGTGTCAAGCATCGGGAAAAAACGTAAAACCTAGAGAAATTCCAGTTAGGTTTTGAAATTCACAGTGTCATGCTTGGGTCTCAGGTGGATGTTCTGTATGAGACTAAACCATAGCCTAACCAAATAAAACTGCATTGCATGAATACCACAATAACTGACTTTATCTCTTTATCACTGCTTGCAAGTGCTTTCATTTTCAAGAGGTGTACTGAACTCTGATTGGAATCAGTGACAGAAATAGGGGAGAATAGGGTCAATAATATTTCAGGGTTTTTTTTTTTAAGGACATAGTAAGAAAAGCTTTCACACACTTTTTGCATCCTATTGGGGTGTTGCTGAACCTTTTGCATCTTGGGTGCTGTGGGCATCACCAATAAATATTTTCAGTCATTTTATACTAACAAAGCTTCCTGCATGGGTCAGAAAGACCAAGCAACAGATGCTGCAGAGATAACTTAGAAAGGGTTCCCCACAGAACAGTGAAAAAGTTTAAGAGCCACAAAGGAGAAGTGGCAAAGAGAAAGCTACCTCCTTTCTCAGTGCATGGGTGTGGATGAGTCAAATGAACACACAGCAGGAAGGTGGCTCCTAATTTTGCTAAGGCGCAGGCTTGCATTTATTAGCAATTCCTCCTCACTTTTGAGCAGGAACCAAGTCCACGCTGTTTAGCTGGCTGCTGGCAGGACAGTATGTTGGGACAGGGAGGCAAGGGTTGAGGAGGGGAGAGTGGGAGCAGCATTGTGAGAAGTGAGCAGCCAGCACCACAGCCAATTGCGGGCAGAGGGGAGAGAGTACATGCTTCTCTCGTGGCTCCCTTTGATGCCTGGATCAGATCCTCTCTTGGACCAGCAAACTCTAACACCTCTTCTGAAATCAGCTCCAATTGGTGATGAGCTACATCTGGCCTGTGAAATGAAAATAGCAAAACCTTTGATTGAGTCCAAGTCAATTCGATCTTCATCATCTGCTCAGTCAACTTTTGCCAAGATGAATGATACTATGAGAGCATTCTAATAATTTCTGAGGTGGATTCCCTACTTTTTTCATCCATCTGAAAAGAACAAACCACAAACACTTGGAAAATTTACTGCTCTGTGGGGGAGGAATTTTGATTTTCATTTTGAATACATCCATGACATTTCACTGACTAAAAGGAAGTGCTACATGTGAGTGTGGTTCAAAATAAAAATACAGATCTTGGTGTTCGAAGGGATCAGATGTTTTTATTACATCACAATGTCTGCTTTTACATCATTTGTATTTCAGTGTCTTTCCTATAAGCAGTTGCTATATTTGACAGAATTTGGATATTTTCTTTTCAAAGAACTTTATCTGTGGATGAACTAGCCTGACTTACAGAAACAATGATTTCCCTTTGCCACCTCTATCACAAGGCAAATGAAAACTTATCTTTATAATAAGTTCACAACTGAGGTTATCAAACAAACAGAAATTTTCGTGCGTAGAGGGCAGCTGTACAATGATCATTTGTTCTATTCTGCAAATTTTCTGGAAAGTGTTAGGTTTCTGTAACTTACCTGACAGAGCATTGACTTTCCAAGTACTGAAGACAACTATTAAGTAACTCCAACATAATTTTCCATGTATCAGTCTTTCAGTACATGAGAAGACATTCAACAGCCATGACTAGCAGACACCTGAGGCTTGCTTGTCATGGTGCCTGTCTGTGGCAGGCACCAAACATGCCAGAACTCTCGACTCCTCCTGGCCTTTCAGTTTCTGTGTAGGTCCCAGTATTTTTCCAAATGAGGTACCCAAATATCTACATAGCGATAGGAAAACTCCTCCACTTCCTGGACAGGAGAGAGTGAAAACCCTGAAGTCCAAACTTGTCTCTCTCTCTGGGCTTGGGCATCAGTGAACTTTTCATCTTCCCCAGATCTGCAGAGCACACTTCACGAGCGTTCTAAGAGCATTTGCTTCATGACACACAATTCAAGGAGTTAAAGGAAGACTAAAGCGAAGTAAAGGAGCCCAGCTGGCTTTCTGCCATGAAGCAGTAGTAAGACTACTTTACCTCGGCTCCCCACTTTACAGAAAATTAAGAGTTTTACTGTCCTGCAAACCAGTAGCCAAGTTGGCATTTCTCTTTCTCCCTCTCCCTGACAGTCTGATTTCTGCCCTGGCTGATTAAGCACTAGCAGCTCTTTCCCAACGTCAGAGAATGGAATAATGCTGTACTCTGTCACAGATTACAGTAAAGGGATATTTCGTTTCTCCGCATTGAACAAAATCATGTCGAGCTTTGTTTTCCTTCAGCTGATGTGAAAGAGATCAGAGATGTCTGATTTTCTAAACACTACTTTTGTCACTATCTTTCACCTCTCTCCATTACCTTTCAACAGCCTCTCACCAGATTTAATTCCTCTATTTTCCTGTCTCTTTTTTCTTCTATTTTCTCTTTTCTTTCCACTTTCTTTTTGTGCTCATTGTTTCTTAATCTCTTACCTGACTACTTTCACTTTCTCCAGACCCACACCCTGGCCCTGTCTCTCTGGAGAAATGGAGGTGCTACTGGCCATCCCTCTCCTGTGGTGACTACAGTCATGGGCATTATTTACTTCCTCCGGTCCCAAAGGTGGACTGCATCCAGTTTTCCGGGTTGTACTATTCCTTTTTAAGGATGCCTTACTGCAGCCACTTGTCAGCATTTCTCCTGGGTCATGGTGGATTTTTTGATGCTGTGAGCTGAGATGTCACCTCACCAGGGGGTTATCTATTCTTGTTAGATTTGATCAAAACTGCTTTTAGGATTTTGAAGATGTGGATAAATGCTTTGAAGAAAAGAATTATACTTTTGAACAAATCAGATTTTTGTCAAGCTACAACCTACTATAATGTAGTTTCCAACAATGGCCACAGAAAAGTCTTTTCTGGAGTGTGGTCTTCAAGAAGTCTGAAACAATGGTATAGATGGTGGTTAAATAGATAGTTATGCATTATGTTTTGTTATGGAAGGGGAAAATTTAGGGTATTTTATCACTGGAATTATTCAGAGCCAGATTTTAGAGGGAAAGACTAGTGGTTAGTCTCAGTTTAATCGCTAGTGGAAGATAGTTCACATTACCAAATGATTTGATGTTTCAGCACAAATGACAAACTGTGTTCAGAGAGGTCCAAGACTCTGCCAGCATGACTGGAGACTAAATCACCTTTCCTCTTTATAGTAGATGGAGTTGTCCTTCCAAATTGGGGTTAAGGTCATTGGCAGGTCAGTCTGAGAATGAGAGCATCTGTCTAAAACATACCTGGACTGTGGATGTATTCAGAAATTCAATTTCTGATACTGCCAGTCCCTTGACCTTGACAAGTACACATGCTTACCAAAACATTTGAAAAAGAAAAAAAAATAAAAAAACCTGGATATTTTTATCTTACTTCGGCTTCAAACTCCTCCAAATGGACCAGAAAGAGCTGCTAAATAGCATACATTATACAGAGCCAAAAATAATCATGTGCCATGGAGAAAAAACAAATGCATTTTATCTTAATTCTAGCATAGATGCTGTTTCCTTTCTTCATATGCACACACCACTCTGTTTGCAAATTACCTGAGGTCCCCTCATGCTCTGTTGATGACAGTTAGGCATATTCTAAAGTCCTTGAGCAATCATGCTTTGGAGTAGATATAATGAAATCGCCACACCAAAAAGACAAGCACATGAGCCCTAAATACATGTTTGAGCATTTTTTCCCCACAAGTTGAGGTTGGGAGGGATGCTTTGCATATGCTGATGAAGTACAGGCTTCCAACTGCCTGGGGAGCCGGTGTCCCTCGCAGCCGAGCGGTGCTGGCCGGTCCCAGGGGGGCAAGGGGCTCCCAAGGGCCATGCTCATGGGGGCTACCTGCTTCAGCTCCGTGCAACAACAGGGAGAGCCATATGTGGAACTGCAGGAAAACAGATGCTGTTTTTCCATTTGTGAAATCAAGTTGTTGGAAAGTAGTCAGCTTCCCGATGTATGAGAGAGAGCTCATCTGATCAACCTGCAGAGACAGTGTGAGCTTTTTTTGCTTTTTTAAGAAATATTTGACAACATTTCTGTATTATTGGTGGCTGGAATGGTGTAAGAAATAACGGTATGGGAATAATTGGCAGATAAATGACATCGATAATAGGCAAAATTTTGATGGTTGGAAATGGAGCCTGTGATTTTCATAAACAAAGGGGGTGTGCAACATGTTTTTTGACTGCCAGATCTGCTTCTAGGCATACATCTCTAGATGTACAGTAGGTTTACTGTAACCTCTTGATTTATTATAAAAAGGACATAACCACCCAATTAGATTTCTTCTTACCCTCAAAACAATAACATTATTTCCCTAGAATAAAAATTAAAACAGTGCCCTCTTATCACAATCAAGCGTGTTTGTGTTAAACCTACAATAAATAGCTTTCAGTTGCTTATTACCAACTGAAAATAAGTGTGCTATGATAGCAAAATGTCTAATTCTATGTCTTTTAAAAAAATCAATTTATAATCCAAAGTAGTTTTTTAAATCACTGTGACATAATGAAATGTAACTTCATTTAATTTGTTATTCTTTAAATATGTGATTTATTTTACCAGAAATGCAAAGATTTAAAGTATCAGCTGGCTCTAGTGGCTACAGACTGATAAAAGGTATCTTTTCTATTACTCTGATGAACAGGACAGTTTAAGATACTAGAAACAAATAAAGAAGACTTACTGGAAAATAACAAAAAAATGACTAGTGTTATTTTACCAGGATCATGTTGCATAATAGTCTGTGCCAAGATCTCTAGGATATTTTGCCAGCATGTTAGGATCCTTCATGTTTCTCTGCAGCACATCTATTTTCTACTACTTCAGAGCTATCGGAATCAGTACCGACCTTTAGCATCATATCCTCCTATTTCCACCAATATACCTATTCTGTTGATTGTATAATGAATTTAGGATTTTAGTTGCTCTGGATTAATCTCGGATGTGTAAAATAGAAGGGGTAGGAAGTATGTAGTCAGAAGTCAGACTGCAGCCCGAATTTGTGTCAGAAGGCAAAAATTATTCTGAGACTGACTCTGGAAGTTTTAGCTTCATGCAGACACTGTTCATGTCTTCTGAATTTCTTTAATTAAATAAACTATATCTCACAGTTGTGATGAAGTTCTTGTTAAGGGTGAAGATCATGACGACACCAGTGCAGGCATTTGTGTTCAGACATGAGCTCTTGCCTAAATCATAAAAGGTGCAACAGTTCAGCTTACTTTGTCTTGACCCCTGACCAACAATATTACAGAAATGACATGAACTAGGTAAATTTCATGGTAGCTGCTGGCGCTAAAAGTCTTCTAGCACAATAACAGTTTTGATAGGAAGGATAAAGATCACCTTTGCAGGGAAGGGAGAACCTTCTCTGGAGCTGATCCGAGACCAGCAGTAGAGCTCTTTAAGGATTCAAAGAGTATCAAACCCAACTCCTTGCATTCAGAGAGCAAGGCACTTCTCACTGAATTTGCTTCCTCTGACCAGTGTGCGCTGGGGAGGTCTGTATGGTATTGTATGTGAGTTTACCTATTGTTTCTCTTGAATACACACACTTGCAAACATGCCTAGAATTAAACAAGATACTGTGTGAAGACACAAAGGTAAGATGTATAATGCATGTTATATATCACTATTCTTGTTATATTTAAAAATAAAAAAATATTGTATAACGTCACACTTTGGGGAAAGGAGAACAAACACAGCATGTCAGACATGCTGCTTCTGTTGGATGCTGGTCAGATGTTAAGATTAAGAAAGCAGTACAAGAATATAGAGCTACAAGAAGTCTGTACAGCTGCACATTCATACAGCTCCTGCCACCCCTGTTCTTGAGATTTTCAGTGGCTTTGTCAAATCAGAAGGAAATGCAAACTGAAGATTCAGAAATGTTTTCTTGCAAACACTGTCTTCATCTAAACTCTTGGCTTTTCCACTTCAGCCATTTAAGCACTTGATGAAATTAAGAAATGTCATTAGAAATGGGAGAAATGTAATGCACATACTTGTTTAAAAAAACAATTTCAGACATAGACTATACGCCTAATTCCACAAATGGAGGACACAAACACTCCCTCCTCCTCCAAAAAAAAAGAAAAAAAAAAAAGAAAAAAAAAAGTACTAGCCTGAACAAATAAAGTCTGGTGGAGGAAAGCTTCTGAAACTCTGTTTGACTCTGATTAACTCAGTGTTTCTTCATTCTTTACCAAATGGCGGTGACACTGTTGTAGTCAATGCACATGAATAGCCAAACTTCAGACCTGAAAAATCTTACAAACTTTTGCTTGATTTTTTCTTTCATCTGGATTTCCTACTTCTCTGAAAGTGGAGGTGAAGGTACAAAAAATTTCAGAACAAAACTTGGACCCCTAAATTTCATAGCCTATTTATGTAGAGAAAGGATGATTTGTATAAGGAAGCCATAGAAAATTGAGAGAGGATGGATTTGAAAAGCAGTGGTGGTTCTGCATAAGTTCTACAGTTAGCTGCATTTACTTTTGGAAGAATAGTGTTTCTACAGCTGTTTAGACCACCTTGAAAATTGTGTGCTGAAGTTCCACATATGCATAAGTCCCTGCTTATTTGATCAGTCACAATTCATAAAAGTATCCAGACTTCAGTTATGTATTCAAGCTCATGGAAATGCTAAGTCAATGGAGGTTCACCCATCAGTATTTTTCATATACACAATTCACACCCAGTGAAATATGAAAACCTCAACCAACATGGCTGCAAATCTGGTCATCAGTTTGGTTACACAGAGGTCAGGTGAAACATGAACCAGTCACTCACAGTGTTAAGTTGCATTTTTCCCTTGAGAGTGTGTTCAGCGCTCGCTTGAAAGACAACCCATCAGAGAACAGGGCAGTGGCAGATCCACACACCTCAGTCTCTTTCTGTACTCCCAGGCTTTGAGTTCTGTTGAGGCAGTACCAGCTTTATCTAGCCCTATGCGCAGCTCCATGTGTGACTGCCTGAACATGCAAACTCATCTGGAGTCTGATGCCTGTGGTTTGTGAAACTGTGAAATGCACTGCCCTGCTCTTGTCCATGTCACTTTAACAAGGGCTTCCTTTGCTTGGTGGCAATTCTGTTTTACATGATAAAATATGTGTGGAAATTCTGGAGATGTGGATAAAGTGGTTGATATAGGTAAGGTTCACAGATTAGTAATTTTTTCTCATGATATACCCTTATCTCAGAGTCCAAAACTTCCTCTTCAGCAGTTGCGGCTTTTGTAGCCAATTACAAGTCACTTCAAAATGAAATTATGTCAGTCCCAAAAATATGTGAGAAGAATTTAAACTATCCCATGGATGAGCCCTTGTGTCAGACTGGGCTAAGTGTAGTAGGTAGAACTGCTAACCTCTATGTCAGAGCACAGCTCTGTGAGCAGTCAGTGCCAAGATACTTCCCATGATTAATTCTGACTTACAGAAATATTCTTGACCTTGACTGCAACTCTTAGATTTTTGGGTTTTTTTGTTACATGTGCATGGGGTTGGATTTTTTGTTTGTTTGTTTTTGTTTTAACTTTACATCATGTTGGTTTGGTATTTTTCTTGATCTAATAAGGAATAAAGGAAAAACAGTTTGAATCATGTGTCCTGTTGTGGGGACCAAGTTAATTAAAATCCCGATATATATATACAGCTGATACTCCTCACACTAATGAAGAACATTAATTCTAGAACATGTGTGGCTGTAGTCACATTGCTACAAATTACTGGACTCTTTCCTTTATCTGTTTCCAAGAAAGTCTCCCCCGGTTAGTTAGGAAAAAAGAAAAATATGATGCCTTAGTTCTAAGCAGCATAAATTACATGCATCAATCAGAGGAAGCTTAAATTAAAATACACATTTGGCAAACAAATATGAATATGTTGATCTCATCTGTGAATCAAAATGATTTAATGCCAGTACTGACCCCCCACTGATCAACATGAAGGTCACTGCAAACTGCGTGATTCTTATTGAGAAATGTTGTAGTGTCTGTTAAAGATGCAGTTTTATACATTCCCTAATGCTCAATCTAATCGGTAATTCCAGTGTAGCAGAACTGATTTATTTTAGAAAGAATATACAAGATTCTTTTTTTTTTCAATTATGTAATCCAAAACAGATAGCTAAATTAAAATGTTAAAAAAATACATGTGGTTTATGGGGCTAGGCTGGAGGTTTTCCAGTGTGTTCATGATGTTTTCCAATCCAGAGGAATACTATTTGTTAAACAGAACTCTACACCTTCCAGATACCAAGTGATCATAAATCAGTTTTCCCTTATCGTCCCGTTCATGCTTTCTGGCTATAGGAACAACTAGTTGTTTAACTCAATTATGAGGCAAAATGTTGCTAAAAATGGATGATCCAAGGCCAGTTGGGTTGTCATTGCTTTCAAAGGTCTCAAGCAAACAGAAGAGTAGGACAGTAGTCTTACTGAAACTTGAACCAGTCTTTGCCTTTTATAATGTCCTTGTCTGGAGCTAAAACATCTTTGAAGAAGGGTTGAAGAAATCCAGCATGGCCCCAAGGTAGATGTCAGTGGGGCAGGAGAAGGGGCCACACCGTGGTGCAACGGTACACAGGCTCAGCAGCTCCTGCCACTGGGTTGCAACACAGTCCCCAGTAGGAGCAGAAACAACATGGAACAACATCAGTTTCCACCCATGGGGGCAAAGTCCCCAGTGAGACACAGGGGAAGAAGTCGGTTCTGGAAATATTTTCTCCTGCATCAAATTTAGTGGATATGATCCAGGAGGTTTAGATACACATTCACACATGCATGGAAATGGGGTTTTCTCATAGGTATGAATGTTTTTGCATTGTCGTTTGTGGAGAATTGCACTTCCTAAGTAAACATTTCACACCTCTGTAACTGGGGACTACAGCAGTGGTGAAAGCCAGCTTCTCAGTTCTGCTAAAAACCAGAGTCCTTTGTGGTTACAGTGTGAAATTATGACTTTCAATATTCAAGACTAAACATTTTTCTCTCTTAGATAGTCCTTGCCAGTCTTTCTACTTGACAATTTTTTCCATTAGAGGATTTTTGCTATTTATTTCCCTTATTTCCATGTAGAGCTGCGATGTTCCCCATGACTATTCCATAATAACTTCTTACCTTCTAAAGCTCCCAATAGCCCACCTGCAGTATGAAAATCCTTTAGAGCATACTTCAATTTAAACTGTCTACTGGGAAAGAGCAGGAAGAGACAGTTTAAAAATGCATTTTGACAGGAACAGATCAGATGTTCATTAAGGAGAAAAAATCCTTTTGAAATTATCGTACATCTTGAATGAAGCTTAATTTGTGAATCTTTGGATTTGGGATGAGAAGAAAGAAGAAATCACCTATGTTTTGCTTAATAAAATAAAAACATCAGAAGCTCATGCTACTTGAGCATTCCAGTGCAAGCTCCAAATGAGCTGTTGGCATGTTGGAGTGTATTAGATCTCACTCGCCTTACTGAAATTCTCAAATGAAGTATTGCAGAACAATGCTTTACTGAAGGATGATATTTTTCTGCTCTCCCTACCACATAAACACAGACTACATAATGTAAGAAAACACAAAATTATGAGAACTGCAGTTTATCACACATCTTTGATTACCTTCTCTACGTCCCTAAAATTTGCTATATTACATGGTTTCCTTCCTTCGTCCAGCAGTCAAAAATTCCTAAGCAGCCACGGGTAGCTTCTATTATCCATTTTGAGTACTTGGATATAGAAATGTTTTGTGTCTCTCAATACACAGATGATTTTGTCATTTGTCAGCCCTGCACACCTGTACATAGAAGTTAAGCTGGATGGTCTCTGTTCAAATGAGACATCTCTCAGTTAGAGTGATTAAAAACACTAATGTTTGGTTTTAAAGTCGGAGAGCAGGTAACTGGCCCTCAAGGTGGTCTCAGGCACTTGCTTTTAGACCAAGGCATGTTGGAATAGCAAGCCACTGCAACAGTGGCCTGGATTGGTAGGAAAGGTCATACACCTTAACAAGAAGGAGGGAAAGTAGATATACATGATATGCAAGTCTGTTCTGCACTTTGGGCAGAAAAGCTTTTTCAATAAAGAAATCAAACAATAGAATCCATATATTATGACAGAAAGAAGTATGGCATTTTTAGACCACCTCCACACACCTTAAGTGACTTCATATCAAAGCCTACTGAGACAGAGCAAATATCACCTTACCTTGGTGCTTCAGAGAATTTCAGTGTAAGTTCTAACATTCTTGACAAAGTGGAAGGTCATGAAATTTATGTAAAGGAACAATTCCTTGACCTCAGATTTTTTAAAAAACAGATATCGTAATTGTATATAATGTTCTTTCCAGCTTTGTATCTTCAAAGCCAAAGTTTCTCCATTACCAAGCTGGGCATTGATTATTTGCTGATCAGTCTTGCACTGATGTCTGTATGGAGTCTCTTTGGTTCAAACTAATACTTCCTCTAATACTGGGGAGTGAGCAGGTCTCACTGCTCACCAGCATCCACTAGTGATTGGCTTCAAATTAAATGTGAAGACACAAACCCAAATCTAACAACCCAAGGCTTAGAAAATGGTATGAACACTGCCATCTTCTCTGCTGCAGCACCTGCAGACCCAAGCAAAGAAGCAGAGCTGACTAACTCAAACCTTTTTTTTTTTTATTTGAAAACTTTATTTCCCTGTTCTAAAGAAGACAGCTGATCTGAGAGAGCAACCCTGCCACGATGATGCTGGGGCAGATGTGTGCTTCTGCCATGTGTGATGGAGTTCAGTGTCATCACACATACACAACTAGACAATCCACAAGATCTGACCACTGAAAGTAAATAACTCTGCATCCACTGGACCTGTAGAAAACTAGGGCCTTTATCACTGCTTTCATTTTCACAGTATCAGTACAAGATTCACATAGGAATTTTATTCCTGTTGAAGTTTAAGATGAAAGTGCCAGGAGCCAGAGACATCATTTCAGTGCACAGGCGAAAAGATAAGAGAGAAAAGAAAATGGCAAGTCAGTACTAGCTTGCAAATGGGGAATGATCTAGCTAGTGATTTTTCTTCATGAAATTCCATATCCTTGTCCAAAGTAAAATTATTGTGTTGTCAAATATCTCTAATTTTTATCTGCTACGGTGTGAAAAAGGAAAGCAATCTTTCCCCCATACTATTTCAGTTTCTCTCAAAACGTTCTGGTTTAGCTATTATTTTATTTTTATTTAAATCTAAGATTTCTCTTTGAAAGCAAATTTTTCAGCTTTATTTTCAAGAGGAGGAAGAAAGGCAGATTTTATCTACTATGGACACACTGGTCACTTCTTGCTGAACAAGTGCATCAAAACATCATACTAAGATTCTTTTATTCAAAAGTTCACTTTTGGATGAGTTGTAAATTGCCTTCTCTTTGTTATCATTCACAGATTTAGTCAAGACTGAATAGTTTCTCACAAAATAAACATTATCACTTGCAACACTGATGGATATTTATTTATCAGTGAAGAGAAACATTGCTCTTATAATATATGGAAATTAGCTCCTAACTTACAAAAAATTTCCCAGCTACGCAGCTAAAACTGGTTGATCAGAAATAGATATATGAGTTTGATCGAGTGGACCTTCATCTACTGATCAAGGGTAGTTGGCAAGATCTTAAGTAATAGTGTTCTTGGCTTCACACATCACTTTCAAATTGATAGTGGGGAATTGTTTCCGAGTCCAATACATATCTGCTGGTGAAATACGGGAACATATGAGTCTAGTCAGTCACACCCAAAATATTGTGGAAACTAGAAGCAACATATGTACTTCCCTGAATTTCTCCCACTAGTGTGGAGCATTTGGAAATGCAGCAACTCTTTGGATAAGCACTTGCTCAGTAGTGTGGCATCCTCTGTTACAATCTGGAAATTGCTTAAACCGTTGGGGAAAATTAGCTGGTTTAGTAACAACAGTAACCAGAATGAATGTCCCTGTTAAATTTTCGTTCTCAAGCCTTTTAAAATTTTTCTGTTAAAACAATGAAGGCAAAATTAACTCATCTTCCTAAATGTATCAAAAAGAAGGAAACAGGACCACCCTTCTCTTCAAGTGCAATGTATATTGCTAACAAGAGTTAGTCGTCTTCTGCCACCTTCACCCTCAAACAGACTGTTCTGCAGAGTGTTTTCTGTCTATTGCTGGGATAATATGAATATCCCATATTCATATTATGAATAAATGAGCCTTCAGCGTCCCTACTGGCACCCGTATTGTGTGGTGGAAGAGGAAGGATTGCTCACTGTAGAATCAACTTCTTACCCCTTTCCATCTTTTAGCAGAAGAACATCATCCTCCTTCTTTCAAATATATAGAAAATATTTTTGTTTGTTCCAATCTCTCACTGAATACAAATCAGGGCAAATAGCTCTGCAGTGGCTCTACAGCTAAGAACTATTATCTATGTGTTTTGATCAGTTTTAACAGTGATGGTCTATAGACCTTAATTTCCTGTTCTGCAGTGCAAAAACTTAAGAAAATAAACCCCAAGGCTTAGTAAGCATCCTTTAATCAAATAAAATTGTCAGTATGAATCTACCTATGCTAGTGTAACCTTATAAAAAATGTCTGATAGCAGCTTTTGCCACTGTGAAATATAAAACTGCAGTACACTTTAAATTTTGTAGGATAAACTTGATACATCAGGATGCTTTGTGTTTATTTTTTCTTCATTTATACTCTTTTTCTCCCTGCTGTCTGTTTCACAGTGTTTTCTCATCCTCCTCTGTGTAACCCTCACCATTTTAATTATCTGTCTGTTTTATAAAATCATGTCTAATTAAAAAATTTTAAATTCCTCATTACAGCATATTCTCATGCAGAACTTGAAATGTGAGTGATTATGAACTGTTCTAATAAGCACCAGATTTGTGCTCTTTAAAAGATTTGAATTGTTGTTTATATCTGTATGCACATTAGTTTACCTCAAGATGTGTTAGATTACATTAATTATCTTTGCATCTGCAACAGAGAACATTAATGGTGGATGCAAACCTCATTCCTTTGAATTTTTGAAAAGTTCTTTTTCTTGACAATGTGTATCTGCTGTACAGGGATATTTAAGAGGGATGGGCAGAGCTTGCTGCTGGAACCTACAAGACCACTATTTATCATTTTGTTGTACTAATTGTAAGTGTGACATCTTGTCTCAAGGATCTTTGAGACACCATATTATCAACCCATTCAACTTACCTAGACAGGCTGGAAATGTTGAGTGCAGAGCAGAAGGGGTAAATCCTGTAAGAATTAGTTGATACCTTGAGGCAAGAAGGTTGACTTATATATGCCAGTCAAAATAATGGTAGATACTGTTTATGTGCTTGCAAACACATAAACATTTACAGACTTCCAGCGTTGATAGTGCTGTATACAAAAATTAAGTACTGTATGCAAATACTTGTCTGCAAATAATCTAGTCCCCTCCATTTGTAGGTAAAATTTTAGGGCTCACAACTGTCATACAAAACATTTGTAGGCATCTATAGAAGGAGAATCAAGATGATCTGGATTGTCTTAGAGGCATGAAACTTCTTTATAAAGGATATGCGGTTCTCTTCCACTGATGTTTAGATTCACTCATAGACACCATGTTCATAAACATTTTGCAAAAGACTAATAACCAAATAACCTGGAAGGACAAGTGCCATCATATTTGTGTCATGACTAAAACACCACTTCATGGCCATGTTGTATTTTGGGAGAAATCAGGTGAGAAAAGCTTATCATAATCAATTTTGGTTTACAACAGTGGTTCAAATAATTTCTGGGCCCCTGAACCAAGGAGAGAGTTGTGTTTCACTGATGTTCCCACCCTGACCTGTAGGAAAGTGGTTGACAGGTACAGAAAGAAGATTCACCAGGGAAAGCTCTCATACAGAAGGAAAGTCTCTGTTAACCATTTAACTGCCTGTCAGGCCTCAGTAACATGGGTGATTCAGCAGATGTTTAGGCATATAAATCTCTTGTTTGGTACCCTAAAAGGCTGGGGAAGCACTCTCATAGAATGCTTTTAGACATGAGACCTTATATTTAGGCTATAAAATTATATAGAGCTTGGCTATATGGAACCTGGGAACAAGTTAGTTAATTTTACTATAAACTATACCTGTAACTCTTGAAGAACCCTGTGAAAAATGCTGATTTTGCAAGTAGCAGTTCTTTTACTTAATTTCAATCCCATCCTGTCTCAAAAGCAGGTACATTTATTGCTGCAGAGTCCTCATGTGGACTTCTACCAAAACAAATATGACCAACTGTATTTTGGTTCCAGTTTTGATGCAGACAGATCCTCAGTAAGGAAAATACAAATAAATGGTTTGAATGGTTTTAACCAAAGTGATTTAAGTGGGAATTGAGAGAGACTAACTGTGAGCCAGTTTCTGGAATCAGCCTTCTGAAGCCTCTGCTGGGTCCCTGCCTGCTTAGTTCAGGCTGTAGAAATCCCTGTAGCTAGAGGACACCACCCTGCTGTCATCACAGGCAGGCAAAGATACTGGGTCAAGCTATCAAATGATTTTTCCTTTCTATTGCTTGGGCATTTCCATGGCAAAATCTTTATAAAGCAAATATACCAGTACAGATCATCCCACTGAAATCCACAGAATAAGTTACAAAGTAATTTGCTGCTCAGAGGATCCAAAAGTATAGCAGTCTAAATCCTAATTAGCACCAAAGAATTTATTTAATTCTTTTAGCCATATTTGCTCCTTTGTGAAGCATCTACATTCAGACCATAATTCCACAACATTTATTTGTTATTCAAAGAATTTTGATAAATAATTCTGTAATAATTTGTCTCAATTTATTGTGAATATTCAGGATTTGAAACGTGAACCATGATTGCTTTCCTAAATCAAGTGGTGTGTTACTATTCCTTCAGTGAATAACAGTCTTAGAATCAAGTGAATGACTGGGTAGGGGGGAAGGGGAAGAGAAAAAGAATTAAATTGGAATATTCTCCAGAATTTGCATAAAATTAACTTTTATTGTGGACACTCCTGCCATGACAAAAGCAAGCTCTTTTATCAGAAGTAAATATAAATGGCAGTCATATTGTTAAAACATATTTGTTCAGCAATAGTACATGCAAGCAGGAACTATACTTTTTATTTATTACATGTACTATAGTCTATAATCTGATGGGAAACAAAAAGAGGAAAAGACAAGTAACAGGTATGAGGAGGCATTAAAATGCACTTCTTGCAAAGGAATTTTCTGAACAGTGAAAATCAATTTAGGTTTTCCCCTCTAGCTCTGGAAAACAGACACTGCAACAATGCACTCAGGAATTTCAGTGTTTTAAATGAACACAGACATATACATGCTCTAAATGCAGTGACCTCAGAAGCTCATGTTTATAGGCTGATCCTTACCTCCCCTTTTTTTGATGAATTTTTAAACCCTACATGTTTCTGTAGCAAGCTTCTGCTATTTTCTGGGTGGCAAAAAACAAAGCTTGGCTTAGCTCTTTCAGTTTGGCCTGTGGACAGTGACGATGTGGAGATGATGCTTGAGGGTACAGCTGGCACTGCTGTAGCTCCAATGGCAGAGCCATTTCTGCAGGGTGAGCACCAGACAATGAACTTCCCATCACCTTCCTATGAAGACAGGCTGAGACAGTTGGAGTTGTTCAGCCTGGAGAAAAGAAAGTTCTGGGGAGACCTTACTGCAGCCTTTCAATACTTAAAGGGGACCTATAAGAAAGTTGTGGACAAAATTTTTAGTAGGGCTTGAAGCGATAGGACAAGAAGCAATAGTTATAAACCAAAAGATGGTAGATTTAAACTAGATATAAGGTTGAATTTTTTTACAATGTAACACTGGAACAGATTGCCCAGAGAGGTGGTAGTTGTCCCATCCCTGGAAACATTCAAGGTCAGGTTGAGATGACCTTTAAAGGTCCCTTCCAATCCAAACCATTCTGTGATTCTATGATTTCTGTGTTGACTGTGGCCACCCTCCCTAACTGTGAGACTGGAGAAGAGGGTGGCACAAGAGGTCCACAGCTTTGGCAGCACATGAGGAAGGCAGAAGACCAGGCACTGCCCCCTCAAGTGTCCATGCTAAAGGTTCCCAGGGGCCTCACTTCCAAACAGATCTCTCTCACCCTGCTAAATCACAGATGTTTTCCCTTTAACCAGGAAGCCCTAAGTTAAATAGGCAGGAGAGTGGCAAAGGCTCTTTTGTGACTTCTATACTTCTTTTGGGGAATCAAAGTATTTGAAGACAGGGTTTAATTGTAGCTGAAGAGCTTTGACTGAAGTAGTGTCAAGCATCTTAGCAATGGGTAAGGCATAAGTACTCAGGATAGATACAGTGTCTGTCACAGGCCTAAAACATAGACTGATTCAGTGTGTTTCTTGTAGCAAACGTATCAATAAATATATTCCAGTAATTGTAGGAGTGATACAGTAAAAAATGCTTAAGAAATTAGGAATCAGCTTAGATCCCAATCCTTTTCTATACAAATCCTTCCCTGTTATAGGATTTGCCCAACAAACCCCAAAATGCCTTCCTGGAGACCAAAATTTCAATTCCAGTTGCCTAAAATTTTCCTACCCAATTCCTACTTCATGGGAGCTTGCTTCAGCAGCAAAGGTTCAGAAAGGAAAATGCCAAAACTGCTCACCATTACCTCTTTCGTCAGAGTCTGACAAAAGCAGCACGTCAGTGTTATGGTGCTCTGTCCTGGCTGGTTGTCCACGCTACTCCCTATAAAGCCTGAAGAACAATAATTCACTTCGTTTCAGACACTGGTTATTAATGTGTCGTAGCTACTTTTGGCAGTGCCACGGTATGAAGGGGTTTGTCACTCATGTGAGTAAAAGTTTTGGGGTTTGCATTCGGGCTTCCTTTGTGTTTGCTAACGTGCAGACAAATACCGATGCAAAGCTGGGGAATGGGCTGCTTGCTGCGAGCTCTGAGATCTGCTTGTTACGTGCAGCTCCAGAAGGGATTTTGGCTCTGTTTCTAGAGGTGGTACTTCATGCTGAGGAATAATGTGTCCTCTCAAAGTGTTTGCCGACATTCAGTGTTGTTATCTCCACTTCCAAGTCAGTCGCTTGCCCAAAATCACACAGCAGACAGCTCTCGGACTGTGAGTCCTCTCCGGTGCTGCCTGTGCTGCACTATCTATGGGCAGCAGGTCTCTCCTGGACACCCATGGGCATCTGCTCATCACAGCATTGCACCTTCTTTTTCTGCCTGCTTTCAGAAGAGAATAAGGAAAATAAGACTGGAAACTTTGCTTGTGACTGGCACCAGGATTTCAAAGTTAGAAGCTTAAATTTAGAATCTTAAATACAAACAGGCACATTTAAAGGAGATCCTGGGTGTCAGGACTTCCCATGGAAGCCCATGGGACCAGAGCTCTGCAAAATCTGCTGCAGACTGGATGTGGCCCAGGACACAGCTTTGCACACAAAGCTTCATATGCTTTCAGAGTGCATTAGGGAAAACAGCCTTCTCACAGTTTAGATGTGATTTATGGTCAAAATGATGTGAGCCACAGAAAAGGTATGACCAGGTAGCAGGTCCCTGCAGCAAGTCAGCAACTGTGGGACTGCTGAGGACACAGAGACTGAAGAAACATCTCTGACAGCCTTTAAAATGTGTTACATGATGGTGCTTGTGACCCTGCCTTTGCCCCAGGCTATGCTATAGCTGCTAGAATTTCAAATCTCTTTCAAGTGAGGGCTGAGCTGTGTCTGGGCAAAGAAAAGAAATAAATAGATTTGGACATCCCACATTTTTCATTTGGGGAAAAGTTAACTTTCCTGAACTTTTGTTTCCCTAGGTTTATTTTATTCCTTTTCCTTTCTAATATTTGAAAGATTTATTTTTCTTGTTTAAAAAGTCGAGTGATTTCAGGTAGGAGAATCCCAATGGATTACAATGGCTTCATCTGTGAAGAATAGAAATCATCACTTCTTCATCACAGCCTCATAATACTCAAACATCAATGGTCAGCATGGGGGTATCTGCATTTTCTGAACATACTTTAGTAAGTCTAAAACACTGACTTTGAAGTTGAGTTTTTTGTGTTAAAAGCCAGAAAGGTTGTGGCACAACTGACATGATGACAACACGTAGAATATTGTGTATGATATCCTGATTTAATCTTGTTTTGTTTTTCCACACCTTTGTTACTTGTTACATCATGTGTTCTTAGTAGTATGTGTGAGAGGAGGTGGGAGGCTGAAGGGGGTGTTTTTTTCTCTTAAACAATAATATCCTACTTCCATAAAAGATTTGAAGCAGAAGACTGAACAGCAAATCTAGCTATTTTATTGCCCCAAGGCATTATTCATTTTCCTGACACATTATGTTTTTAATTAAAATTGCACGAGTTAATTAAAATGTTCATTCAACCCTTTTTTTTTTTTTTTTTGCATGAGTGCCTTGTTACTCTCCCAGTATTTTAGTAGAAGGCCGTTACATTTCAACAAACTGCTGGCTTTATCAGCTAAGACTTCTACTGACAGACTGTCATGTTCTCTACACCTTTTTATCTCAGATGTTCTAATTTTTTTAAATACCTCCTCTAGTGTGGAGGTTGGTTGGTTGGTTGTTTTTTTACAAAATATTATTATTTTTCTGCTACCAGCACCTTCCACTAGTTGTCTGAGCTCAGGTTTATTAAGAAGACATTGTCAGGAATAGGCAGGGAAGTTTCACAGAAAGGGGTCACAAAAGTGTTATCCCACAAGAACCAGTGAACATTGTCAAGGCTCACTCTTATGGAAAATGCTCAGATTAACCCACACTACAAGTACACAGTAACTTGGGAAGCAATGCTAAGGCAAAGGAGCATTGAAAGAAAGCAATCATCAAAATCCTGCAGGCACTTTGCTTCTACTGAAATACAGGAAATCCTTTGGATTTATAGATTACAGGTATTGAATATTTGATCACTGGTTTAGAAAAGAAAAATTATCAGTTCGACACAGACTTTGGTCCAGTCTAAACTCTATTTTTAAAAGGTATAACAGGATTTGAATCGTTTGAGAAAGTGTTTCTTTTTAGCTGAAACTGTTCTTGGTGGTATATTAGGAAGTGCAAGAGAGATTTCTTAGGCTGTGCACTAGTAAAAGTTGTTTTATTCAGTTTTCAGGGAACTTATTTTTACTCCTAAAATTCCAAAGGCAAAAGTGGCAGTCTGTCCTGCTTCCTTTAAGCTGGCCAGGTAACATGTTGAAATGCAGTTATTTTCCCCAAGCACCCCCAGAGCTGGGTTTGGGAAGGGAGATATTGTGGGAAGTGTTCTCTGTCCCTGGCAACAACCATTTCCTAGAAAGGAACAGATTTCACCTGTAGGATCATCTCTGAGTTCCCCAGAGGTTTTAAACATATATAGAATCACAGAATCATCGAGGTTGGAAGAGAACTTGGAGATCATCCAGTCCAACCACTTACCTACATCACCACCAAACCATATCACCCAGCACCACATCCAGACACATCTTGAACACCTCCAGGGACAGTGACTCCACCACCTCCCTGGGCAACCTATTCCAATACCTAATCACCCTTACAATGAAGAAATTTTTCCTAATGTCCAATCTGAATAGTCCCTGCTGCAATTTAAGGCTGCACTTAGCTTGTTAAGTGTTATCCTTACTGTTACAAGTTAGAAATATATAAGAGGCAAATAAACTATAACAGGGGTAAAAGGTAGAGAGCATGTAAAGCAGATGTTTTCTAAATAGGTGTACAGCAAGCTTTTTGCCTAAACCCTTGAAGCCTGCAGAAAGACATCAATGTTTGTAACCAACATCTTGTGTCCTGGCTGCTGCACCAGCACATGGACAAAAGAGAGCTTTTGGAGCAAAGATGTATTTTGTGTGCAAAAGTGCCATGCACGCCTTGTAACAGCAACACCCAAGCCAAGTTTGAAAATCAGGCCTCAAAACAACAACTCCTGTAACTCAGAGAAGGAGCGATGGGCCGAGGGGTTCAGATTTCCAGCTCAGCTAACATGCATTAGTGTTATTTGGTTTTTTCACACAGCATGAGTTAAAGACAGACTGTCAGCCATAACTTCGAGCTTCCCGGATGCTGTCAGCTCATTTCACAACCTTCATATTATTGAAGTGGAGCTTTTTTACATTTTATTCTTTGAGTTCTTGTTGCATCTTCATAAGAATAATGTGATTTTGGGAGAAGTGTTGAAAGGTTTGAATGTGGTAACTAAACATTTACAAAAGATCTTTAGCCCGAAATATGTAAATATATTTCTGTCAGTGTTTCAGATAGCAGTGTTTAATTTTGCAGAAAAATTGCAAAGGTTTCTTTTTATTTTTATACTGAATTTATGCTTCAATGAAAAGCACTCCACTTCAGGAAGTGGAAGAAATAATTTATTTTTAAAACTCTCTAAATATGGCATTTTAGATATCTTTCAAAGTGTGTGAAAGATAAGGTTACCAGTCAGGAATAATGTTTTACAACATCATTACCCTGATAACTTCTGAAGCAGCTCTATTTGCATTATGTCATTTGGTATATAATATATCTAAGTTTTGAATCAAATAATATTCTCCTTGGTTACGCTAATATTCCTATGTGATATTTATTTACGCATCAAGAACTGAAACTCTGAAACCCAGCTAAGAAACCTTATTGCTTTCCAAAAGATCAGGATTTGACTCCTTTAGTTTAAAATATACCTTGATATTTCATTATCATAAAACTATACTTATTTCACAGGTTATTAAAAATTCACTTATTTATTACTGTATATTAGATACACATTGAGTAGAAAAAACCCAAAATATTTCTTCTCAAATTGTATTGAAGTTTCATAATTGTGGAAATTTTCTTGCAGAACACAAAAATAGAAGAGGGGAAGAATATACCTTATGCCTGTTGTACAGTCATATATAAGCGCAACAGAAATGGCCAGTGACTGGTGCATTTATCACCATTTCTAGGCACAGATGCGAGAAACCTTAAATACTGAGCCTCACAGTTTAAGAACGGGAAGATCCTTGAATGTGTCCAGAGGAGGGCAACAAAACTGGTTGAAGGAAGGAAGGAAGGAATGTCCTATGAGGAGCAGATGAGGATTCTGGGCTTGTCTAGCTTGGAGAGAAGGAGGCTGAGGGGCGACCTCATTGTTCTCTGCAGCTTCCTGAGGAGAAGAAGCAGAGAAGGAGGTACTGATTTCTTCTCCCTGTTATCCAATGATAGGATTCTCAGAAATGGTTCAAAGCTGCACCAGGGGAGGTTTAGACTGGACATTAGAAAACATTTATTCACTAAGATGGTGGTCAAACACTGAAACAGGCTTCTTAGAGAGGTGCTTGATGTCCCAAACCTGTCAGTGTTTCAGAGGCATTTAGACAATGCCCTTAACAACATGTTGTAACTTGGTCAGCCCTGAAGTGGTCAGGCATTTGAACTGGATGATTGTTATAGGTCCCTTCCAACTGAAATAGTCTATTTTATTCTAATTCATTAATGCAGAAACTGCCCACCCAACTGGTGGACAAGGGATTTCTGTAGCCCTGGTCCAGCCTTTCAAGTATTGGCATTGCTGATTTGCAAACTCTATTTTCTTCTTAGTTTTTAAACATCTTTCTGCACTTAAAATGGGACAGACAGTTTGTGGAACTGAACCAAAACCAGAAAATCCTGGCCTTGGTGAAGTCAATGGCAAAACTCCCACAGTCTGCAACTGAGCCAGGATTTCACCCAGAGTGAATACATGAATATGTGTTATTGAGGAACACATACGGGCAGCTGGCTTGCACAGACATTTCCAGCTGTCATTTCATACCCTTTGAACTACCTCTATATCATAGTTCTCTTCTTTTGCAGCTCCACTGTTTTGGAGGTCTACTTTCTGATCTGTCACCAGTGCCCCACCATGATCTTTTCTTCTGCTTCTTTTGCTCCTTAATGCCTTTCTCCTAAAGCCTTTTCATGCTTCTCTCATGATGCCAATGCAATTCATTGGCTTTCCATCTACAGTTCATATTCTCAATATCTCTTTCATCTCTGTCACCGAGTCTCCACTTATCTTACTTTCTTCTCGGTGTCTCCATTTACCACTACTCTCTGACTTGTGCAGTAGTTTCTTGACTTTCCTGTCTCTATACATCACTTTTACTGCAGTCTTTTGGTCCTAGTAAATCCCTAGTCCTTCACAGATCAAGTAATTGTCTTTACCACAAATTCCTTGGTGAAATGTTTGTAATGTTATATTATTTTTACCAAATTATTCACTTAGGAAAACCAAAAGGCTTTAAAGATACTGTGGAACAAACTTAAGTCTTTAGCATCTCTAAACACAAATTTCAATTTGTGTGTTGGTAATAATTAGTTGCTTTTGGTTTAAAATTTTCTTTAACACTAGTGAAAGCCGTTTTAAAAACAAAGGTCTCATTGCATAAATATTTTCAATGGTTTATCATACTACCATTTCAAAAACACTGGCTTTGAAAT
Organism: Aegotheles bennettii; assembly: GCA_013398125.1. Classification (NCBI taxonomy): domain Eukaryota; kingdom Metazoa; phylum Chordata; class Aves; order Caprimulgiformes; family Aegothelidae; genus Aegotheles; species Aegotheles bennettii. The sequence goes on from VZRW01008286.1 coordinate 221,980, forward strand.
GGCTTGAAACATTTTTCCAACATTTTAAAAGGAATTTAAAATGGAAAAAAAATCCCTTTTCTCTTTTTATTTTTGCACCCTGTAATCCGGGTGCCTTAAACTTCCCACACAACATCAACCTTTTGTGCTTTCACGTAGGAAAAGTCAATGTCTAATCATAAAAAGGTTTCAGAATCTATATTAAGAATACAATCTCTCTTGTTAGGTGCTGTTTGAGATCCTGCACGTTATGAATTTCATATAGTAAGTAGGAATTAAAATCTGGTATCATTTCATGACCCGTATCAACTTCTTTCTCACAGATTCCAACTGTGTGAAGTTATTTCCATAAGGAAACGTGGGGATATTGTAGGAAGCAAACCGGATTTATCAGCAGTTCAAAGCTGTGGTGAATATTATATTTAAATCCAACTCCTCTTCTTATAGATATTTTTAACACTTCCTGAAAATTCCCTTCAAAAAAGTAACAGTAATTTTCATCAGCTCTGGGAAAAGAGTCATCAAGTATCTCCAGGTGTAATGTATTTTTAGTAGAACCACCCAAACTGTTAGCCACAGCTGTGAACTCTGCTGAGGAAGTCTCTCAGCGCTGCGGTGGCAAGCTATCTGCCCACCGGCAGTTTGAGTGCTCCAGATAGAGGTGCAAGACCTTAAAAAAACCCCTACAGCCATGCCATAAACAGGAAGCATTTTTAAAAATCATTTTCCCTAGCTTGGAAAGCAATGGAATAATAGAAGGAGAAAAAAAACTGTTCTGAGAAAGGAGACCAGCTTTGCTGCAGGGTCATCGATCCTCCCCTGCTCTACTTCTCGTTTGCTCATGTAGAAGATTACCTCCTTCTGGCCCTGCAGAAGCCCCTTGGCTTTTCTATGCTCACGCTCTGCCTCCCTCACTCCCTTTAGGCTTTCCTTAAAGGAGCTTTCATCTTTTTTTGCCTTGCATTGAGGAACCTAGCAATTCCCAGGAAGTTGATTTCCAATAATCACCTAATTTCCTGCTTGAAGTGGCACAGGATGCCCCAAGACTCCCATCATCTCGCATGACCACTTTTAGCGTGCTTAGACTTGTAAAGTCTTGCTGCTTTCTGCCCTTGTTGGCAGAAAGGTTAACGGAGATTAGGCAACTTTTCTTAATTTTCAAACTCTGGCCATTTAATCCCTGAGCCTGGGAAAGGAGAATTTCTAGGAAGCAGGATATTAACAATCCTCTCACGTTTCCCCCCATTAAGGTGAAGATCTGAGGTGAGAAGTCCAGACTGTCTCCAGAAGATGAGCTCTGTCAGAACAGATTCCTTTTAGAGATAGTTTCCTTCCTTAGAAACACAGGAGAACAAACCTGCAAGCAAATAATAAACCCATCCACCTTGGACACCTCTCCCGATCACTCACAGATCATGTTGCCTGGGCACAGTAGTTCTGACGGCCCCTGGCCAGGCCACCAAAACACCATCCATACCTGCTGGAAATGCAGCAGGTGATAACCTCTGCAAAGGAGATAAAGACTTGGAAATGGCAGTGATTTGTACCCTATGGAGACAAAGCAGATGAACTGCTAAGAATACATCTGGGTTGTTTTTTTTTCTGTTTGTTCACTCCGCTTGAGTAAAACCATTTTGAGGGGCTTTTTGTTTGCTTCGGTTTGTTTGTTTGCTTTTTGCACTTTATTGCTTTCATTCCTCCACCTTATGTGATAACAAAACCTCACTACAAAGGAAAATACGGAGCTGAAAGCCTTTTTTTTCTATGCACAGAGTGAGAAATCCACTGCATAGCTTTGCAGCTACCTCCACCTATGTGAAGATGCACCAAAGGACAACTGTCACTCTGCAAACTTGAAGCCAGCATTACAAACTAGGCTTACTTCTGCACTCAGAGCATATGGGGTTTCTTTGTACATATTTTTAGTATATCACTGCTCAATAAATTTAGATGGTCTTGGACAAATAGAGAAAGAAGGCAGTAAAACATCTGTTTTGCTGTCCTAAATTTCATCTATCTACGTTGTTAAGGCCTTTGCTGCATTTGTTACTCACATTTATTCCCTCACTCTCATTAGTAGGTGTGGATAGCAGGTTTACTTACTGACTTGCCAGTTATATTTGTACAACAGCTCTGAGTCAATGACATCATTTATTAGGGAGATAAATGAGAGCAATTAAGCATCATGGTCATAACTGGTGAAACTTTCTACAATGAGAGAGTTATTAAAATGACAGAGTGCTTGTCTGTGCCTGCCCAAGGAGTGTGATTCAGCCTCTCTCCTCTGCCTCTGGAGTGACCCCCTGGCAGCACACCTCACATGTGTGTTGCTTCCATAGGGCTATACATAACCTCTCATGTAAAATGGCAACGCCTATTGATTGATGGCCATTTAATTTTTAAAAGTCATCTTCTGCTATGTTATTTACAGTTAAACAGGACAGCTGATAAACATTACACTTTAGTTCATGTTTGTTGATCTATTCACTTGAATAACCTCCTCAGATGCTGATAAATGGCACCTTCACAAAGAATAGCAGTTACTTTTTCACATAATATACTGGTGTCTAAGGCTTTTTATAGTATATTAAATGCACAGCCTCACTCTGTCATTCAAAACCTGAATGACATATTATTAAAACCAAGTATCTTTCTAGTCGTGTCTGGCTTATATTTCCAGTAGTTTTTAAAACTGATTTGTGAGAAAGTAGGGAAATCACCATAAGGATAGGAAACTCCAGTTTGCCAAACCAAACAGCCTAGGTCTCAAACTAGGGTTTGTTTTCCTTGAGAAATTAAGTACTTTGATTTGGGCAGAAAAGGAGATGTAAAAGTGAAGAAACAGACAAACAGCTGAAAAAATAAGGCCATTGCAGGGGTAAGAAAGAAATAGGACTAATATATGGAAAAAGAGATAAAGATGGTCAAATATAGTCTGAAGGAGCAGAAACAAGCAGAGAGAGAGAAAAAAACTAATACAATGATGATCCAACAAGAAAACATGGACTAGATACAGTGCTTCAGGCTTTCCCCAGCAGCACCAGGAGACAGAACAGGCTGTGATCTGACTGGCAAGAAAATGGAGAAGATGTCTGTCTACTCTTGGATGCAAATGCTTCATTTCATAGAGCACATGATTTACCTGTGGCTTGTATCCTAGCAGGCACTACCCAGAGCACGGTGCCCAGAAGACTGTTTCCAACTAGGCTCCATCGCCAGGAACATGAGGGAGGGTGAAACAGGAGCCAGGACCAGTGAGGTAGTGCAATCCAAGGCCAGCTGCACCCTGGCCACCATGGGCTGCCTGGGGGAGGAAACCTGCAGCAAAGCATCACTGCTGAGGACCTTCTTCCAGTTGTGTGGAAAGGGAAGCAATCCTGGGGTCTTAAAACCAGAGAAGAGAAAGAGGCAAATTGCAGCTGGATTTGGAAACCAGACAGGTACCTTGAAAAGATTTTGCAGATATGTTAAGGAGAATTTAAAGCAACCATCTTCTTCCTCTGAAATACTGCTCTTTCTTCTAGATGTCAGGAAAGCATGATTGCATTTATTACCATCTTTTCTGTCCCTGCCAAGCCTGCTACAGCGGCAAGCCTGTGGAAAGAAAGCGGAGAAAGGTGGAAACAAATTGCTACTTTAATCTCTAAAGGGATCTTTAGAGGTTGTTCCCACAAAGTTGAAAGGTGTCAAGGATTGAGGAGAAACATACAGAGGGACTCTAGGAAGAGATTATGTGTTCAAACTGCCAGAGATGGAGTGGAGGGCAATGGGATATGGGCATCCAAGGTATATGAAGTAAATAATATATTTTTACATGCTCAAAGATGCTCCTAAGTGATAAGAAGGACGATGCTAAAACAAACAGAAAGATAAGCATCATCAGAATGGATATAAGAATAGCCATGTCAAGTCAGACCAATAGTCCATCTAATTGACCTCTGACAGCTAAGTCATCTGCCTGCACTGGAAACAGTCTCCTATCCAGGATGAGTAGGCAGTCAGGGAGTTTCATTCTTTAAGATAGGAGTACTCATACTATTAGGAAATAATTTATTCTAATTTAATGTGACTGAATACTCTCAATATCCACGGAAAGGTTTTATACATTTACTGAATCCTGATGATTTTTGGCTCAGTAAGTTCTGTGAAAGGATTTACACCAGTTAAGGAGTTACATAAAGATAACATTTAACTTTGATCACAGTTAAACCATCTGCAATTAGGATTCATTTATTACTCTTATTTTATGCTTTTAATGAAAAGTACAGAAAGAAATCTTTTTGTTAAGGTGTAGATCAACATGTGTTTGTGGGGAAAATGTTGCTGCTCAAACCTCCACTTTTTGTTTACCCACCCAATAGTCATCTTTCTCTTCAAGTAACCAGAATCTCTTTGCTGTCTATGGTCACCAATTTTCTTTCCTGTAGACTTTAGTCAAATAGCAAAGTGAACTCAACCCTTATATTTTATGACAGGAGGAAACCAACATGGTGGTGGTAGTTGTTGTTGTTATTTATTCAAGGATTCTAGCCATGTTTACCATACAATGCTATAAAAAAGCATAAACCCATAATATCTATCCATACGGTTTCCTACATGAGATGAAATGCTGGAAAAAAGTGTATTTTTCAATGAAAGGAAGTATCCATGGTCTGTGTTTCCCCAATATCTGTGTCTCCTAAATCAGGCTGCCTCTGTCATGCAATGAAATCAGGGTACCTGTGCCACAGATGAGCAGATTAATAAAGAAAATACCTTCCTTCTGAGGAGAAGTAAAACATATACCCAATATATTCATTTTAAGTTTGTAAGGAAGTCCTCACCTGGTTATTTCAATCATACCCTTTAACTTTGGATGGTGCCTTTCACATCTCATTCAACTTGTGTTATAAATGAGTTGCAGGTCCCCAGATATTGAGAATATTTCTGACTCTCACCTGTGAAAGAGTTGCAGGTAGGTAGGTAGGTAGGTAGGTAGATAGATAGATAGATAGATAGATAGATAGATAGATAGATACTGAAAGATGGGTCCTGCACATGGGATAACTAAGTGTCCAGCATTAAAAAGTGACAGTGTATCTTGGTTTTTCCATATAGAGTTCCTTCAGATGAAGTTTTCTTCTTACTGTTATGAAGGAAAAAAGTTTGAATTATTCTTTTTCAGAAACAGATTGATAATGTGGGCCCAGGATAGGATGGATTTCCTCACAGTAAACGATAGCACAGGTTATGTGCTAGAGTTTATTCAGTAACAAAATTTGGTATGTTAGTATCAAGCCACCACTTTATCACACACATTTCTCTATAGAGTTACAATTTATCCTGCACAGTTAATAGATTTTCATTAAAAGATTTTGAGTAATTCTTATCTTTTCTTAGTAGCAATGAAGAGAGGTGGATATCACATTTTGTGTTTCACCTCTATGTCACCTTTGTGCATTTTGATGTAATGCAGAAGAATGACTGCTACTATTTAATTAAACAGGAATCTGGATTAACTCCAGCTGTGGGCCATGTAATCAGGGCTTGTGAGTGTGTTCAAAAAGGGGTGTTTTCCCTGGCTCATATTTCATTCCTACATGAAAATCTGCTCTTACTTAAACCTGTCCACATGCTGCAGTAAATGATTTTCCCTCCCTTCTGAATAATACATTTAAGTACACCCCACTACACTTATATCAAAGGAAACAAAGAGGCACAAACAGCTTGACTTGCCCATTTACACTAAGTACTATTTAATGATGAAGGTCTTTGCTAGTTCATGTATAAATCTACAATTTAGTCAAGTTTATACTATAACTACTGTAGGTTGCATTATATTGTTTTAAGCAGATTTGTGTCATTTTGTCTAAATGACTACAATTTCATTATTTGGTACCCATTGTTTAAGAACAGCTCAATTCTCAGAAGGGGTTCTACCTTTCCTTAAAAAGGCATATCACCATCACAAACCACAGGCACACTTTCAGTTCTTACTGCTTCTCAAAGTATTTTGCTACCATTTAAAATAATAAATTATATATAAAACAAAGACTATAAGAAAGTGTAGCCGTAGTTGCAAATCTTTTTTTTTCTTAATAGAGGAAAAGTGTCACAGACCCATACGTACATTTTGGAGGGAGTCTAGCCTACCCATAATCACCAATGTGTTCTCAAGTCTAAATATGAGTGTACGACATTGCAAATGTGTGTGCAAATTCATGAACTGACACATTCATGAAAATTTGTGGTCATATTTGATTTTCAACAGTCTGAGTATGCACTTTGCCCCTTTAGATGTCATCATCAATCCATAGTGGTGCTTTTGACAGAGTAAGTCTCGGCCAACAGAAAAGACAATTGTCAAATAGATGTTGCTCATTGTTCATTTCCAGAGACTGGACATCTTTTTTTGCAGTAATTTGATATGGCAAGTTTTCTCAAGCTATCAGCAAAGATTCAGACTACAGATGATAATGAAAACTAAATCAGAGTCCATCATGCATGAAAGATTCTGAAACTTCGAATTTTTTGAATTTTGTACCTTGTGTGGAGGTTAAAGGTGGTTAAACTCAAAAACGTTTGGCCTTAGCACAATACTAGATTTCTGTCCAAACATCACTTGCCAAAACAAACTAGAAATACATAGCTATCCATTTTCAGCAGAACAGAGCCATTTTCCATCCCTTTTTTATTTCTGTTTTTCTCTTTCTTCCAATCCATCAGTGTGAAAGACTGTTGAATGAAATTCTGGAAAATACATCCAAATATTTTAGATTCTGTGAAAAATTCCCTCAATGACATTGTAAATGGCAATTTAAATCATCACAGATTGCCTGAGTTATATAGAGTTATATAGTTCATGTGGCAGGATGCTTCCAGAGTGTCCCATAGACTGTCTCTGGGGGAACTTAAGTTTTAGATTTCCCTTTCTTTCAGTTCCTAATTTTTAAAAAAATTGAAAAAATAAAACTGTTTTCATTTTCTTTTTTGTCTTCAGAACATTGTCTAATTAATTTCCTGCCAGTGTTCTTCAGTGCTCTTCCATCTACCCTTCATGTCATTCCTTACAAAGGGACTAGTCATTATAGTACCATCTCTATACTGTTTTTGGTCAAGAGAGTGGGTGAGGAAGTTTTAACTTCAGCCCTAGAATCTGCCCTGGTGAAATTCTAATTAAATTTCCAATACAGAGAAAATTAGAAAATCACAGCGGTTTAAAGCTTAACCTTCAAGGAAGCTTGAGCAGGTATGAATAACGTTATTTCTGAAAGACAGTGTGAGCGCAATTGCAGATGCTAATGTGAAGCGATGCATGTTCATTACAACATCTTTCCACACTGTTAAGTGGAACAAGTCATAGCGTAAGTGTATGTTTGAGTGCTTGAGGACCAAAGATATACTCTTATTCTTGAAGGAAATGGTGGTGACAAAGGCAGTTTAAACAAAATCGTATGTTTAGAAGTACTCTCTGTACTTTTTATTTCTGTCAGCAATACAGATCATGGTTGAGCTGTATCCACATCATTTCATTATTATTAACTCTTCTACAGCCATAAACAGCTGGCCAAGTTTGCATGACATCTGATTTTTTGAAGTAAACTCAGATTTATGGTTATACTTCTACTCAGTTTCTCATTCTTAATGAAGACCTATTTGTCTCAGATTTTATATCATGTCCACCAATCTAATGTTTAATTGTGTATATTTGAGCTGTGGCAACTACATATATGCTTACATAAATTCCACTAATTTGGAGATCAGGACATCTAAAGTCAACTTGAGGAGAAAATCTGCAAACCACAAGTTCAAGTATTATCCTTTTATCCTTCCTCTGAGTGAATAAATGCTGGGACAAAAGTGCTCTATACAGATATAATTCAGCATTGACTTTCAACTTCAACAACAATCCAGATTTTTCTCTCCACCTCTGTCTTTAATACTGTTGTGGTTTTCAGCAACAAAGACAGCACAAGTCAGCCAGGCAATCCCATGACAAATGCGACTAAGGACTTCACAGTTAACAAAACAATGAATGAAACATCATTCTGGCACACAGAACAGCTTTCTGCTGTCTTCTGCCGCCTTAGCTTTTTTTTTCCCAAGTGGAAAAGCAGCTTCAAAAACAAGGTGCTGTCATTTTAGCAGAGGAGAATTAGGACTGTGAAAGGATAAAGTGTCCTTGCACAGAAAGACTGCAGCTAAAATTGTATCAATATTCCTGTTATAAACTGATAAACACAAAGCTCAGTGAGGTCAAGTTGTACATGCTTGAGCTGACATGCCAATCTGCCAGCAGTCATATGGTTCTCATATGGCGACGCGCCACAGATGCCAGAAAAATGTGAGAAGTTTCTGGCTCATTTCATTTCACTCTCCTGAATGCCATGTTTGCCTGCACACACACACACACACACACACACACACACACAGTAGATTTTCTGTTTTAAATAGAGCTGTTATAGCCTGTGTATTCCATTTTCTTAAAGGCTTTGCAGTAACTCACCCAAACTGATTCCTGAGACTTCATAGCAAGACTTGTCTTGGAAATGAGAGCAGCTTTTTTTTTTTTTATGAGCCTTCAAAACACTCCCCTAGCCATTTTTAAATGACATAAAAAGACAGAATTAGAAAAAGAGACAGACAAGATAACAACACATCATATGTGGATGCATTTTGCACTCTTATAATATACATCCATGGAATGGAATCTTAAAAGTTTCCGTTGCCTCAAAATGAGATTTCTTCCAACCTCCAGCAGCATTAAAACATCTCTTTTATTAATGCTTGAACAGAGGCAAGTATTTATTTCTTTGGTACAGTTTCTTCAATGTGTATTTTTGTATCAACAATGTAATGTCTCTGTCACATGGACTGACATGATAGAACATTAACAATTGTCTGCAGTCCTATTTGGGAAACAGACCAAAATTATTCACTGGGTATATAATGCACAATTTGCAAATTGTTGAAATATGTATTTCCACATTAAACCATCTTTCAAGCTTTTACAGTCTTTTGTGTCAGGTTCAATTGTCTTCAAAACGAATCGTTTTCCTTCCCTTACTAAAGGGAAAAGACTAAGATAAATATAACTACAATCACACAATATTTTTAATAAAATTACTTGCTTCTATGAATGAGAGTGTACACTTCACCCTTGCCTCACCAAGTCCAGCTACTGGGATTTTAAATGAACTTCAAATTGTTAATGCAAAAACATAAATTGGTTTTAGGCTTCACATATGAAAAACAAAAAATTCACAATATGTGTATGTATGTGTCTGTGTGTGTGTGCACATATAACAATAAAAGTAGTGGTGATTTATCCATGCAGGACCATGTTTGAAATTAGTTCACCTATGACCTTTCACCTACTTTTTTTCAGAAATCCATCTAATCAACAATTTTAAAATTACCAAATATCTGGGTAGCCACAAACACTTTATATTAGTCTTTAGGGAAATTTTTTCCTCTTTTTCAGTGTTAACATTCACCTCCCTGGGATCACACTTACCAAAGGTACAAGATAAGAACACCAAATCAGGAGCAGTCAGTAACTCTTTCATGTGTAAAACAGCTAGGATTTGGGATTACAAGATGGGGAACAAGAAATAGCAGAGAGAATTCTCTGTGCTCTGAAGATGTCAAGATGTGAACATTTCAATAATCACCATTTAGATTTTTTTCTTTTTCATTTATACATCACTGGTAGATTGAGGGACCATCACTGGTAAATGCTCAGGCATGAAGACAATAGCCTATAGTTGAGGAAAACCAGGGCTGACCCCTTGCTTGGTCTAAATTTTCCTGCATGATGCTGTTCTTCAGGCTATAATTAAGATACTGCCCCCCACCCTCTTCCCCAAACCTGTTAAGATTTCACACTTAAGCTTGAATTCTGGGGAACCAGGAGTCTTTCGGATCCTATGGGTTCGATTGCATGTCCTGTCTGCATCTTGATGCTGGAGAAATGCCCATATTGATGACCCCAGTTGTTCTCTTCAGCACTCTAAATTTCATGGAAAATTGAGCACAGGTGCCAAAGACAGTAGAGTTGAGCTTTGGTGTGGTCTCACTTCTCATCGACAGGGAGACCATGACCTCAGGGCAGGCCATGCCAAGTACCAGAGTTCAGGGTCCACACATCGATGTCTCAGCTCCTGGCATACTTTACAGGGATGCTCAGACAAAAGACAAAGAAACTGTGATATTGAGTTCTGCAAGTCCTGACATGACTTTTATTACATATCTAAAATACACAAATACTAGTTAAATCAAAATTAAGTCATTTCCTCACTTAGAAAGGGAACACTGCTGGAATATACTCTGGTGATAAATCTCTATTTTCTTTCCCTCAAACCCAGGGATTTCATATCACTTGCAGAGGTCTTTCTAGTTTTTCAAGGTCTTGCCTAACTCCTCAGGCTTCACTCAAGGTAACTGGCCCATACGGATTACTAAAAAAAAAGCCATTCCCAACACCATGTTGAACTATTCCTGAAATACTTTGTCTGGCAAGTGTCATTGAAAAGCAGTATTATGTGAAATGGAGTCCTCAGTATGAGTTTGGAGTTTCCTGTTCATCTTTTCCTGAGGTCAATTACTGTGAAAAACATCACAGACATGAACTCAGATCTACAGCCTTTTTCATGAAGTTGTTTTGGTGTTTTTTTCCATCAATGCCTATTTTTTTCTGGTGGATTTACTCAAGGGAACCTCATTATTGCAGTAAGAAAAATAAAGAAGCTGAGAAGCTGAGGAACAGAACTTCACTTTGTTGCTTTCTAAACACACACATTTGTACAAATGTTTTGGAATAAATATTTGTGTTTGTGCTTACACAGCAATGAACAGATTGCAAATACCATCCAAAGTACTGCATCCGCTTTAGACTTATATATGCATATGACCCCTATTTGGATACTGGTACATAAGACATGGGTCTCAATTAGATTACACTTTCCTTTTGTTATTAGCCACCTAGTAAAGATAAAGGACTTGTTAAATGGAGCAACTCTGGTTTAACTCAATGCACTACCTCGTGAGATTGCATTACTGGAATCAAAACAGCAACATACTCAAACATTGATTTTAGCTTTGCATACACTGGATATTGCTTATGTGCTATCAGTACTATGAACTCCTTGCAGCGATCAGAACAATTTCTCTATCCCTAAACAAATTAAAGCATTAGAACATAATTCACATGACAACAAACATTGAACATGTAGTTCTATCTTAATACTCATATCAAAAAATTTTTTAACTTAATTTGTCAAGTTCATAACTATCACTTGAAACTAGCTGACAAGGAACCTGATAACACATCATATCAAATTCCATTTTACAACTGTTTCCTTGGAAACACAGGCATAAAAATGGGCCATGCACAATGGAATGGAATCAAACAAGCTAAAATAAACCTTGAAGAATTCCCACTAATCAAACCCCCTTTGTTTTGTTAAAATTAATGCAAAAACAGGGATGATGAGTCTTACAATAAGAGCATCATTAGCCCCTCAGTGCTGTAGTCCTTGTTTGTTTTGGCCCTGATCCATCAAAGCACTTTAGCACATATGTAACTTTAAATGCATGAGATATCCCAGTCAACAGAATGAGTCATGTGCTTAAGGTTATTCATGTACTTAAGAACTGCACAAGAGGTGGCTTTGTCTCCAGAGGCTCACTGGTTATTAGAGAGAGAAGATACATTAGAGAGAGAGTATACACACTACAGACTATATGTATCTCTATGGAAGCCATGCTCAGGAATGCTAACAGCATATAAAACACTCAAGTCTTCATATACCATAAGTTATGACTTCTGATTATTTAAAATCGTGAGAAGATAACTGGATAAAGGTAGGAAGACATTAATTTTGAGCCATCTGTTTATATAGGGGTATAAATTTTATTTCATGTAAAAATTGCATGCCAGTTCAAAGAAGAAAAATTACTTTTTTTGTTGACCTTTGGGATTTTTTCCCATAGGTTTGAGTGACTTTAGTAAGATTGAAGATCACCCAATAAGAGAAATGTGTCAAGATTTACAGCTACCTTGATATAATTTTCCTGACCATTAAGGTGGGGTTTTTTTAATTATCAAGCAAGCCAACAGTTTTCCTCCTTTTTATTTTAACCATTATCATAAAACATGGGTATGTAGATTCTTGTGCTTGCTTTCGAGATCTAGTGTGTCAGTTTAATATGGCAAAACTACCAAAATGCAGATATTATGCTGGCAAATGTATTCTTTCTGCCAGTAAAACAGTTACCATATACCAGATATCACGTTAATTCTGCCACTCCTTGGATAAAAAAGCAGTTTGATCAGAGTCCTTTTAGAGCACCGTTCTTGTTTTTTTTCCTTTATATTTAAGTAAAAACATCATGGATAAAGAAGGAATTTCACTTGGGGATTTTATTCCGTATTGTACATCACACGATCTCTTCTGTCTTTCCCTAATACATCTGGTACCAACAATGCACTATTAACTGATAACAAAACCTAGTCATTACATGGTTATTTTCAAAGATTTCAGTTCTCAAGGTACTTTGCAAAGGAATTGCATATTACTGTCTCATTTCTACAGATGGGAACACTGATGTACAAAGAAACTCTTCATCAGAACTAGTTATTCTCCATAGATCTTAGATTTGCACTGAGGTATTTTAATTTCACAGATTTTTCAAGGATCTCACAGCATTCAGACTGCAATGAATGTCTTACATGATCTAGGCACAGTAAAGAACAGATAAAATTTAAGCTTGTAAAGTGAAAGATATCTAATGTAAAGGTGAAAATCTGTATCAAATACTGTTGAAAATCAAGCCCCTTTATTGTAAATGTTTAAATTTCAGAATACAAGTCTTAAGACAAGGAGAGAAAATTCATACACTACTTGTATATTTGCTTCTTTTAGTTTTCGTCTTTCACAACCTAGAAAATTAATTTTAAAAGTACTCAACTAATCCTCATGCAACTTTTTTCCAGAATTTTTCCATCGTTGGCAGAAAATGCGAAATATTTTAGTCACAATTTTATACTCGTGGGATTTTATAAGCAGATATAGTATGGTTGATATTTATTTGGCAGTATGTATTTGACATTCCAGAGTTCAGTTCCAGTTCCGGTAAAGATTTTTCATGTATCTCTGGATTAAATCAATTCTTCCTTCCTGTACAGTAGGGACTATCGATTTTTTCTTCTATCGTATCAATTCTTTGTATTGGTAAATTGACCCTTAAACTTTTGGGGCAAAAGCTATCTCCCAACAAACACTGGCAAAATGTCTGCTGGCTCTCATGACATTTTCTTAACACAAGTTAATACGTAAGAATTACAACTAATAATTTCAAAACTCCAGAACGTCTTATTTTTTGCCTGTTGTTATGTTTACTTTCACTACTACAGCAGCCAGCCTCAGGAAATCTAATTTCCAGAGCCTTAGGATAAATGATTGAAGGTATAAAACATCTCAGCTTCTCTTGTAATTGACTTATTTATAAGCTATTCCTTTATTCCTGTGTGGAGTGGTACTCACTAATAAATTATATGTTCTCAAGCATTTTTTACTGCTGTTTTCTTCCCACAGTCTCTGCCAAAATTTGTACATGTAAATTGAAAACTCCGTGATTTTTATTAAAGTTAGACTTAAACCAGGTGCAGAAATCATGGAGGAAACCATGAAATACAATTGCTTGTTGTCACTGTTGATATAAATTCAAAGTGGCCAAGAAGGGTTGCATGGGAAAGTGCTCTTCTCCACTGCCCTCGGTGCCAAGTGCCACTTGAGTTCAGTTGCAGTGTTTGCTAACTAAACCTTTAGAGCAGGATTTGAAACTCTGCTTTAATAGAAGACAAAAGGAATTCTTTCCAACTGTAGGGAGAATCCTGAGAGAGTGCCCTGTTTCTTTATTTTATAGGATTTCTTCTGCACTTTAATTTGACATCCATTTCCAAGGTCATTCTTTGAGATCTTCTGTGAGCCAAGACGATGTTACAAGCTTACATCTATAGATCAGCTACTGTCTTGTCCTTAGAACTGAGCTCTTTACAAACTACCTGAAGAACAGCCTCTCTTCTTCTTAACAGGGAGTTTCTCCAAGAGTCAACTTGCACTCACAGCGAGTATTTCTATTTGCACAATAGAGAAATACCTGAAGTACCTTGGTTACTAGTAGGTGAAAACTGCAGGCAAACTGAAAACTCAAGCCATGGATACATGCTTTATATAGGAAGAACAATTATCTCCTCTGCTTCAATGAGGAATGTCTCTTCATAACTGCACGTGACTACCATTGTATTGCAGCAGAAGTTACCTGTTCTCAGATAATTTTTTGTTGAGAGATGTGCCAACATCAGTATGTATATGCTTGAAAATTTCCGGTACAGTAGCTGGAAAAGTGCAAAATTACAGAATCACAGAATCACAGAATCTAAGGGGTTGGAAGGGACCTCGAAAGATCATCTAGTCCACCCCCCCTGCCAGAGCAGGGTCACCTAGAGTACATCACACAGGAACGCATCCAGGCGGGTTTTGAATGTCTCCAGTGAAGGAGACTCCACAACCTCCCTGGGCAGCCTGTTCCAGTGCTCTGTCACTCTCACAGTGAAAAAGTTTTTCCTGATATTTACATGGAACCTCCTATGCTCCAGTTTAAAACCATTGCCCCTTGTCCTATCATTAGTCATTACTGACAAAAGCTTGGCTCCATCATCCTGACACTCACCCTTTACATGTTTGTAAACATGGATGAGGTCACCCCTCAGCCTCCTTTTCTCCAAGCTAAAGAGACCCAGCTCCCTCAGCCTCTCCTCATAAGGGAGATGTTCCATTCCCTTAATCATCTTAGTGGCTCTGCGCTGGACTCTCTCAAGCAGTTCCCTGTCCTTCTTGAACTGTGGGGCCCAGAACTGGACACAATACTCCAGATGTGGCCTCACCAAGGCAGAATAGAGGGGGAGGAGAACCTAAAATTAACCGCAGTCAAATACAGGATTTAATATAGACCTGCCATATCCTTCCAGGGACCAGAGGGTTTTTCTGTCTTTGGGTCACTTTATAACTATTGTCCAATTTTATCCACATAGTTGTGCCAAATCAGTCAAATCAACAGTGTCAGGAGACTCAAAATTAGGTTAGCAACTACATGCTATGTACAGTAGTGAGCCTCATAAGACCTTTCTACCCTAGAAGTCCAACAACCAAGATCCTTAGGCCTCCTGTTGCAGATTTCAGTCTTTTTTTGAGATTTAGTTTTACAGAGATTTCTGTTGGCCCTCTTACCTCACCTTGTTTTTTCCTATCTGAATGAACCCATCAAATGTAGATATAAAGAGCATCCAACATTCCCCAGCTGTGTGGGAGCTGCCTACATTGGTGTAGCTGCCTTTCACCTCTTAGTCCTGAAACAAGTTGGCTTTCCAAATTCTCTACAAATTCTGCAGGGTAATGACCTGCCTGTCCAAAATTCACTGAAGTGTAGGATAAGCCAGCACAGACCATCAGCCAAGAACTTCATGTGTTTAACCCTAGAACAAGACCCCAGACTTCTTGATATGACATGAAAGAGAGCTGCAATCACTGTCTATGCAACATCATCAGCAATCTCACCACAAAAAAATGTAGTTTGTATCAAATGAAAACACCCAAACTAAAATAAAAGCACCCAAAATATCCTTTCTTTTTTTTTTTTTTAATAACCACTGACTCTCACACCTCTTTTGTTACTTAATCTCTTACCCCCTTTTTTCTGTCTCATGGTCCTTAAGCATTAGCTAGTCACACCTTAAGCAGAGTGATGCATGGTAGCTGACTGAGCAAGTCAAAAGTCCCTAAATTACCGAAGAAATGAAGTATTAAAATTAAATCTCCCTAGAGGTTGTTGATTTCTAATTTTATGTACAGAAAGGAGGGGTAGAGGGAAAGGTTTTGCTTCTCCCTTAATTCTGCCATATTGTCTGATTCACAGCCGGAGACAAACTGAAATGGCCATCTGGTTGATGTGCATACAAAAGGAGTGGTTTGCCAGACAAAGAAAGTACCTTTTATCATACAAAGCAATGCATCTCCTCTTATCAGACTTCCATTCTTTGGCTCTGGTGGAGCTGCAGGTAGGTAGAAACAGACCCTACCTATGACCCAGATGTTTTTATAGCTATTTAATACCATCCACAAACATATCTGTCTACCTTTTGTGATGGTAATTGTGTGACCACATGTACAAAAGAAAAAATTGAATGTAAAACATCCCCTTTCTGCCCATATCAACTTTTGCAATTTCAATACATACATCCAAATATTTCCAAATAGCTACTCCATACTAGTTTGATTTCCTCTGTATTTCAGTTCATACTGCTGATTCCAGCACATCCAACATTCAGACTGTGTAAAACG
The DNA here is from genome assembly GCA_013398125.1 of Aegotheles bennettii. Classification (NCBI taxonomy): domain Eukaryota; kingdom Metazoa; phylum Chordata; class Aves; order Caprimulgiformes; family Aegothelidae; genus Aegotheles; species Aegotheles bennettii. The sequence continues at coordinate 238,341 of VZRW01008286.1, forward strand.
TCCCAGAAAATGTAAAAGAAAAATTCACAGTAGAACATTATGATAACCATTCTCTCTTTCTGGTGATAGCTGATCAGAGTAATGTGAGAAATTCATGTTAGTTCACCACACACAAGATATCTGTTGTGTTTATGAGTTATTTTTTTCCCCTCTCTGAGATACTTTGATTAGATGAAAGACAGTCATATGTATGAAGCACTGGCATTGCTGTTGGAAATCAATCCTTTATTTCAATTTTCTCCTCCTCTCTGTTGAAACCTGCTCTTGATACTGGACTCCGTTGACCTCCTCTTAAGGGGGTATTTCATTGCCTTTGCTGCAGTGATAACCATGGAAGTAGAACATCCCATTTTCCCATAAAGCTGTTCAGGGAACTGGAATGGAAATTGCTCTGAACTGAGACTCCACTCCTGAGAGTGGGTTGCCCTGTGCTGATATTCCCCCTCTCCTGATTTCCTTCCATTTTAAATGATCCCTAAAAGAAATTGAAGCAATATGTTTTTACAACTAGAATGAGGGTCAAAGAGGTAAAACAAACAAACAAAAGGAGAGTAAGGAGTGATCCTGGGTTTCTAGGCATATCTGGGAAGTTCATTTCCCTGATATGCAGTAGGCATGACAATATTATTAAACGTTCCCCAGGCAACATTGTTAGTCTCCAAATTCTTTATTTTCCTTCCAGAAAACAAAACATTTCCTCTTTCAATCAGCTATCCCCTCTAATATGTAAAAAAATACCCATAGTACTTGGTGTAAAAGCTGTTTCATTTCAGACAGTGACTGTCATTGTATTTATGCTGTTGTGGTATAAGGTCATATTAAAACACGGGACAATCAACGTAAATGTTGATCACATAATATGAGAGTGTAATTGCAGTAAAAATATTCTAATAAGATTTTACAGGTTCAATACATTATTTTGAAATAAATGTGCACAAAGGATGTCTTGAAAGATGTTACTGAATTGTAAATGTCAGTCATGCAAGAAGTAGAGATTTAAAAGCAGTCTTTGTATTCACACGTCCGTGACATGGAGTCCCTATTTGGAATACGACAAAAGAACATTCAAGGACAAAAGCATTTCTGGCCCTAAATTTCCCTTTACTTCATTCAATTACCTACAAACCTATCCTTTTTCCCTCTTGATAATATACGACATCAAATTTCTATGCATTAAGTGAAACTTCCTACCTTTGGGGGAAGACCTCTAGATTTCTCAGACATGTAGTGGCAAATTTTGATCAGGCCTGCCTTTTTCTCCATTGATCTAACACAGATTGAAATTTGCTGTGCATTATGTGATATACTTTATGTCACTCACTAAACAAGAAGTAAAACTGTTCATTATACTCAAAACAGTCTGGGAAGGTGACTGCACCTTCATCTTCCCACACAGGAACCTCTCCTCCAATAAGAGACAGAGTCCTTGCAAGGACCCTTTGAAGATCAAGGTAGGGGAAAATATAATCTGTAACGAGGGCTTTCCACAGCACAGCTCCAGGCTGAGGCTTGTCAACCAAATTACCCAGCCTGGACTTTGCCTTCTTTGACAAAGTAGCAAAGCAGACCTCCTTACTAGTTCCTTTCTGATCAGTGTGAGAAACAAACAGCAATCAAAACAGGGGTGAGGAGATAGGCCAAAGACAGGAAACCACCAAGGTTTAGCTACAACTTAGAGACACCCCAAAACAGTGTTGCTTGTAGCAAGTGCATTAATTTTTCAAAATACTTTCATTTTAAAATCTTAGTGTCCAAGTGCCTCAGTGTCTCACCACACAAGTTGGTTGCCGTAATAAAGATGTCAGATATTCAGATGTTTTGGCTAGGTCCCCACAAGAATCTCAAGCTTATAGTATTATTGAGTGTACATGAATATTTTACACTGTTATATTAGCTTCATCTTCATCTTCATCTTTGAAACTGCACCGTAGGAAAGGTCCATGCAATACTCAGATGTTTCCCTGAGGATGAACTGGACACCAACAGCACAGTAAACTGTGAAAAGGTTTAGCTCTAGGAGAAATTGCTTATATACCTGACCTGCTGTGCTCCTTGGTACCACATTACAGTAAAAAGCAGTACAAGACCTTGTAATCCCAAATCAAATTTTTCAATAGAGGGCGGAAACCCACAGGAGTTTAGCTCTAAAACTCCCTCTTCGGTCTCCTAGCAGCACCTCTTGGTTTGCCAGATCAGGGTTTTACCACTGCCTTTTTATCTGACACCTAGAGTGTGGGACTAGCAAAATACCATTCTATCTAGTGAAAATGACAGGCTTACACTGGGCCATTTCTGTCCCAGCGTCTTGGTGTCTGTGTAGTGCTGAGAGGGAGCATAACTCTTCTCCCATGCATGCAAAAAGTCACATTGGTAGAGAGGAACAGGGGTAGCTAGTACAAAGACAACCTATTTATTAATTTTGCAGATATTAAATGTGCAGCTCGGGATGGTTAGCTATATGTGCAAAATCTGTCAGATGAAACAGGAACCTGGAGTCTAAAAACATGACTCATACTCCATACCCAGCCGAAAATTAAGATAAAGAAAATTTGCCTTTGATAATGCCCTGTTGTACAGAGAAGTGAGTGCCAAGGAATTATCCAAACCCAGTGAAGTTGATGGCAATTCTCACTGCCACTAACAGACTTAGAACCAGACCAGAGGACTTTCTGAAGTATTTCATGTGTAATGAAGTTAAAAATGAATAGCTGGAAAGGCTAAGGGCGACAGGGACATTTTAAAATGTGGTGGTAGAAAACCAAAGATGCAAGCAAGCAAACCGAGAAAGACAGTGACCATCTGCCACATGGAGCGAGGATGCAGCCGTCGATCCACTTCACATACCAAAGCAGACCCGCAGTGGGCCTCAGGAAAATCTCGGGGCAGGATCCCACAGGCAGGGGGCAGGCTGCCCTTCTCTTCCTCTGTCACCTCACAGCGTGTCCTTGCTTCAGCCTGGAAATAGGGCTCCAGCCTGGAAGCCCTCATGTGCAAGTTTGAAAACAGTGATAAGCGCACCTGCTTTAGCTTCCCTTTGAAAAAGGAGATGATCAAGCCAAGTACACAGTAAAAAAGAAGTATAAAAAGTAGAAGGAATTAGGGGAAAAAAAGGAATTAATATGTTTCTTCGCCACTGCATTCAGGGAAGCTCACTTAGTCCTTGTCTGCTCATGCAGTTGCACAAGTAATTGAAAATGTCTGGTAGGTACCTCCTCACCTGCATGAGGGTGGGAATTTGATGTCTGGGACTGCTGGTGGTATGGGTGGAGGTGGAGGGGCCAGTTTGCTAGGGAGCAACGGAATGCTTCGGGGGGTCAGGCTGATCCTGTGAGGTGTCCAGCCACCTGGTCAGGGGTGCTGAGAACCTTGCAGGATAAGGCCCTTATTGCCTATACTTGGTAAGCAGCCATGGCAAAAAGGCTATACTAAGATATTCATCCAAAAAGGGGGAAACAAAAAATCACCATAATTAGCAGTAGATGTGGCATTTTTAGCATAAATGGGAAAACCCATCTTTTAATATGCAGCACAAGGTTCATTTGCAGCTATATAATCACTGTCAGCTAATGCCTGATAAACCCTGCCTAAACTGGAATTTTATTATATCTATTTTATTATATGTCTATATTTATTCTGACAAAAGTTGGACAAACTTGTCCAAAAGACTAGGGGTCCATTTTATGTGCTTGTGTGTCCAAGCACCTGCCAGCTGTTTGTCCCTTGAATTGAGGACATCATGTTTTCAATTTCCTTCAATAAAGCTATGAATCTGGCAATTTGCTGGCCTGCTTCAGCTAAACAGAAAGGACAATTTGAGAAAGATCATAGTTCAGGCTCAGTCAGACGGAAACGATTGAAAACAGAGAGCTGGCCGCTATGTTTCCCCAATGCAGCTTGCTGTCGCAGTTTGACTGACAAACTGACTTTTTTGAGGTGCTCATGCCCATTTCAGTCAGAGTTTATTGAAGGTGATTTTGATCTTCTCCATGAGGCCACAGCAGCGGCCATGCCATCTGTCACCTTGATTGCATCGTGGATTCTCTGGAGAGAGTGCGGTGGCTCCTGATCATTTACAGATTGTGCTGCTTTCGCCTCCATAAGGACCACATGCACAGAGCCAGATGGTGAACATACACGCTTATTATAAGTCTTTATCTCTGTGCAGGAAGGAGAGGCACCATTAGATCTCCCTCAGGAGCTCCGCTCCTCTCTACCATCATGCTGCTCTTCTCCAAATACAGTCTTCTTCAGCTGTCATCAACCTACCTCTGAAAATTAAAAAAATAAACAATAATTCCATCAGCGCAGGCACGAGACATACAGACACTGCCACAAAGCAGCCCCCCCCCCACTCCCGGCACACATATCCACTTGGGCTCCCCATGACGGTCAGCGTTAGGTGGAAACAAGTTTGTTAGCAAAAAGACAGTTAACGTGCAATTAAGAGAGAGTTCTTTGTGAAAATAAAGCAATGCCATCCTGGTTGTTCTTGGCACATTTTTAATTCAGCACTTTCTTTCTTTAAAGCAAAGCCTGAGCTCATGATTGCTGTTTTTCCAAAGGCATCTTTGTGTTTGTGTCTGTGTTTCTCCTGTCGGAGAGCCATGATGGGATGCTGGTTGCCACGGGTTGCGTGACTGAAATCCGGCTGCCGCGGCTGGGGTAAGAAGAGCCCAGCCGCGTGGAGCCATGCCGGGGATGGGGCCGGCTGGGAGAGGGAGGGGGGCAGCTACCGGAGAGATGATGGCCAACGCTGAGCGTATGGGTGGATCTCTGTAAATAGGTTTGTTGAATCCTCTCGTCAAAGAGCAATCCTCCAGTCGCTCTTTGCCGAAGAGAGAAGGGAGCGTCGGCAGCCTGCACGTAGCACAGACGCTCACCTCGACTTGTTTAATGCATGTACCGCATGCATGACCCAGGGTACAGGCTGCCAGATTGCACAGTTTGAGCGTTTCTCTCCGACAGTTCAGTTTTCTTTTTGCTGTTTCTGCATAACAAACACTTAATTGCTGGTAACACGGTTTTTCCTTGTTAGCTGCTATGTTCCCACTAAGATGCAGTTCCCCCTTTAAAGAGCTGTAATTATTAAATCTTAAAATCTTAGCAGAAGAATCATTGCAGACAAACATTTCTGGGCTTTGCCAAGCACAGAATATCCTTCAGAGTGAAAACCTGGCCTACTTCCAGCTACACTGTCTTTCCTGAAACACATGGAGATTAATTTGTTTGTTTCTTTCTTAAAAGTGCTTATTTTCTGAAGGCTGGATGTCAGGAAGATATGATTCAGACACAAGATCGACACTTTACGAAATGCTAAAGGAACTTGTTAAGGTCACTATCCCAGAAATGGAAAAAAACCCAGGAAAATTTAAAAAATGCACTAAGAAAGAAGCCAACATTCTGGGGTTTTGTTAAGAAGAGGGTGATAGATTAAGATAGCATCAGTAACATTGATTTTTCCTTGCTCTTTTTCTTTACATGTAAAAGCATGGCTCATATCAATGTTGGCTATGATTTCTCTTTATTAAATGTTGGCAGAAATACTGCAGTTGTTAAGTGACTTCTACAACAGGAAAACCTCAATTTCATTATGCTGAGATTCTGCCCCACTTTTCCCTGTATTCAAATCATGTGGAAGAGAAACGCATGTTTCCTTAAAAAATATTAGATTTCTCCACTGGTAAAACCAGGTTTAAAATGTAGCTTTGGCAGTTTCACAGATGACAGCGAATCTTTTTTTCTTTTTCAGAATAACTTTCAGAATAACTTACTGTAGCAAATAGCATCTTCCAAGTTTGTCGCTAAGCATTTAATATTTTACAGAGTCCTTCCCTATTTTATGTTTCAGATCCTGGATGTTTTGGCATCAAAATAAAAAAAACCAAAACAAAACAAAACAAAAAGAACTTCTCCCCACAAGTTAAAAACAAGTTTTCAAATATGAAATCAAATACGGAAAAACACACATATATGTTTACTGTATACCAATATCACAAGCTTGTATCAGGGCCTTGTGTTAATTGTCTTATAGTTTTGCATAGGCTACTAATTGGTGTTGGTGTTATATTTTAGTAATTTCTAATTCTAGTGGAATTTGTAATTCCACTAGAAAACACAAGGTCTCTAAGCAGTATTGCAAGCTCAGTATGTAGAAAAATCCTTCTGATAACTAGCAATTTTTTCTGCCCTCTTTTGTCTTGGTCAGTCCCTCCCTAGTATCTCTTCCCAAATTAGGCTAGCATGTGGCTATCATGTATACCCTCTGTGGATAGAATTATATATTGTGTTCAAAATCTCTGATTAATCTGATTAAGCTAGTGAGTGACTAATCCTTTAATCTCTTTGAGTGCACTGTTATGTCTGCTGTGTGTCAGATTTGTAACTAGTAATCACTTAAATAAATGCTAAAAGTTAAGCAAAAACTATTTTGGACCCACTTTAGCATCTGCTTTTGGTTAGTGACCTTTATAGTTAAAATTGTATGGAGAACATGAGGGAAAATAAGAAATTGCCTGTAGTGACAATTCTGTTGCAGCAAGCGTATCAGTTGCCAAGGAGCAACTTGTTACTGCTCCCCTCTTCTTCAGTGATTTAATTACAAATGAACAGGTAACTTCCTCTTTGCTTTGTTTCTTGCACTCTGGAAAGCAAATACAAAACATGTTTTCTGTGTATTTATAATTTAGAAAGGAAGCACTGATGCTAGTTATATTTCAACACTGTGTTTTGCCCTTTAGAGCCAGAAGTCATTGCACAATGTTTACCTGAATAAACACAGACATATTATAAAAGCTGCACTAAAAATAAAAATAAAAATAAAAATATTGTTTTACTTGAATAAAAAGAGACTGCGTGGAAGGAGATTTGGGACAGGGAAAGGAAAATGTGCAATCTTTGTAGAAAAAAAATGTGTAGACCTATTGCTGTCAGATGTAAAAGCATCAAGTCAATATGGTAACAAGGATCAATATGCCCTCAGGCAAGATATGACTATGACAATGCTGAATGCATGTATAAATTTACCACTCCAACTAGCTGCCTTGGAATAAAGTAAATTCAAAACAACGATTCAGAGAGGAGTAAATCTCAAACCTAGTATCCAGGTCACAGAGGTGGCCAGGACACCAGGAGACACTTAGAGGGGCCAGTGGGAATACCTTCAGAGAAGCTGGCCCTTAGCTCTACCCTTCCTGCTGTCATCCATGCAGCCTCAAATCCACCTTTCCCACAATAGTACCAATGGGGGATGCACAGGGTATGTTCATCCTGAGTTTCATGAGGACTGCCCATCTCAAAACTGACTTTTCCTGGTATTTTATATTGGCAAATGATTTAACCCAGACCACCCTTTACTCCCAGACAAGCCACATGAGTGAAGAGGGGGGATGTTTCTGCGTCACAGAGTCAGAAGAATGTTGGCTTTCTTTGGGCATTTTCTTTGGAGAGGCAGCACTGATGGGCAACTGAGGACTGACAGTGTAAAACTTCAGGTGAAATGGCCATGTTTGCTCACTTTGTAGGGTGTATCAGCCAGGCCTGTCTGAAACTCAATATGTTGCAGAATTAATGTAGATTTTTATAAACCCATCTATATAGTGATTTTTCAAGGAGAGCTTGGAAAAAGGATATCCATTAATTATACTCACACACAGAAACAAAACATTGTAGCACTAGAGATCTTTTATCCTTTTTTATTTTTATTAATATCTTTAAATGTGTTTATTTTACCCCACCAAAAAAGAGAGTGAGTCAGGCAGACACAAGAAATATCTAAGTAACAAGGAATATGATCACAATAGATTATAGGCCAGATTCCTCTTTGGATGCACAAGCTGGTCTCCCACAGATTTCTATGACAGCCACACTGACAGCAGTGGGAATCAGACGTACTCATCCAAGGGCATAATTTGGCCCATAATGTATGGGGTTTGTCCAGCTTGTGAGAGTAGCAAGCAGTGTATTGAAACACTGCCTCTGTGCAGCTTACTGGGGGTTTCAATCCTCAGCAGCACTTTCTGTGCCTCTAAAATGTATTTGATAAAAATAGCAGAGGCTGCTTGAATCAATACCTGTTGAAAGAACAGACCTGCTAAAAGAATTAAAATTTGTTGCAACAAGGTTATCCATTTAACAGGTTTCTACTTGAATAACCAAACAATACTCATTTTATAGCCTGGCTAAAGCCACAGTGCATCCACTGGAGAATGTCTGATATTTTCCATCCTTGCTTCTTAAGCTTATCTTTGCAAATGTTTTCTACCCCTGCTTGCAGCAACTTCTTTTCATCTGGACGATGGTAATGGCTTATGTAATTATGACTTTGTACATGAGCTGAACTCCCTACGGATGTTTAGACTGTTATCTTTAACCTCACCCACCTCTGTCGGTGAACTCTCACCTCAGCGGCTTGTCATGGGATCAGCTGGTGGCTGAGGGGAGAGCAGGGTGGTTACTGATGGGCAGTTCATTAACCCTTACAGGATATAACCATCAAGGAAGGGAAGGAAGGCAGAGGTCCATTTCTCTCCACTTCTGCCCAGCTGACCCATCACTAGAAGCTGTTTGCAGCCACCTATAAGAAGGCAGGCCATTCAAATGTGGTCTTAGAGGTCAAGATCACCAGGCTGCGGTTTTGCTTTGTTAAGAGGTCCTGTGTACTGCTCAGGAGATTTTGACAAGCTTTTTTTTTAAAAAAAAAAGAGTTTGCTATTCATTTTTCGTTGTCGTTAATATTTTGCAGCTCCTACAAAATTAATTGCCACTCTTTTCCTTGCCCAGATGCACTAGAAAAGAGATTTAAGGAGCTCTCGCTAGTATAAACTGCTCACCCAAGGATGCTATTTGCCTTCTGCTTCTACCTCTTCTTTCCCTCACATATCCCTTCAACTCATGCCATTAAGTGTAGTGGTAGAAGAAAACAATGTCCCCATAGGGCAGAGGTAAGGCTTCCTTCTGGCTAAAAATATGGTTTGGGAAACTGGTGAACTCAGCACAACCCGGTCCTTGTAACAAGCAGGGAGAAAGGCTGCCACCAGGAGGGACCGACCCTCCAGTCTGAGCTGGCTGAGCTGAAAAGTCAATGAGAAAAAGTAGGTCTGGGCTTAAGCAAAATATTGTTTAAAGCTATTAAATGAAAATCTACAGAAGATTTTTCAAACCCTGTTGAAGCTTATTGCTTGACACAGTTATATGTTTAATTGCATTCTGAATTTCTTCAGTCCTTTTAAAATAACTTTGCCTTCTTATAGCTATACGGCCCCTTATATGAAAAATAATAATCAAAGCAGAAATGTTACAGTAAAAGTTTTCCCAATTCTTCTAATTTCTTACCTCTTCCAAATAACGAAAAAGAGTCATCAAATTCCACCAAGCACCATGAACCATTTCAGTCCACCTGAAACAACCTGCTTTGCTTGCACATTCTCTACAGAGAAGTGTCTGCTTCTGCCATGAGCCAAGTGGAAGGCGGAAGGGACCCTGCCAGGGTGCTCCCTGGGACACCAGCAGCACCTGGATCTTGCTGCTGGAGCCAGCTCTCCTGTTGCTCCCTTGTAACAAACTGAATAATGCCTGTGCCTGCTCCCCAGTATGGGCAAGGTCTTGCTTCATTTCTTTTTGCTTTGCTCCCTTAGGGAAGTGACAGTGGGTCAATCCTGCCGGGCATCAGTACATACCTGGGTGTACCATCAACATCCTGCAGTCTTGGCAGTGTTTTGAGAAGAGAGTAAGGAAAAGGGCAAGGAAGAACAATGACAATGAGGGGCTCATTACTGGGTATGAGTGAACTTACTATTACTTACATAAGAAATTGAACAGCCACAGGAGGTGTGACAAACCATCTGTAAAATTTTTGAGAATTAATTTAAGGTCTCAGTCCAATTTCTTCTGGCCATATTAAACACTAAGCTAAGTGGAGGTTTTCTTTCCCAGGAAAAGCAGCAACACTGAAACATGTGAGCTTTTTAACAGGGACACAGACTGCTAAGATACAACTTGTGTGCTAAGATAATTTCTGGTCCCCTTGAACTGCCAGCATTTTTCAGTCATAATGTATGTGCTGGTGGGTTTCAGCCATCATCAATAACTCTGTATTAGTGTGTCAGTTCTAACACTCACCATTTTTCCTGGAATTTTGAAATGTATACTGAATGCTGGTTTATAACTTTCAACATAAGTTACACGCATGATATGTTAAGTGACCGTTGAACTAAAACCCACAGAGATTTAGGGCCAGGATTCCACCAAAGAGTGTCCTCATCTATATGGACAACAAGATTCAAAGTCAATAAAGAACTTGCTTTTTTTTCCTTTGGACATTGATGAGCTTGGGATTTTGTGTATGTCACCAGAAAATGAAATCAACAAAAGCATACAGCCTGCATCATGTTTTCATACTGTTAAAGATATAAATAACCTCTCTGTATGATAACCACACGTTAATAAATTGTTTGGTAGTCTAAATATCTCCTTTTTTGTCCAAAGCAAAAACAATGCAACTACAGCAACAGCAAGAATGAAGTAAACAAAATGAAACTGTAATGACACTATTGACCCTTTTGAGTATTATTAGAGAAAACCTACTAGATTATAAAACCACACTTCAATGCCCCATACAAAATCAGGAAATCAGATTATGCCTAGCTCCTTTAATCTAGCATCCAAATTACCTATGTTTTTTTCACTATGAAGTTTTTCACTATTTTTCTTCTTTATCTACCTTTATGCAACTCCAACACTGCACTGCACTGGATTTCTCTTGTCTTCTTATTCAAGAATGAAGCATGCATACCAGTTTTACATGGATATGTAGAGATGGCTTGACAAACAGTTTTGGGATGAACACAGATGCAGTGTGTATAGTGTTGTTCTTTATGGTGGAATTAATAGTCATGTCTTTAGATTTGCTTTATGCATTACATTCTCTCATGAGATCAAACGCCCATCACTGGTGCAGCAAAGCTGGTTCATTTTCCTACAACAGAATTTCTACTTTAATTGCCAGACAAGTCAATGGTTGCATTTCTCAGAGTTTCTCACCACAGCAGGATCTTCCTTCTGAAGCACTCATCATTCCTACCTGCCTTCCCTCTTCTAAGTTAGCAGCTGTGGTTCTTCTGTACTGAACACTAGTTGGGTACAAGAGCACTGAGGGACGAGCAATAACTGCAATAGCTAGTGCTGATATGTGGTGTCCATATGGACAGTATAGCTTAACATTAAGGCCTTCCTTTATTGAGTTTGATCCTGGCCCCATGAGTCAAACTCTAGCTGTCAGGGGACTTGTTGTAAGTAATGGTCATTTGTGTTTCATAATTATCTTGAATAAACACAATTAGTTCCACATTCTGCTGTTTTCTTCCTAAGGCATCCGTAAACATTCTGTACTATTCTAGCAAATGGCTTTTGGCAATCATTAAAAAAATAAAAAGCAAAATGGTTCCCAGTGGATCATTTTAATTTATTCTAAGGAGCATGCCCAGAGGAGTAATGAGACCTACTAGACAGTAATGGCAAAGGGATATTATCTTTCACTTAGTTAACCATCGTAACCCACTTTGAAGTATCTCCAATCACAGTCCTCATGTGGTTAAATTATAACATAGACTCAAAAGTTTTCACTTCGAGTTTTCTCCTGTAAGCCAGCCTAATGTGTTTGGTGTAGAAATAATGTAGGCATCTTACTTCCATTCTCCCATTAAAAGCAATATCCAACCAAGCTGGCCAAAAGTGTTACTAAAATGAAAAAGGAAATTTTCGACAGGAGCAGGCATGCAAAAATCTGTTCTTTTCTCAAAGCTGTTTATCCTTTGTAGCCTTTGGGTACTGGTCAATATGATTGTCCTCTTTGTGCCCCATTTATTCTGTCTGTGACACAGGGACAGACAGCATTTGCCCACTTTTGTAATTCTCTTTAGATTGAAAACACTGCAAATTCATAGTAATACCATCCCCTATATAATGGTGGCACTGGGTTTCCATACAGTTAAGATAACAGAATATTTCCTCAAGATAATGGACTCTTTTTTTAGGTTGTACATTAGGAAAACAGAAAATCAGTAGCCACAGCCCATTAAAAACAAAAAAAAAGCTTGCAAAAAAGCTTATTGAATGAGGAAGAAGAAACACTGCAGTCCTTGTTCTAGTAAGCAGTCAGTAAAAACCGTGAGGAAAGTGTCAAATGGTAAAATTAGCTAAAAAGTTACTCTGAGTTTTTGCCCTACATTTGGACTATCAAAACTGAGGCAAACTTTTCAAAGCAAATTGCTGAGGATTGCCAAGTTAACAAGCTGTTCTGTGCTGCAAGGGACATATTTATGGACATACTTTCAACAAGACGTACCTAGTGCTACCAAGCTGTGCTGTACTAAAGAGCAGTAAGTATCAGATAAACTGCTTTATTTTTTTTTTTAATAAAAGATTTCACACATGAGAATGATTAAACACAGCTCAAATATTCAGAAGTGTACAAACTAGCCCTCCCCTTCAAACCCACTCCTCTTTTCTGCTACGATAGTGTCTAAACAAAGTAAGAAAAGCCAGGAAATTCAAAGATAAAGAAGGTTACTATATAGAATTTTATAATCCATGTACTTGTGAAGAAGACACTGTGAAGTTAATTATGGATGATTAATAGGTCTTCAGTAGTAATTCTTATTTTAGTGGGGTTGTGTGTAACATCTTTAGCGACATTTCAGAGTATGCCTTTTGAATATATCAGTTTCTTGTTCCTTAAGGGCTGTGTTTTTAAATTGTTTCACAACTTTTTCTCAAGAAAAACACTCTAAAAAAAAATCTAGCCTATAACACAAACAAAGCTAATATAGCAAGCAAGAATATCTAAGCAAAAGGCTTACTGCTGGTCACTTTTATAAGGAACAGGGATTTTCCTGGTGAGTCTCTTAACAAATCAACCTTAACCACTTATATACGATGGGCCAAATATACTGAATTTCTCTGCAGGTTCCTACCAGGGCAGATGTTATCTCCAGACACAAGATTCGTTTTACACACCCAGGTTCCTTTGCAACTCCTTGCCCTCAGGAAGAGTACAGTGATATGGTTTACTTCAATTCCTGTTCACAGAGGACAAAATACTGAATACGCATATCTTTTCCACTACTGAGGGCTAAGAATATGAATATGGAGGATACTTGTTGCTGGGAGGACACTTGGTATGCAGACATCATACATGTAAGCCCAGCAGTGGTGTTACAAAACCTGCCAGAGAAAGTCTACATGGCCCGTAGACAAAGTCAATACTAACTCAACAGATTATTTGCTTTCAACCCTGTTTGTGCTCCCTGATTCAAATTAGAAATATTGCTGTGAATAGGCAAGGATTCATGTCTGTGAACTTGTTTCAAAGCTAGCTGGACATTTTGGGTCTACTTATACATCTAGAAATGCTGTGAGCTTATGTGGTATGTGTCAGATCACAACCTTTTCCTAGGACATTTTTCTGTCTTAGGAAAGACCTGTTTTCTGGTGTGGTGCGTCCCTGAGAGTTTTGCAATACCCTCCACTAAATTGCAGGAGCTCAAGATGAAGCTTATTTCAACCAGAACTTATGTCAGTCACCAGAAGGAAATTCCATGATTTTAAAAATGATATGAGTCATTTAATTTTTCCCTATAGTCCCTTTCTTTCATGTAACCTCAACCATGTTTCTGAGTAGCTTCTGTCTACCATGTCATTTGTACATTGGAAGTGTCGTATAGAAGATATATGTGCATCTTCACTTATCCTTTTTATCAGATGAAATAATTCTATTCAGTACACCTTTTTTAATACATCTGAAATAAATATACCTATTAAAATTTTCTGGTTTTCAACAAATATGAGGTTTAATTTTCATTATTTTAAACCACAAAACTCCTGATGGCGTAAAAGTAAAAATGTAAGGAGTAAAAAAAAAGGGGTCTGAATTACAGGAGCACAAACAGCAGAATTTAATCTAAATAAGTATTCTGCATGCAGCATAAAAACCAGAACACTGCAGAATGTATTCTCATTTTCCTTCTGGACTATTGTTCTCAAAAAATTATTTAATATTTACCTTTAAGAATAACTTTAACCTTAGGGGCTTACAGGGAAATATGTTGATTTACCTACATCAGACATAACAATATCCCTTACTGAAATACATGAAAATACATTCATTCCCATGCCTGTAAGTCATATTTCTTCTTTTTAAGTGTGAACTCGAGTTTTGAAGGATTTTTCCCCCTAGTTTTGGTAAGAGATATTTAAGCAGAAAGAGCAGCTTGTTTCCTTGACAGCAGAGAACCAACTGTTTTGGTTTTCTTTGTTCCATGTCTGTTCAACATACTGTATCCATAGAAATAGCTGCTGTCCCAGAAGTTCAAGCATTTTGCAGTATATATACCCAAAGACTGGGTTAATGCTACCTTAACTTTGCAAAGTTTTATCATAAAATTTCACAAATGGAAAGTAAATGTTCCCAAGGCAACGCTGTACATTCTGCATGTTTTCTGATTTATATTTAACGTTTCAAAAATATCAGTATTAAGCTACACATTTAAGAAATAAAGACAAATGTAATACATTGCTTATAAACCACGTTAGTGACTGGCTGTTACAATGGAAACTGCTACTTTTGCTTTTGCCAGTTTTGTGTCGCATAATGTGATGAACTGCTTGTTTGAGCCGTGTGTGCTAGTTTGCAAGTAATACTTCACCAATGTTTCCTCATATTTCAGAAGTGAAGTAAGGTAAATCAGGCAGTCTAGGTTTTATATTTGAGGGCCAAGGTCTCACTTCTAAGACAAAAATGCAGCTGATGGGCAGTACCTGCAAACAATTCCCTGTCTCTCCTCCCTCAGGCCTTCCTCCTCAGCTCATGCACCACCCAACTCTACCTTTGCAAGACAAACACCAAGTAAACTGGAGCTTTTTGCAAGCCTGTCAGATGAGGGGACAAATACTTTGAGGATGAAGAGTGAGGGTGGTGAGACACTGGCATAGGTTGCCCAGAGAAGTTGTGGCTGTCCCCTCCCTGGAAGTGTTCAAGACCAGGTTGGATGCGGCTTTGAGCAACCTGGTCTAGTGGGAAGTGTCCCTGCCCATGTCAGGAGGGTTGGAACTAGACAATCTTTAAGGTCCCTTCCAATTCAAGTCATTCTGTGATTCTATGAGGACTAGAAAGGTCTCAGCCAGGACAAACATGACAGTCTTTGGCTCCATGTTCTCCTCTAATACATCATTTTACAAAGATGCTTCCCACCATTTGAAAAGTTTGGGGGAGAAGGATGACTTGCAAGAGAGCTATGAAACAATGAGAATGAATATGACAATGAGGTTACAACTGAAACAGATTTGTAATTTTTGCCTCAATGTCCTTTGCTCATGGTTGTTTACAAAACACCGGGTGTGCCTGTGGAAACCACAAAGCATTTCCTACGCTCTTGAAGAACAAACACCCACCCAGACTTTCGAATTTAGGGAATTCCCTGTCACAAGTGCCCAGAGTGCTTGGGGGGTGCCTGGTGTACAGAAAGGGGCTTAATTAAATCACACAATTCCAGGGCAAGGCCTGGTTGCTGTTTGGCTCAGGACAGACTTATTTTTCACATTTCTCCAGAAAACAAGCCATTTCCTAGCACTGTGCTACCCAGCTCAGAGTGGCTCTCTGACAACCCTGGGATGTCGAAGCGAGGAGGGGATTCTGTGGTGAGGCTGGCTGTGTTGTGGGAAGTGTGAACCCCCGTGCATGCTTGGCCTTCATGGGATGTGGAATATTGATAAGCTGCGAAAAAAAGCAGCGAGGCTTGTTCCTCTGATTTGCTGTGCCTGCGAGCTCTGTCTCTCTGTATATATGTATACATGTGTGTATGTGTGCTAGTGTGGGTGTAAGTACATATTCTCAAAATATAAATAAACATAAATAAGCATGTACGCACGTTTCTGCACAAATATTTATACAGATAAAAAAACAGGAAGGCAAACGATGATGAAGTAGCAGCATCTTTGCTCGAAGGATTTACTGTGCATGGGGAAAAACGTATTGGCAATGGATTTTTTCCCGAACATCAGCTCAGCAACTTCACAAAACCTGTTTTCCAACATGGCCTTCATACAATTGCATTTATCACTTTTTCTCATTGTGTCCTTATGTACAAGGGTAAAGACTATTCTACTGCATCCAAGTACAGTGCGCTAAAGGGAGAGTGAGCAGTGGGGAGCCGTGCCTGTGCCACTGTCCTTTGCTTGTTCCTGATTCCATGGCCTGAGGCAATGGTTTGCATTTTTAGGACAACAGCCGGCTATCTGCAAGCAGGAGACCACTCGTCAGGCTTCATTACTGCACACAAAATGACACTGGTGAGCCTGTGGTCACAACTGTGCTTATGGTGCGCTGAAAAGCCATTACATCTCATTGCAACAAAAAAAATGCACGAATGTACAGGCTGACCAGCCCCATAAATTGCCAAAAACCTGACAGGTCAGCTTATTTATGCAATGTAGTACCTGCAGTACGATTTCTGGATAGAAGCTATAGTAAGGGGCTTTTCATCAAAGGTGCTATATTTTAGTAGTCAATGTTCCTGTTTTCTTTATTGAGTACTAAGAAAATAAAGAATTTAATTCTGCTGCATGTTTGTAGCATTAAGCATGGTCAGCTGAAGTGTCTTCCCCTTCTCCACATTAACTAACCTAAAAGCATAGTTAAATCTAATGACTAGCATTAATGGATTTTCATGTTTGGTAATGTTATTTTTCGTTGTGTAAGTTTTTTGTATTGTACAGATCACATTGACATATCTGATATATAGCATTTTAAGTTAACCATGAGTGAACTGGCTTGTGCTACAATTACAGGCATGATTATTTGTTTAAGTCAAATAATGACTGTATTTAATAATGTTGCATGTAAAGGGTAAAACTCAAAGAGACAAAGAAAATGCAGCCATTAGGATTCTGGAACATGCCCTTCTGAAGGAAATTCATATCATAATGTGGCTAGCATTTCTTTATTTTACAAATAATTGGCATTCATTGGAAAGTGGTGTGAACAAAAGAACTGTGGGACAGATTCTGACCCTGTGTGCATGCTTATGTGTACATATAAAGAAAGAGAGGGAATAATTTTATCCTGGGGAAGCAAGATATGTAGAAAGTGAGACTGTCTTCTGTGAGTTCAGGTGCTATAGCTGAGGAAAGCAGAGAGGCTTCCAGGCCCACAGTGGCTTTCTCAAGTAATCCTATTTCCCCAGCATCATTTGGTGATTACAGTTTTAACAGTGTTTAATAACTTGAGGTCACTGACGGGGTTATGTCAGTGCATGCATGTTGCAACTAAGATCAGCATCAAGACCTTTCTTTATTAATAAACTGTTGCTGTACCCATCAAATATTAATACACATTCTCCTTTCCTCAAAAAATGTTCTTCTTCATATTTTAGGCTACAAATGCTCACAAACATACATTTAACTGTAGGTTATTGTGGTCTGGAGAAACTCATTGTTGGCGAAAGTCCTAACTGGTTCTGCCAAGG
The DNA here is from genome assembly GCA_013398125.1 of Aegotheles bennettii. Taxonomy (NCBI): domain Eukaryota; kingdom Metazoa; phylum Chordata; class Aves; order Caprimulgiformes; family Aegothelidae; genus Aegotheles; species Aegotheles bennettii. The sequence continues at coordinate 255,857 of VZRW01008286.1, forward strand.
TCTTGCACCCAACTTCTTAGTGGGCAGCAGAGCTCTGTAAAGCACACATTTCCATTGCAATAATACCTGGCCTTCCAGTTTAGCTCTTCTCTTTCTTCAAATGTAAAGGACTTCGGGTGTGTTAGAATGTGGGGGGAGGGAGTTCTCTGCAAAAAATACTTCAGGCGACTCAGCCATGTGTATTGAACTTTACCTGGAAGCTGCATTAAACTTTTCCAAGGCCTCTGGGGTTCAAAAAATGCAGGATGCTGTCACATTGATTAAATATCTGGGTCTTGACAGAAGGTCCATCAGCTGTAACTTTGAAGGCCACAGATATGATGATGGAAACATAAAAGCAGCCCACAGACCTGTAAATGGTCATACATTACTTAAAAAAAAATTGATATAGTGTAACTGTAACACCTATCAGTAAGAGGAACTAATCTGCCAGAAGTGTTTCAGCATTCAGCTATCAAGTTGCTCCTATAGTGACTCTTGCCATTGATACTGAGTTATGTAGCTATAGGCATCCTGTAATGTGCTTCTTCCCAGCACATACAGAGCAATGCATAGGTAATTGCTTTCAAAAGTTCATGCTGGTGTCAATAGGTGGAAATTTCATTGAAAACTACAGGGTTGCTATGGTTGCACCCTAAGTCAAGGATCAAGACTCCATGGACTGGTCATTAAGGAAGGTCTTGTAATTAATTCCAGTGTCACTTTTGTCTTGATGGCTTAAGAATGACCTCTTATAAATAAATATCCTATTCTCTAGAAATAAAGCTAGTCTGTTGTCTTTTTTCTAAAGACAGGTGACCTGGCTTGAGCACGGGACGACGGCTCCCATTTGGCCGCTCGGACCATTCAATCACAAACACCAATTTGGTGGACGGAGTAATGGCGATTTATTAGTGGGTTACATCGCGTTTTATAGCCTAGGTTTACAACGTCACATCCGTCTGCTTACATCAAAGGCTAGACCACTAGCTACCCAGAGGGGGGGTCCTATCTTGTCTTTCCGTACATCGCGAGATCTTCCGATCGCAAAGACCCTAGCTACCTACACTAGTCCAATAGCTGGAAAAACTGGACTGATCTCTTGAGAGCTACACTTCTATGACCTGTATTAACCTCGGCTCAGCAACTGACCCTGGAAATGTGGAGAGTTTTGATGGATTTTTTTCCTATTTACAAAAGAAACTCATTTCGTAGCTGACTCTACATAGGAAAGTTGCTGGAGGCCGAATTTTTTCCTGAGAATGACACCACACACATCTCTTGTCATGATTAGGAGAGCACATGCACTCCTGATTAAAAAGGTTTTCACCAGAGAGCTGAGGATCCTTGCCCCCAGTTGAGGTGCAGTAACAGAACAGGTACCTGGTGCTAACCTGCAGCCCTATGAAGGAGACAGTAAGTTACTCTGTGATTCTGCATAAGCCATCTCCTTGGTACCTCGATTTCAGCAGAGATGTAAGCTGACCCATTTCCCTTATGTTGTGACTGATAAGTACAAATACAGTGCATTTTGATATCTCCATTGGCACAAGGGGGGATGCTGGTCACAGCATCAGAGTGCTTTATAGTCTAATTTCTATTTTAATTAATTCCAGCAGCTTAAACATACTCAGTGAAAAGTATCTCAGAAAAACTTCAGGTATACAAACTGCATTCTAATTTCTGAAGAAGAAACCTGCATGTTTATCCACTGTATGTTTAATAACATCCAAGATAGCTGCTGGGCAGTAGGATAAAACCAAATCAATTAAGAAAATTAAATGTGGTCATGCACTTGTTGCACCTTCCGAAGCACAAGATTCTGAAGTTTAAAGGTAGGGACAAGATTAACAAACATTTACCACTTGTACAGTGTTGCAGATTCCATGTTAAAGATGCTGCCTGTATCTTAATTGAAAAGTAACCACACATCCCAGTACAGGAAGTGGTTTTCAAAGAGATGAGGAAAACTGAAATAGATAGCAAGTAATGTGCATTTGCACACAATGAAAGCAATATTCCATTGGCCAGCTGAATGTCTTTCCCAAGCATCTTCCCAAGAACCTGGTGCTCTAAAGCCAACTCAACTGCACACAAGATGGGTGATGACAGACAAGACTCCTTTTGTAGCTTGACACCATCACAGTTACACTACATTCTAGCATTTGTCCTATCTTCTTCACTTTGTAGGATGCATGTTGGAATATATTTTTATGGCAAGGTTAAGTTGACCTATTCAATGCCCCAGTGAACAAGAACACATGCACAGAGAGACATGATAACTTTCCTTCTGTGTTTCTAAAGTTACTGAGCTACTGGGTCTCTGGAGCAACTGTAAGAGGCCAGCAGCTAAATCCCTGTCTGTACAATAGGGTGAACATTGTCATCCTAAGCAGTGCAAGTGGGGAAAAAAAACTGGATTTACAGCTGCTCTTTCTCCCTAATTTCATTTAATGTTGTTATTCCCCTTCTAGAGCAGACATCCCTCCAGGCAACACATGCTACAAGTCAGCAATAGATGGTTCGCAATGCCATGGCCTCATAGAGATTTCCAACAGTTGGCATGAGTAGAAAGAACCCAGAAGAGGAGAAATCAGATCCCAAAACCTGATACATTCCTAGCCTGGTACACTCCTTCCTCTCTTCCACTCCTGCATCAAACCCTGAAACATTTTCTGCAGCCAAAAGGTCTTGCTGAGTATTTGGTTGTCATCAGTTCTCCACTCATCCATGTCCTCAAACTTTTTAATGCTGTAGGGATAAAAGATTGTTACACTACCTACAAAAAATAATGACATAATAGTGGTGCTGTAGAAAACTCTCAAATATATGGATATTTCAATTTATTTTAAGTGTTCCATCTGGAATATCATAATGCACTATTTACTGCTGTTCCTATATTTAAAACTGATAGGCTACACTTATAGCAGCTGTTAAGATAATAACCAATGGGGGACAGATTGATACATAACTTAATATGCCAGCCTTTCAAATGCTCTTAAAATAGTTCAAACCCTGATTTCAGCTTCAATGTTTACATATGTGCAGCCTTACAGTTTCTAGGGCAAAAATTGCTTGCTGAGCCTTTAAAACCCAAGACATCACCTGAGACAGTCTGACCAAGGAATACTGTATTTTCCCAATACCCTAATGTGTTGCCTTTAAAAATTTACCAAAACATGAGTTCCAGGAATGCTTCTTTCATCAGATCTAAAATTGTGCCTCCTTTCCCTTTCCCTTCTCTCCTTTTTAATTCTGAACAGTTAAACTTTGTCACTGAGATTTTTTTCACTCACAAATCTGCTGAAGTCAAGTCATGATAGAAATGCAGATCAAGACCCATGACTTCCATCTCAAGATGTATAATTCTTCATTCTTCTCTTGGGGTACTAGTCTCCTCTCACAAACCAAACATTGGGCCAAAACATCATGCTGTTATGACCTAGATGAACATCATACTGGCGTGTAGATATAGATTTCTTGCCCAGAATACACCTGGAGTCATCTTTACCTCTGCTCCACACTACCAGGACCTCAACGAATGTGCAGAAAAGTGGCACTAGGGAATTCCATCGCCATCTTTTTCCAAGGCAGCTGACACTAGAGCAAGAGACGTGAGGCTTTAAATTGTAGAAATGGAAATAGATTTGAACTCAGGAAAAATCTGGTTGAATCAACTTTATTCTATCAGGAGGTTTTAAAGAACAAATTAGCTAAACACTGGCTTGCCCTGTCAGCTGCATTCCATGGCTTCAGCATAGCCACTCCTGTTGGAGGGCAGGGATTTGACTATTTGGACTTCTGAATTCTTTCTCTCCTGTATTCACAAGTATTCAAAAATACTCATGATGGGGAATTTAACCCATTACTGCATCATAAGGTGAAATGGAAAACTGGAAATTATCAGATACGTGAAGGTAACAGTCCATCTTCACTTTCTAACCCCACAGCTCACTCCTCTATCACTTGTTCCTCTATCCATTTCCTTCACTTGATTTCCATTGCTCTCATCACTGGCTTGTCCCTCTGGCTTGAACAGGAACAACCGACACCCAGCACCTCAGAGTTTCTGATGAGATTGTCTTAAATGGAATTACTTCTCTGGCGATGAAACTGAGCAGATTTTTCAGCCCCTTCTCTCTCTCACTCTTTTTTTCTCACCACTCATCCCCCTCCTGCTTTAGGGTGCTTTAATGTGATAAGGTGCTATACACAGTCTAAGCTGCGGTTTTAGAATTGTGAGAGCTAGATAACACATGTGCACTGGGGGTACATATTTTATTATTACCTTTCTAGCACAATCAAGTCTGTCAAGGGAAGTATGGCTTTATTTTAGAGTTTTCTATTATATTTAATATTTTGCACTTCAGGAATGTTTTATAAGTAGGCCATAAGTTGTAGGAGCAATTGAATTTGAATCATATACGCAGTCTAACTCCAAGTCCTTTATTAACTTTTTCATCTCCCTGCAGAAGTTGTTTCTGTCCATATTTTTATTTCAGCTGGGCTGAGTGGGAGAAAGAACTCTAAGGGAGGTCTTAGCAGATGGTTGTCACAAACTGCATACGGCAATTGAGAATTAGTGTGCAAGCATATGCAACCTGGTACAGTATGAAACATTCCAGCATATGAACACTGAAGTAAATCAAGCTTGGACAGGATTTTTTTTTTTTTATTATGAAAATTAGAATTTAGTTTCTCTTTTCATCTGCACATATGGAACTCAGGGTTTTGCAACATATGGGGCCAAACTCTGGACTTAAGTGTGACTCTTTGGAAATCTAAGTTAAATTTGGTGTAAATTTGGTTCACTAAGTTTAATGTAAAATAAAACATGCACAATACAAACACAGCCATTTTGTATATAAATATATATGTATGTATGCCCATGTATATATAAAACACCTAATTTTATCTTGATCATTCCCCATTCTCCACATACTCTCTAAATAATGTGTGAAAGAAACCTAGTGAAGAAAAGAATGGAGAGGAAAGGTCATTCTGAAAATTTTACTTGAGTACGTAATTTATTGAGTTTTTTCATCCTTTAGAGAAGCAGTGTCTTTTCTGGGAAACTGGAACAGGAAAAATACCAAGTGGAGGAGCAAACAACCTTTTGCGGGTCACGCTTTAAACAAGCAGGAGGAAGGTTTTTGATGCTCTGCCTTGAGATATGGTGATGTTTGAACAGGTCTCTGCCTGAGCAGGGGTTCAGGTAGCATCTGTTCCCCTGTGCCCTGCTTTCCAGGAGGCAGGAGTGACCCTGATCTAAGCTGGTGTCCCCTAGTTCCCCTCATCTCACTCCCTCCTGTCCTCTCTGTGCTTGGGGTGTGGAGTGAGGGAGCAGGGGAGGGATTTTGGGAGTCAGTTTTGCTGTGAGGGAGGCTCCTGGAAAATCACCTCCATGTTTTCTTAACCTTCCCACTTGTCCTTCTTGCTAAATTATGATGGAAAAATAGAACTGAAATGGAAAGAGGGGAAAGAATGTAAATACTAGCACACAAGGAAATACTGAATTACATATTGGTCGACCAAAACACAAATCAACTCAAAACTACAGGAGTCCACCAACATGCACATAAATCATTTATAACGATAATCCAAGGCTAGGTCCAAATCTCATTAAAGTATATGAATCCTTAATCTATTTTGGCAAAAAAGAGCCAATACACATTTTTTCTTTTTATCATAAATTACAGTTCTGTGGCACTGTGCAAATATTACCAAGCTGTAAGACAGCTGTGCTCCATTAAAATGTGTAATGGTCGCTGATTTCTTACAGCACATGGTCATCAGGCTGAATCTACAGCCAGTAATTAGGAAGATGAAATGTTTAATTGTGCCTTAATTTTGATAAAATTTATCTGTCACACATCCCGTAGTCAAGCAGTATGCTCACAAATCAATGTCATCAGGCCCGAGCAAGAACTGAAGCACCACACTCTTGTTCCTGACAGATTCATTTGAATATCAAACTGCTCCGGTTGAGCCACCAGACTAGCAAAACAAGTAAACTTTCCTGATGAGAACAGCTCCTGTGTCATCTCTCACCACCTAGGTTAAAAGACACAGAGGTCAAAGGAAAAGGCAGGTGGTTGCCTTTCATCTCTCATTCAGCAAGTTCCCTGGGCACAGTAGCCCACCTAAAATTTTTTAAAAAGCCAAAAAAACTTCTTATTGACTCAAAGGGGTTGGGAGTCAGTGGGGTCAGTCAGTGGTTTTCATTCCTTATTTCGGTCCCTATGAAATTCTCCTCACCCCCCTCTTTCTCCTGTTGAAAAACCATGTGAGGCAAAGCCAGTGTCCATTGTGTAGGCGAGAAGCAATCACTCACTTCCCTGCTGGCAGTACAGCAGTGCACATTACAGAGACCAGTCATGTGCAGATTATTACCACACATATGCATTATTATTTTTTCTTTTTTTTTTTACACCAGAGTCCACATGGCATGTCAAAATGGTAGAGTGCTGACTGAATAGTGCCCAGTTCCATTTTTTTAAATGCATGCTTTCCTTTTAATGCATCCAAATATGGGACCCATTTTGTTCATGAATAATTTTTTTCTTGCTTCCTCTCTTTGAATCAGACTAACAGGAACAGTACCCAAGATAGACCGACTACTTTACCATGATAGTGGACACCCTGGCCTCTGCTTAGAAATGCTTCTTAATTGTTTTCAAAGAGCCATTGTTGTTACTGCCCATCTGTCTTACTGGAAGATACAGTCGTCGTGTAATAGCATCCCAACTACAGGGACTGAACCCAGCAGTATTGGATTAATGAACATGAGCTTTCCGCTGTTTGAACAAAAAGACAGTGTTCGTATCTTCAGATGGTGTAGCTTACCCACAAGCATTGATATGTTGTCCAGACAGACTCCAGGAAAGAAGGATAACATTGGTCTTCCTGTGGGTCACAATGCAACATCAGCTACATGGGGACCTTGGCAGCATGAGTGAGAGTCTTTATTATCACCTCTCTGATTCGGAGCAAAGCCACACCAAGCCTCAGGTATCATATTGTTTTGGGGATGGACAAGCTTACCACCATGTGTTCATTGTACCAAGCCTCCTAGTGTTGGGAATCTGATTTCCTTTTTACACCTATTGAAGGATTAGTCTCTGTGTGTCCCAGCAGAAGCAAGAGCCCTGTTTTTGTTCCCCTAAATTAGACCCCTGTACACACAGCCATGTATTCTGCAGATAGTTGTGAACAGAAGATTCCTGAAAAGGTGGCAAAAAGGCAGCTTTGCTAGCATCTGCAAGTCTGATAGCCAATTCAGAGAGACAATAACTTTGGACTAAAATCAGTCTGCTGTTAAGACAGGAGATTGAATATAATGGGTGGCTTACAGGCCTCATTTTCTCTACAAAACAGTCAGGTGTCCATCCTTGTTCTTTTAAATCTGTGAGCAGGTTTTGGTAACCCTCCCCATGAGTTCTTTTTAACCTACCTGCTAATCATACAATCTTGGAAGTTCTTCTACCATTCCTACCCTGGACTGAGAAGATCCCCTGGAATGATTGAGCAAAGGCCCCAGCTGGGGCTGTCCCACGAAACCCTGTTCTCCCTCTTGTCTGCTTAACCTTCACATGACCTTGATTTTAAAAAGCCTAAATAGATGAAGCACCAGAAAGTTAACATCTCTGCAATAGCAGTCATAATTAACTGTATGAATATGCTGGTGTCTTGTTTATAATAACCCTGCTGTTACATTTCTGCTGTGCATATAAAATCTGTATTTATTATCTATGACCTCTCTGCCTCAGTCTTAATCTCAAGCATGCCATTTATCTGAAATTAGTTATTTTTTCTCTATTCTAGAATTCTCTTATTCTTTTCTACAATCAGATGTCAGCTTTATCAAATGTTGGAGGACCACAGGCCTGGACTCTATCTCACATAACATTTTGATTTAATTTTCAAATAAAATATTAGATGATCAGATTTCCAGTCTAAAACCTAGTTCTTCAAAAAACAGCTGCTGTGAACAGGTCAGTTGTTGGGTTTTGTGTTGGGTGTTTTTTTCCCATTTAGAGGCGTATATTTATGAATAGATACTAGCTGTATCTTTCAGAGACAATTGACAACTATCATCCAGCCTTTTGTATGTTCCAGATGACATCATCATAACATACTCTAAACAGGAGTACATACTAAAACAACTACAGAAACTGAATCTAGGGCAGAACTGTTGCTTGGTCTCCACCAGCGTAGCTCTAGCACTGTGCTATGGCCAGCATGACCTGACTACAGGCTTGATGGTTTTGACTTCACAATACTAAAAGTCTTGAAGCTCACCTCCTGGTGAGGACATTCCATGTCATATCTCTTGCTGTTCCATCCTAGTTTTTGATGAGATGCTACTTGCAATGTACAGAAAGTGCTGTAATGTAAAAAGAATTGCTTTGTTTTATGCTGAATTGCCACATTTAGGGTTTCTTTTGAGTTTGGTGCATTAGGACTGCTTACATTGAATAGAAAGCTCCCCCTTTTTTTAAATCTACACAAATACTGAAATTTTAAAATCTTGTAAAAATTTCATGGGTGATAAAAAGGCATAAAACCACCTGATGATGTTATCGTCATCAAAAGTCTTGCAATTCTTCCTGTAAAAACAACAATGACCAAGGTATACAAGCTCACCAGTTCCTTCTACCCTGAATAAAATCACAAGTACAAAAATGCTGATTTTGTGCTTCTAACTCATTAGGAAATTTTGACATAAACAACAAGAATGCACTAAAACTGTAATTTGATATAAACCAGTTAACAGATATGCACAATTTTTAACAATGACGAAAATTATGAGTTCCACCATTTTGTCTTCTCTGATTTTACTATTATGCATCATTTGGATATACCCTCTGCCCCCATGACAGAGAACTCTTAATAAACATTTGTTTGGAGTAAATGTGAGATCTTCAGTTGTATGTGCTGGAAAGGAAGACAAGAGATATTTCATCAGAACTTTCATTTCATCAACCTCTTCTGAAATGTTCTTGCTCTTCTCCTTTCCCTCTTATATTTCACAACAGTACTAGAGGCAACAGTAAAAATATTTCTTATCTCTTTTGAATAATTTTTCAGTTTTGTTCAGTTTGGTTCCAGTTCTTTGACGTTAATGAGATTACAGATTTTAACAGTGATTATGACAGTGTTAGCAGCCTGTAATCTGTCAAATCCCTCAGAAGTCTGTTCTAGCTGAGGTTTCTTATATAATTGCCTGGTTTACTTATTTACTTAGCTAATTATATGAATTTACTGCCTTCATGTAACAGCTCAAGAGATAAAGCTGGCAATCAAAATATTTTTGATTACCAACCTAAATCTCAAGATCTTTGAGGTAGTCAATATAAAGTTATAAATCCGCTCTGAAGTAGTCAAACATGCAGGTAACTGTGCTGTTACCATTAGTGTTATCAGAAGATGACAGTCCTTCTTTTCTTTTTTAGGTTGTTGGTTTTTTTCACCAGATAATCCACAACAGGGGGCTTGGTGGGAGGTATTTTCAACTTGATATGTATGAAGTCTGCAGTAGTTTCTTCATGGAATTTCTAAATTGTTGTAAATGATCTGTAGCTGGAACCTCATGTAGCGTATTCACACCCAAGCGGTAGTCTCACCATTTAAATGAAATATTTTATTGTCCAAGGAGTGATGAAGACTTTTTATTATTTATTTTATCTGCACAGGGAATGAAAAAATGGGTGCCTGCCACAGACAGCTCACAGCCTGGCCTACTGAAGAGACAAAACAGATGATGGAAAGAGACAAATAGTGTGGGTAAGCAAGGAAATGAAAAAATAAAAATGTTTTGCCATGTAAAAAATAGACTTCTATCCGTCTGCTTAGTCATTGTTAACTGGCATTCTTCTGCTGATGCTGTGTTAAAAACTAATTGTAAAGGTGAAATTGCAGGAGCATAGCGTGGCAGATTTCTGGATTTCTGAAGACAGAAGCTTTTCCTCAATTGTAACGAGTGCTGATAAGAAGAGGATAATGATGTTCTTCATTGAAAATCTCTGAAATTTTTGAGATAGCATCATCACTTTCAACCCAGTACTCTGTGATTATCCTTCCAAACCACAAAGTGTGAATTATTTCTCATATCTTCCAACTAAAAACAAGATGCTCCTGTAACCATAAATATGATCATTCTATAATTCAGTTAAGGTCAAAGCTAATCCTTGTAACTATTCCTTCACACTATTCTATTCCAGTTTTGGTTTGCAAAGGGAATAATCAATGTGAAATGCATCAAATACAGATTTGAATAACTGATATTGCATGGGGCTGGCTTGGGTTAATTTGCATCCATCAATCTTGCTTGCACATTATGTCTCTTCCCTCTGTCTTTTACTCTCAACTTAATAACTGGCAGAATATGAGAAGACTGCCATTCCCATGGGGAGCTCCTTTAAGGTCAATGAAGTGCCAGTGGATGCAGCAAGCTGCCTTAAATGCCACCAATTGCAGAAGTGTTGAAGGACTATGAAGTCTGTGATGTTATAAATCAGTGCTCACTTAGTTTCTGTGTTTGTAAAGCAAGTAGCACCCTCTCCTCGTTGATCCTCAAATGTTACAAACATGCAAATTAATCATCAGTAATATGACAATGTAATACAAACCTAAATTTTACTTGGCAGAAACTGAACCAAAAAAAGTCATTAGAATTCATCAAACCTGCTAAAAAAGTTCTGATAAATTATGTAAATGAACATATGAGAGGTCATACTATCACAGCCAATATCATGATCTTACTCCAGAACAGAGCATTGTATTGTTAAAACATCAATGGAAGGGAAAAAAGGCTATGAATCTTTAAATCTTCACCTTTTAGGGATCTTTTTAACTAGTTTTTGTAAGACGTCAGGAAATCATTGGGTTAGTAGAATGAGAACTAAAATATACAGGAATTACTGCAAGGTGTGGAAAGTAAACTTCAAAATTATTTGGAAGCAAAAGAATGTGCTGCTTGCAAAACACTCAAAGTCATTTTACAATAGCTTTTTAGCATATTTTCCCTACTCACATTCTTTGGTCATTGCTTTCTGTATAACAGTATTGGTATTAAGATAACACCTAAAGGAAACAATTTATAATTAATGCCTTTTTTGTCTATGACTTTTTTACTCAGCTAATCAGAGAGAAGCAATAATGAAATGTAATTAGAAGACCACAGAGCCCCCAAAGAGGGAAAAGACATTTCAAATCATTTGCAATTAAGCAAACAACTTTTACTGTTTGCAGTATCAGCATACAGCACTTCATGTGCTGAACAACTCTAGAAAACATTGACTGTTTTGAGGAAAACCCTTAGAAAAGAAGAGTGAAGTCTGATGAATACATCTTCAGCATAAGCCATTCATCCATTTCTATTTAGGATTTATCTCTTAGCACCCTGGTTTAGAAGGCTACAAGCCAATACTTGGTTGTAGTCCAACAACATCCCACATCCCCCAGGCAGATGATTTTACATTATAATAAATTAATGTATTTTAAAACAAAAGCCACACATGAATCTACAAAAACCTCTGCCAAACAAGATGCCCTTACTACTAGGGCAGCATTTGGCACCTGCAACAGAAAAGTACAGGGAATACTAGTTTTAAGGAATAAGCTTAAATTCAGAATTTTCTGGATTATGAGGACCTGGCACAACCCCAGATATCTGAAAGCTGCTTCTTCAGAAAAATGGGTTCCAAAGTACTGACAGCGGGAACAAAGCCTCATCTCCAGCCTGTGTAATGCAGTGTCCATCTGGACCACAGCCACAGTGGCCAGTGACAGGGACGAGTGGAGGAGTGGGCCCAGCCTACAGGTCCCCACTTCAGTGAGCTGGTGGTAGCTCACCTCAGCAGAAGAGGCTCTGCTCGAGCCAGCCAATCTGCCTCTCTGCAGTTGTATGGGCTACATACCATAACGCCACAAGCTGCCACGCCATCGTCTGCGCTGCTTTTCCACCGCAGCATGTGCCTGAGCCCTGACATGCCTCCGCTCTGCCGTTTCACCCTGACCGCGGAGGGGGGGGCAGTGGCTTTGTCCTAGAAAAGGGCAAAAAACCCTCAGACCTGTTGGAGTGTTTGTTACCAGCTGTAAAGACTGAAAGTAAGGAGGCAAATGCAAACCTCATGGAAGCAGCTCTGTAGTTTCAGTGACAGGACATTCAATTTATACTGTATCTTAAGACAGGCTCAGTATCGAAATTCTTAACCTGCCAGGTGAATGTGACGTTTCCCAATCCAACGGTGCATTCGGGATTTGCGTGTGTCTGCCATACAGTCACAGCACTGATTTCAGGGAGCGCTGTTAGACTCATATGTGCAGTAATTGGCTTTTGTTTGAGCTACTTGGACCAGAAAAAAAAAACAACTTCTCCTGCGCTGACCCTGGGCGCCAGCCATATTGAAGAATGAAAGGTTGTTGGCCTGCGGTGCCAACATACTCCACCTTCACGGGGAGGCCGTGCCCCTCACGCTCCAGCAATGCCAGACGGCGCTCGGATGAGGCGGGCTGGGTCTGGCAGGTGGTGGCACAGGAGGTAGTAAGTGAGAGCAGCACAGCATAACTAGCTGTAGTGTAGCAGTGGAATAATATCCTTGCGTCCTCCAAACTGTAGGAGTGTTTTTGACTTTGACTGCTTCCAATACCTAACAAATATGAGATCATGGCTTCTAGCATAAAAAGGGCAAATTCGTAGCCATGCCAGTAAGACTGCCAGTGGTGGGAGGAGGTGTCACCCACCCTGTCCCAACAGGTAGTCCATTGACTTCAAAACAACAACTCCTCTGTATGCTGTCCCAAAGCACTTTCTGTTTACCCAGTCTACTCCCATACAAGCCAGCGGCTCCCACAAAGGGAGTCTTCATGTGGCAAATCCCCCTTTCTTTTGAACTGGGAAAAGCAGTCTGGCATGTTACTTCCTAGGTTGGCTTTGTTTGCTGTTTTAACTCTTTGCAATAAATAGCTCTTTTTTCTTAAAATGTGCCCTTCCCAAGGAACACGGATCTGGGGAAGCAAACGAGCAAAAACTGAAATGTGAGAGCAGAGGCATACGAGCTTACAAGCACTGGGCCCAAACACAGCTAGACAACCTCAGTATTCAAAGTCTATGGATAATTGATTTCACTAAATGAAATGAAGGAAAGCTGGTTGTAGTACCAAAAATAGAAATGGTCTGGACTGAAAAATGTCACAGTACAACATTTTACCAAAATAATCCTCCAAAATGTGTACAAACCCCCCATTTTCCAATGATGAGTATTTCAGCACCTAACTTTGTTTGCCAGAAAATCCCTGTCTCTGTCAGCTAGTTTAAAGGAGATCAAGTTTGAAGCAGGGGTTTTACTCTGGAGGATCTATCTATCCCATCTGTAACCATGGCTATGACTAACAGGTGAGAGTGCCAGAAGGTAGGATTAAGCAAATGGCTCTAAACTTCAGTGACACATATTGTTCTGTTGGATGCATGCCCAAAAACAAAGGAGAGAGAAAGTGTGTGTGTGTGTGTGTTTGTGTGTGTGTGAGTGTGTATGTGTGTAAAAAAACCTTACAAATTCATATAATTGTGCTGATATTTGCGTTCTTTCTGGGAGACCAATAGAAAATAGGGATTCTTTGAATTCACTGCAGCTATAGAGAGAAAGTAGTCATGAACTGTATTTTATGAGTCCTCCAGACCAATTTTGCATTTCACCTGTCTAAGTATTTGGCCAAAACAGCTGTGAGATCCTGTGGTACAAGCAACATGGTCAAAAATATACAGGTGCAGTAATCGCACATGAATGAGACATCCTGTTTACATCAGGTAGCAGGGAAGGGAATCAGCTGATGAGGATTTAGGGGCATTTCTATTTACTCTAGATGAAACAAATGAGGGATCTGAAAGATCTTTCATTCTGTAATTTGGCCTCCAGAGCAAAGAGACAAAATGATGTTGACTAAAAAACTAAATTCTGGTTGTTCTTGGTACAAAGAATTCTCCCAAGACCACAGCCTGGTCCAGGCACAAGAGCCAATGGATGGTCAGCTGGGAGTTGTCCAGAAAACCAATACATGGCCCAGAGAAACTTGATCCAGAGAGATTTTGTTTTGTCCTAAAAAACACTTGCAAAACAGACACTGGCTGCTGTTTTCACAGTTACACTGCTGATTGGTTCCGTTTCCACTTGCAAACTTCCATTGATATCAGCTGTATTGATATTTGCCTTTGAGTACATATTAGCAGCCTCATGATTCTCTCCTCTCACAGTTAGTACTGAAACATTCAACAGGAAAGCTTGAGGAATTGTTTTGCACTTTGAGGAAACAATAAAGGGAGGAGAAGAAGGGGAAAGTAAACAGATAAAACCAATGAGACCCAGCTGTTTTGGAGAATGAGCCAAATGTGAATAGAGCAGAAAAAAAGGTTAAAGCCTGCAGAAGTTAGAAAGCCAGTGTGCAGCTCTGGGCACAGTTTTCTACATTTCTTGCACTTTACACTTCTCCCTTCTGAATCCTTCTGCTGGTAAGTGTCATACATTGTTGTCAACTTCTGTGTTACCATGGAGAAAAAGAGGCAGAGAGAGTACAAATGCAAAAAGACAATGGTAGAGAACAATTTATTTCAGAAACAAAAATCAGTACTTTTAGAGACAACATCTACCTTTGAAGGTACAGTCGAATCACTGAATAAAAGGTCTTTGCTTTTAATGGAAAGTTGGCACTCAAGAATACTTTTAAAGTAATACCATAGCAGAAAGGGACTTCAGAAGAAATTCCTTGCAGATATGGAATTATGTAACTGTGATTTTGGTCAAACTACATTTCTGGGGAAAGATGCTAAAAAGGCATATAATGGTTCTCTGGACTTTTTGTCTGCAAGAATTATCAACTGAATTTTTTCAGATCCTAAGACACTGGATCTTTGTTTTTATTTTGAAATGTAATTTCTGCAAATGTAACCTCAGATCTGAAACAATCAAGTTATATTCTTTCTAGTTTTAGTATCATCACAAACAGCAAAAAGCCTGAAAGGCATATTCTGTTCATTTACTTCTGTGCAGTGCCACAAAATTCAGATAATCCAGAATGCAAGATGCAAGCAAAAATCCAGTTTGCACTGATACCTGTGTTAATGCTTCAGTGAATATGAAAAGAAGAGGAATAAAAATGCCCTCTTTTTTTTTTTTTGCTAAAATACCTATGATTCTGATTCAAACTAGGCAAAGATTTGATAAACAAGAAAGATCTTGATCTAGGATGAAACCAAGCTTTATGGTGCAGTGAGATTACCAGGTCAGAAGTTTCTTTATTTCCCATGGGAATCAAGTTTTCTTTTGTCAGCGTATTTACAAATCATAGAATCATTTTTGTTGGAAAAGACTCTGAAGTTCATTGAGTCCATCCATTAACCCAGCACTGCCAAGTCCAACACCAAACCATGACCCTAAACACCACATCTACACATCTTTTAAATACCTTCAGGGATGCTGACTCAACCACTTCCCTGGGCAGCCTGTTCCAGTGTTTGATAACCCTTCCGGTGAAGAAATTTTACCTTATATCCAATCTAAGCCTCCCCTGGTGCCCCTTGAGGGCATTTCCTCTTGTCCTATCACTTCTTACCTGGGAGAAGAGACAGACCCCCACCTCATTATAACCTCCTTTCAGGTAGTTGTAGAGAGCAAAAAGGTCTCCCCTCAGCCTCCTTTTATCCGGGCTAAACAAATCCACTTCTCTCTGTTGCTTCTCGTAAGACTTGTGCTCTAGACCCTTCACCAGCTTCATTGTTCTTCTCTGGACATGGTCCAGCTCCTCAATGTCCTTCTTGTAGTGAGGGGCCCAGAAACACAGTATTCAAGGTGCAACGTCACCTAGTCCTGCTGGCCACACTACTTCTGATACAAATGTTGGCAAGTACTTGTATTTGCCACAGATTCTGCACCAATAGCTTTTTCTGTTTAAAATATTGCATTTGATATAATAACTATTTTATTGGAAAATAAGTACTATATATTTTACTAGAGCAGTTTACTAAGGTTGGGCTCAATGAGTGTACATTGATTATCATGCCACACACTAGAGCTGATAGATCTGGTCTGTTATTTGTTGAAGCACTATATTCATCGGGCGATGAAGCCCTGCAATAAAGAGAAACTAATGGAAGCAATTAGGTAAGAACACCTGTCAGTGGAAGACTGCAACCTCTACATTGACCATAGCCTGAAATTGTTCCCAATTGTTATTCACAACAATGGAAGGCCTTGGACTGTGAATGCAGGCAATGATGGACTGCAATAAAATTTGCAAATGAGTTTTCACATTGTCCGATAAAATTCTATGTCTTTGTCAATCTGTGTTGATACAGACCAAGACGTGGCTAAACAAAAAAAAAAAAAAAAGAGGTGAGAAAGATGCTAGCAGCTATTGTTGGTGAAAAATATCTTGGTTCTTCGGAAGGACCTGGGTCCAAATTTTCCGTTGGTCACAAATGGGTCTGAGTCTTTTGGTTTTCTCCTGATCTCTGGTGGAAGTTTAATCTTATTAGGCACCTTAGGCCAGGTAGTGTTCTCCATTCCACATCCAGGACCATAATAACAGTTATTTGTAAGTCACCCACTGCAGCAAAGTTGTAGAGAAAATGTCTTTCTGCACTGCATGGCTTTAGCCAGCAGATGACACATAACTACACATTTTACCAGCAATATATTTTACTTGTTACCTGAATTTTAAACAGAAACTGTCCATAAAAGGAGCAACTTTTGACTTTAAGAACTAGAGAGACTGTTAGAAAGAGATATTTGGGTAAAAGCATGTGCTTCTATTCCAGTTCTCAGTTGGACAATAAATATTTGACACACAGTTTAATTCCTTATCTTTCCCTGTGAAAATAGGGAAGAGGAGGTGAGGAGATTGTCCTGGTTTCATCAGCAACAGTATTAGAAAGAGAGGAAGGGATATGGGGAGGGAAGAAAAATAGACACTAAGAGGAGTCTGTTTCCAATGACATGCACTGACTCAGCAAGCTGTAATGCATGTGAACCATGAAAGACTTCTGAACATCAGATCTTCATGTCCTTCAAATAACCATGTTGTTGGCAAGGGAGACACTGGTAGGACAGGCATAAGATCTCCAGTAGAAACCTGAGGAGTCAATCAAATGTTGCTTTTGAAATTGTTATCACCAAACTCTCACAGGAAAATATTCCTCTTGGGTTATAAATCCATGACTTTTTTGATATTATTAGCCAGCAAAAAGTGTATATTGCAATTGCTCTGGAAAGAATAGGCAATTACCTTTCCCTTAAATATACTTTGTCTCACTGCTGTAACGTAACTAAATGAGAATATTTCCTGTCTCCAAAAAAGCCCAACCACAACATGAAGGTTCAATCAATAGGCTTAGTTTAATTCCAGAATGATTAGCTAACTCTCTCCAGGGCCTAATTTTCTGCTTTCTACAGATAGTAGAACCCACTTTTATTCCTTGGTGCAACTGGTTACATACAATGAGACACAAAGTTGTATATAGAAATTGATGAATTAGAAATCTATTAAAGAAATATAATTTGTAAGAGTAATTAAAATTAAAGCAACACTATTTTTTCTTGAGTAAAATCTTGCACCCATAATTTCAATGTGTTTTTTAGAAGGCAGATAGTTGCTATTATATTTCGTTCTCTCTCATCCTTTCTTCATCTTCTCTTTTTTAAATTTTTTTTTTATTTTTCAGTAGCTAGGTACAGAAGAGATTTCTGCAGATGTGCTCACAGTTTGACATATTTAAGGGGACCTTCCAATCAAGTAGACTACTTCTAAGAACAGCTTTTATTCATGATGTATCAGAAAAGGGTAGCAAGACAATTCTCTCTTAATTATTTATTCAAAAACTAACAGATATTTGTAGCAGAAGCATGCTCCTTACTCTCAGTTCCAATCAGTCCAAACTGGACATGAAGGTTTATACCTGCCCAATAATCTGACAGATTTCACACATAGCAATACAATATTTTATTAAATCCATCCAAAATTGTGTCTTAAAATGCAGCTCTCATTGAACAAGAAAATAAATGGTTCCTTAGAATAAAAGTTTTAAAAGACGAAGAATTCTAACAACAGATTTACTGTAGTTTCTGTGACATGAATAAAGCAATATATAGAGATAGAATTTTGTGAGTAACTGTGTTTCCTCCTTTTTAGTCTTTTTTTGTAGCAAACTATGGAAGTCAAAATAATACAAGAGGAATGAACATGTTCCCCTCCTTATCCACATGTGGAAATTCATCATGTACTTTGAGAGATTAGGCAAGTGCACAAACAGTTGAGGATGAATCAGCACTGCAGCCATGCAACAGAGGCCAGACACATACAGCCTGGAGAACATACCTCAGCACTGCACAGAGACAGCACATGTTCAACAGATACAAGTTGCAGCAAGGGAAATTACAATGAGATAGCAAGAAACAAACATTCACTCTGAAGGAGGTCAAATGCTAGAACAAGTTACCCAGAGAAACTGTGGAACCTCTGTCCTTGGAGATACTCAGAGTTGTCTAGACCTTATGCAGATACCCTTCTGTTGAGCAGGGGTTTGGTCCAGATAAATGGCCTTTGGAGTTAATTTTCTTCCTAAATTGCTCTGCACCTTTTTATGAGTCTACAGGGCTACCTTCCAAGTTGCTGGAAAGAGGAGAACTCCAGCCCCACACTTACAATAAAGGTTCTTTAAAAAAATAAGTAACATCACCTCTTCCTTGAGCCACTGTGAAGCAAATGAAAATGGTGTTTATAATGGAGCAATCTGCCTATAACCTGTGGTCACAACCACAAAGTTTATTGTAGATGGGAGAAAGATGAAGATGAAGCCAAATTACTCACTGCTAATGTTTGAAATGAAAAAAAGGACTGAACGTGAAGCAAGAGAAAAATACAAAGCCCACTCTTTTCCAGAGCGAGGTATCTGGACACACAGCCCCATAGTGAGACTATGACGGGAGCATGACTCATGATGAACACCTTTGGGATTCATTTTTTTATGAGAATGGCACCTGATCACAAATAATGCCATTCATGTTTAACGATAATTTCACCAAATGGGCTGTTTTCAACTTCTTTTTTTCTAATTCTATTTTCCTTTGGGGAAATTCTGCTTATTAGCAAACATGTGGGTGCTCTCTTTTTCTTCCATCAATAAGCATTTAACAAAATTTACCACCTTAATAAACCTTTAAAATGCAAAATAGCTATTTATGTCCTAGGCAGTTGTTTTACCTTAGACAGAAGATAACTAATTGTTCCTCTTGGGACGGTTTCCAGCATAAGCCTTATTCTGAAAGATGCTTGTTTCATTTACAATCTGGTCCCTTTGACTGATAATGTGCTAACAACCAGTATGGGTGCAGCTATTCACCTGGAGGTTGTTGAATGTCACGTAAGAACTTTTGACTTCTCTCTTTGGTTTGGATCTTCCTTGACTTAAGCTAGGTTACAGCTGAACAAAAATGTTTTCTTTTTAGGAGCACAGTCTGGCAGCCTTATTCACATTGAATAGTTCTTTGCTCTCAAAGTAATCTCCTAAAATGTAGAAACTCTTTGTTCTGCAGAGGTTGATTTGCACAGGACAGAGAGGTTAGAAGTGAGTGGTTAGATCTTGAGGTGGGACATCTGGCAAGCAAGTGTGGCAGAGTACAACACTCTAAGAAATTTAGAGTGAAATCATTTGTGATTTGCTGTATGCACACTGGTCTTCCATAAAATCTTCAAAAATGGCCTCACCAGGTACTTGAGGAAACAGCTAAAGCATTGAGATTTGATTTTCTTTAGTTTGTCTTAGTATTTTGAAGCATGTGTATTCAGCATGCCAACTGATACAGAAGTTATGTTTAAACTCTTTAGTATTCAAGACAATAGTTATCAAACTTTTATTTTAGTTTTCTGCTAATGAAAAGGAGTGAATTAGATATGAGAAGAGATGAAAAGATGGGAAGAGGAAAAATGCAGAAAATCTTAGCAAAAAATATTTCTTAAATAGGGAAAGATTAATTAAGCTGCTAGCCCAAAACAATAAAGAAATCTGGCAAATCACAGCAAAGAGCTGTATACTGGATCAGAGATATATACTCAGAATCAAAATCAAAGATTGCTTGGATGTTCAGTGTAAAATGATATATTCTTATGAAAGTAAGAAAACTATAGTATGTGTCTGTGAGTATCTTGAGTTTAATATACAAATTCATACTGCAATACCTTTTCCCGTTTAAATGTCATTAGTTGCTATACTGCATTTCTGAATTTATCCTCTATGCATAATAACTGGGAATTATCTGAAAGACCTCACAATGCTGATACATCCCACTAAGTTCCTGATCAGAAAATGTTTGCCAGGAGTTGGCTAAGGCACATGGAATATAAGGAGGTGATTGATGACAACCAACATGGCTTCACTAAGGACAAATCATGCCTGACAAATTTGGTGGCCTTCTACAACAGGGTTACAGCGTTGATAGATAAGGAAAGAGCAACTGATGTCATCTACCTGGACTCGAGCAAAGCATTTGATGCTGTCCTCTATGACATCCTTGTCTCTAAATTAGAGAAACATGGACTTAATGGATGGACCACTCAACAGATAAAGAATTGTCTGAATGGTCGCACTCAGAGAGTTGTGGTCAACAGCTCAATGTCCAAGTTGAAATCAGTGACCAGTGAAGTTCCTCAAGGGTTGGTATGGGGACCAGTATTGTTTAACATCTTTGTTGGTGACATGAATCATGGGATAGAATGCACCCTCAGCAAGTTTGCTGATGACATGTTGACTGGTGATGACAAGTTATGTGATGCAGTTGACACATTGGAGGGAAGGGATGCCATCCAGAGGGACTTTGACAGACTTGAGAGGTGGGCCCAGGAAAACCACATGAAAGGTCCTGCACATGATTGGGGCAACCACAAGTAGAAATGCAGGCTGGATGGAGAATGGATTGAGAACAGCCCTGAGGAGAAGTGCTTGGGGGTGTTGAATGATGAAAAAGCTCAGCATGAGCCAGCAATGTGTGCTTGTAGACCAGAAAGCCAACTGTATCCTGGGCTGCATCAAAAGAAGCATGTCCAGCAGGTCGAGGGAAATGATTCTGCCCCTCTATTTCACTCTGGTGAGACCCCATCTGGAGTACTGCATTCAGCTCTGNTGATCAGAGGGCTGGAGCACCTCTCCTATGAAGACAGGATGAGAAAGTGGGGGTTGCTCAGCCTGGAGAAGAGAAGGCTCCAGGGAGACCTTATAGCAAACTTTTCAGTCCCTGAAGGGGCTACAGGAAAGCTGGGAAGGGTCTTTTTACAAGGGCGTGTAGCTATAGGACAAGGGGGAATAGTTTCAAACTAAAAGAGGGTAGATTTAGATTGGATATTAGGAATATATTCTTCACTATGAGGGTGGTAACACTTTTTGCAACCCTGTGAGATGAAAGGACAAATACTTTGAGAATGAAGGGTGAGGGTGGTGAGACATTGGCACAGGTTGCCCAGAGAAGTTGTGGCTGTCCCTGGAAGTGTTCAAGGCCAGGTTGGATGGGACTTTGAGCAACCTGGTCTAGTGGGAGGTGTCCCTGCCCATGGCATGGGTCTTGGAACTAGGTGACCTTTAAGGTCCCTTCCAAAACAAACCATTCTACGATTCTGTGATTCTACAATTACTCTCATCTGAGCATTATCCATGTCTGAGCAGTCACTGTAGTAATTGGAGAGAATCCAGCTTTTTTGAGGCATGTTTCATCTGGTCTCCAGGACAAGTACTTTAGAATGAGATGAACCCCACTAATCCAGTCTGCTTCTGTTAGGATAGGAGAATTCCCCTCCTGGAGCCATCTAGCTCTCTTCAGTGACTTCAGAGGAAGTCTACGCAGCTATTCGAAATTACATGCCTGACTTTCAGGTGCCTCAAGTATCTGCATATGCTAGTAAATAACCACCAAACACTATTCCAAGAACATTGTCATCCTAGCAGTTGTAGCAAATCTGAGTTCTGTTTCCAGAGCAAAACTCAGTATGTTCTTAATATAGGGTTATTAGCATAATAAATACATTACAACTGAGCAAAGTAACAAGAAGAAGGAAATCATTTAAATTTTTCCAGGAACCATATCCAGATTTTGCATTACTCTCTCAGTCCACTAATGCATGGGGCCCTCTCCAATACGTCTCCTGTCCCAGTTACCACCTACTGCAATGACTGGCAGACAGCAATGGCTCCATATGGCCTTTTCATTTCTTACTGTCATTTCTGGCATGTGTCACAATAATTTTTGGCCCACCAGAAAGGTGTGGTTGTGCCGGTGATACAGCAGTAGGGCAGGAAGAGCTCACTTTTATGCATGTTGAAAAGGCTCCTCATTCTGGTCACAGTCACACTGGACATCTGTGATTGAGCAGACTTTGTCAAAAACCTTGGATCCACTTGCTCTGGTGTCCTATTCACTGCCTTTAAAAGATAAAAGCAAATTATTATTAGTAGTTGTTCTACTATATTCTGTATTCATCCCCGTAATAACCAGATAACAGATTATTACCCAAGTTTTAAAAATTGCTCAAAAGATTTAACTTTCTTTTGTTTAATTTAACTGACATTTTTAGGCTGACTAAGAATAACTTTTAGCATTTAGTAGAATAAAACTTACTTTTAGGGGCCATGGGAGAAACTGATCCCAGGCACTGACAAACAAAGGAATGTATAAAAAATAACCACACAGAGAGCAAATTCTCAGTCTGCAGTTGGCCTAGTAATAGTGAACTACTGCTGGGAAGTCAAGGTCATTTCCAGTGTGTTAATCTCAAAGCATCAGGACAGGATCATGCTTTTAGCCTGGTAAATATGGAATATCCACATAGTTGTGAAGGTAATTAAAACATTTGATGCCCCACTGGTCATTCCTAACTCAGTTATCAGTAAGAAACTCACTAATCTTAAGTCAGGGATGAGTCTGTGCATGTGCTGTACATGTGGCTTTCTGCATATGTCTGCACATCATTTCACAGGAAACTATTTCACACTATACCAGCTTGGTGAGTAGCTGTTGTTCACACCCACCAAGAAATAAGTACATGTGAGAATAATACCTTTACAACTTTGAAATGTCCTTAGACAGACTTTTAATCTCCAGGCCATCAACCTGCTGTGAACTCTCCTCCTGACTTTTCACACTTACAGAGAACGTGAGTCAAGCAACACACCATAAGGTAATACGAAAAGACAGAAAAATTCTGGGAAATGCAAAATTAAGTGTAGATAAAAATATGTCATCTTTTAAAAATATGTGGCTCTTTCATCATATATTTAAGCATAACCCTGCATACACTGATATAAATTGGATTAGTAAATTAGATTGCAATGTTCAAAATGCAAGATGGTCCTGATGTATTCTAACAATAGTCTTCAATTCCATCTCCTTGGTGTCTGCTCCATATGTCATGGCTGGCACAAAAAACATCAGTAGTTAAAACACCTGTGTTTTCACAGATTTTCTACTAGCATTAAGTTTAACCTTTGAAGGCCTTTTCATTCAGTCTGCTACTGTTATTTGTATATTGAATGAAATATATATCTCACTTAGCAAGGGTATTGCACAACAAAGTCCTTGACCTCAGAATCTTTGAGCTGAAGGCCTTGATATGGTGCTAGTATAAACCTTGATATCAACACCAATTGATCATTTTTAGAGACAAAAATAAAATGAGAAAAACAAAGGCAACACCTACTTACCTGCCTCCTTTTAAAGAGGGAAAATACAAAACGGAAGCACGAATCACACTGAGCAGGAGAGCTAGTATCTAATGAAAACAGACCATAATATTTGCAAATCTTGTCTTGATTTATCTTTTTCTGATTTGTTTTTGCTTGGTGAGGAAATGATCTACTGGTCCATGATATGGAGAAATCGTCAACAGCAGGTGAAAACAACAATGGATGGATTTAAAACAAAAGGGGCTTGATGGTTGGCACAGAGGGGGCAGAGATTGTTTCAAGGACATGGAAAAGCTCACAAGAAGGATTATGGGAGAAGTGCATGAATGGAGAAATGAGGTAGAAAGCACATTAGTAATAGTAAACCAGGAATAGGAGGATGAGAAGAGGAAAAAATGGACTCCACAGGATTCAATGTGAATCAAGTAGAAGCCGCTTTATTGTGCTTAATTATCCCTTTATATTCATGCGGACCACGCACCTATCACGCGCTTTCTGATTGGTTAAAGTCCTTTTGCATGGAGCAGTCGTGCCTTGGCAACACTCCCATTGGTCCATTTAGTTCCTGGTGGTGCCCCTTTCAGGTATTCTGGATTCTGGTCTACCTAGTTCCTGGTGTCCCTTTCAGTGTCCCTTCCAGTGTTCCGGCCTGGAAATAATCAATGTTCTTTCTGTTTCCTGCTCTCAAGATAACCTTTGGTATGTGGCTACACGCTTAATCAAAAACTATCAAATGGATGGTTCACTACATGCCCATTGTCCTCTAAATACGGCCCAATAGGAGGAGAGAGCAGAATCCAACATTTTGGACATGAAGAATCCTAGTCTTGTAAAGGACAGGGATTTCAAATGAAAAGGGAGAAACCTGAAGTCATTGTCAGTGTTTTATGGCCTGCAGGAAATTGGGAGAAAGGGAAAGAAAGATGGGAAGCAAGAATATTGTGTACATCAAACAAAAGTGACCACAACGCCTGAGGCAATGGAAGTGTTTCAGTGAGAGAATTACTGAAAAATTCAATAGAAGTATTAGGTGGCTAAAAAAAAGAATAATTTGTGGGAGGTGAGTGGGCATACGTGATCGTGTCAGGTTAGCTTAAAAACTAAATTTCCGTTTGTGAAGACAGGGTTTTACAAACCTTCCTTTCTTATTCTTCTGGGAAGGAGTGTTCTCTGTTCCTTAGTTTGCTTCAAAAGAAGCTAATCCTTGATCCTAAGACCCTTGATCCTTAATATCATTGGGATTCACAAAACCTGAGGGGTAACTTCATTCCCTTTAACAAGTTACCCACCAAGGTCAGCCAGGTAGAATTTTGTTTTTCCAAACACTACTAAAGGCCTCAAATTCTTCAGATTCTTCATTTCCTTTTCCTCTAAAACTGCATCATAACACAAGCTGCATCCTGAACAAGCATGTCTCCCTAGATGTAGCAGATGTATATCACTTTCTAAACAACTCTGTTCACTCAACCTTCTGTCTAGAATCTCTCTTTCCTTGTCACTGTTATCCATTGAATCCTTCTCATCAGGATACCAGAGGAAGTGAACAGAACAACTCTGCACACAGCACACACATGGGGCAGCTCCTCCAGTTTAATTTTAAGAAGTCAAAATGGCAGTTGTTCTCACTGGACTTTGGATAATTGCAAAGAATACTGCTTGGTAGGACAGTTTTGGTTTGCTTTAAACAATTCATAAAAATTTCACTTTACAATTGCCTGCAACAAAATGTCACCTCCCCGTAAAGAAGGATGAAGACAAGCAACACTGAACTTCACAAACAGGCTGTCTGACAATCTTGCTCTGTCAATACATGCTAAAGAATCATCATCCAAACAAACCAGACAAGCTGTCTCTTTTGACATCTGCTCCTGTTTCAGTACATGAATTATCTTCTTGGGTTATCCCATTTTCAGCTGCTTCAACATGGATGCCACCTCAAAATTTGTCTATTCCAACAATTTATATATCTTTTCAATGTACACATAAGTAAAGGAATAAATAGTATAGAAAGAATAGCCAGAGAAGCATCACTGATGTTTTCTGGGGTGATAAATATGTAAAATGTAAAATAGTTTGTGAATATGTGAAACTGTAAGATTATTCTGTTTATTATCATTGCACTAATAATGAAAAGCCTCTCTCCTACTTTTGACATCTTTCTTTAAATAGTAAGGATTCTGAGAAAGAAGAAAATATCTCCATTTGAACAGTTCCAGGGAACGTAATGTCAATCTCATGGTGGCTTTTAGGTTCTATCATATTATGGATGGTAATAATTACCTTCTGTCACATCCTGCTCCAATGTTAGCACTTCTGTCTGCTTACTGAGCTTTTAAAGGGTCATTCAGGTATTTTGTGTGCATCTGAATACCATGATACACTTACGTTTCCTCTTAAGGAAAGTAAGACATTCCTTCTTCATGACCATCATCATGTAACAACTGGGAAAGTACTGTGATTCACATAAACTGGGCTGTTAGATGAAAGAAAAGTCTTAAATGTTTTTAATAAAGTGATTGATAGACTTTCACCATGAAACAAAAACACAGAACTGGATAAAAATATCTTGGCTAAGACAGGCAGAGAATCTGATATTTGCAGACAGCTCAGCCAAATCAATCAAAATAAGATTGAGAGGAACAGAAAGATTCCACATAAAATTACACAGGCAACACTTTTGCATACTAAGAAGTAACATTTCATGGAAGTAGAGTGATAGTTTTTCTTAGGGCATGGTTTGGCTCAGAAGGATGAATAATCTGTGCATGATGCAGATGAAAAACGTTTACAGATTCCTTTAAATTATCATTAAAAAAATGCACAATATACAAAGCAATGGCAGTTTCCCCCTTATCTGAAAAATAAACCGAGATTATAGGTCCAAAGGTGGGTGGGTTCTTCAGGGCTAGATAGCCCAATGCACATTAGCTGCTGTCTACATTCACAAAGTACCAAACCTAAGATAATGGAATGGAGGACGCACCTGAAGGAGCCAGATGGGATCTGGAGGCTAAAGTACAGAATCATAGAATCAAAGAATCATTTTGATTGGAGAAGATCTTTAAGATCATCAAGTCCAACTGCTAACCTGACACTGCCAAATCTACCACTAAACCATGTCCCTAAGGACCACATCTACACATCTTTTAAACACCCCCAGGGATGGTGACTCAATGATGTTGGCGGGGCCCAAAATTAAGATCTTGTGTTTTGCAACAACAGAACTGACATGTCAACTTACCCCTAGTAACTGGATGGCACAGCAAGCAGGGCCATTAATTAAAAGTACTTTTTGACCAGTATTGAAAAGGTCCTTGCCTATTTCGCAAATCTATCCAAATATGAAGCTAATAGATAAGCAAAGGCAGTGGATTGCTCAGTTTCCATTTCAACATACATTAATATTTTGCAAGGGGAAATTGTTGCAAATGTACAATTGCAAGCAGCAGTCCTTATCAACAGCCTTGTCAGAAGAGTGATCCAGCTGGAAAGTCTTATCAAGAGACCTTCTCACTATGCAGCAAAAAAGTTTCTTTTCACATTTAATGACAGTCAGTGGACTGATCTATTGCTGTCATTTTTCACTATTATACCCACCTAGTTTTCTCATTCTGTAGGGCGTTAACATCTGGAAAACACTGAGAGCTGCAAAAATTCTCATTTGTGCTTTTCAGGAGGAAAAATTTGTC
Source organism: Aegotheles bennettii (assembly GCA_013398125.1). Lineage (NCBI taxonomy): Eukaryota > Metazoa > Chordata > Aves > Caprimulgiformes > Aegothelidae > Aegotheles > Aegotheles bennettii. Next base: position 283,244 of record VZRW01008286.1, read on the forward strand.
TGCTTTCTTATTACCCTTGAGTAACTCTGCAGGAGCAAAGGTACCAGCAGCACAACTATCTTCGGCCAGCAACCACTCTCAAATGAAATGACACTTCCATGGCCAGATTAAGAATGAAGAGTTCAGGAGATGTTTTACAAAGCAAAGCAAATGAGAACCAATATTGGTCTGTTTTTGAAACATTTTTTAGCTATTTTAGAATGAAATAACATCTATGTAGCAAAACTACTTTCCTTTATGTACACGGTCATCACAGATGGAGGTGAAAATGAAGTTGTCACAGAAGTTTTTGCTTTAGTAACTGGAAATTCCAGCAAGTGTAATTAATTCAGCAGCAAAAATTTCAGCTTCTTACAAAGGTACCAGTGATAGAAAAATAAGAACAGAAAACATATCCAAAGCAGTCACTGAAACTTCAGGTCCCAATTTGTAGCAACCTATTTTTTAGGATATTTCCTATGATTGGAACAATCAAAGATTTTTTGTACTAAAAATTTAGTAATACTGTCAGATTTTAAATGTAACCAAAGACCAATAAGATGTTGGTCTTTATTCCCTGAGCATCAATACAAAGTAGATAAGAGAAAATGTGATTGATTTGGCTGGTGAAAAAACCAAACACTAAAGTTAAGGAATTGTGTAAAATGCTCTCTGTTTCCCAGAAAAGAAAAAAATATTTATAACCTTTATTTTACTATTTCTAACCTTTTCCTCCATCTCAACACATTTCAATTTCAAACCCCAGGATCTACCACTGCCTACAGTTCATCTTCCACTGAGAAGAAGAAAGAGAACTGGAAAGTGGAGTAAGGCTGGCAGACAATATGAACTCTCCTGACTCCTCAAAACCCAGTAATCTTCCCAGCACATGACTGAAAGATTCAGCGGGCTGTGACTGCAGAAAGCATGAAAGAAAGGGCGCTAAATAAAATCCTCTAGGAGTGGCCAAAGAGTTCAATAGAAGGATTACTTAGTAGTGTAGTAGGAAATGTTCCTAAGAGTAACAAAGATTCAAGTACAAATGAAACCACATTTTCCTGGAGTAATGGACCAAAGCCCTAAGTGGATCTGGCTTAGTCCAAAATCACGGATGGGATTTCAAGTCCATCTGTATGAGTTTGTATTCCTCTGAGTTTTGCTCTAGTTCCCAAGACACACAATCCTTAGCAAAAGTCTTGACTGTGTTGTTACTGAGGGAAGTGTCGTTATCAATAGGAAAGGGTGCCAGGGTTTCTGAGAAGCAATATTGGCTTCTAGATGGCAATATATGTAGTCACCTTAATTTTTAATGTTATGACCCTCTCTATTTAAAATTAAATTTTTAAATTGTGAAGTGGTACATTGATTTTTTTTTTTCCAGAAGTTACTTGTGTCTCATTTCTTGATTTGATTTTTTTCATTTTTCTCATAGATGAGAAGATTGGGACAAACAGAGCAATACAGAAGAGATATCACTAGTACACAAGCAAGTTTCCAAAGCAAGTCACCCATAGGCAGCAGAATGTAAGTACTGGAGCAAGGACTGATAGTCCTGATATACCTGATATACAAGACTTCTGGTTTTTTGACAGAGAGCATTTACTACCCAAACCCACAGGTATGGGTCAGTATTTTCCAGATAACTTCCAATAAAGAGCTCAGATGACTGTTTTATGAGTTCCTATAGGTTCAACAGTGCTACTGTGTAAGATAATGTCTTACCATTCTTTATCATCCACCATTTACATTGATATCCCCTTCCCCATTCTCTTATTACTAAGAGATTCTCAGTCTCACAATTGCAGAGCAAGACCAATTCCTGGAAATAGCCTGGAACAAACCCCACAGATAAAATGCTTCTTTTATTTATTTATTTTCTCCTTCTCTACAAGACAGTTAATCAATTGAGTATTCTTCACACTCCTTTATTATTATTTTTCCCCTGCAAGGACATAATTCTATCCAACACTAAGCATGCTTTACAGCGTGAAATAGGATCACAACCAGAGCTGCACAGGATTCAGAGTTACAATGGAAGTACTGAAGCCAAGCATTTGATTTTAGCCCCTTGTGTTTTAGAAGAAGGTTGACATTGCCAGATCAGGATTTCACATTAGTGAGAGACAATTTCATTAGATATACATATAGCACATTATTCCAGCACAGAGCCAGAGTGCAACAAGGAGTCCATTCTGCCCTCACATTGAGGAGGACAAATAATACGAGGTCCAATAGAGATATACTGGTGTGCAAACTAGTCTGAGATCAGAATGGAGACAGACTTCCATCAACATCTGTGTTTTTACCCTGTTGAGTAAAAATGTTTCTACATAATCTGTACATAACCAACAAACGTTCTAGTACAGAAGAGCTCATTAGTTTCTAGTGTTGGTTGCCTATTGCCATTCCCAAAATTTCTGGGCTGCTTTCTTGGCAGTCAGTACATCTAGAGGTCTTTATTTAGCACTCATTCAGTCACATTTTGGAAAAGGTAATGAATGTCAACAAGAGTTTTCCACTTTTCTTGTGAAGCAGGACATAGATTCTTGGACTGGAACACGGGTTAAATGAGAATTTTTTACCATGCACTTATAAATGTTGAAGAGCAGTCAGTCTGCCTCAAAACTAGCAAAGTAATTCTGTTCTACTGATCATTTTACAAATTACATCAGTGTCTTTCCAGGAAGCACTGTATGTTTACTTACTTCCAGTTGATAGTGTCTTGAAGCCAGCGTATGCGCAGTAGCTCTGGAGTATGTTCTGAACTGGGTGTTAGCCCACGTGTCCTGTGGCAATCTCTCACAAAACAGGTTTTGTCCCTTAGACTTTACAATGTGTAGGAGTTTTTAACATTCTATTTGATGACATAATTTTAAATTGAAAAACCAAAAGGTCAGTCCCATTTTAGGTTTTCATGTATCTCCGAAAAGGAAAGAGGGAGTATGAACAAATAAATGTGCAGAGATATACACAGGCACGTATATTCTGACTTTAATCTTGCTTGAACGATATAGTCAAATACAATGTTGAAGTCCTTAGTATAACTCAAAATCCAGCCTGCAATTTCTGATGAATCTTACATATTTATTTAATTGCTGCTTCCCTTCTGTAACACTGTGGATGTATTTAATTTTTACATTCCTCCCAAGATAAATCTCTGGTTAGAGAACTTTATAGTCAGTCTTTACATAAAATGCAATTTTACTTATCTAAATCCAAAATTAACATTTTTAACACCTTTTAATATCCTAATAGTTTTTTACCTGTTAAACTGCAAATTTGATATATTTGCAACTTTCATTTTGATAGTAGCAAAGAATATTATGAACATAGGAGCATGTTACTACAATGGGAAAGGGGACAAACCAATAAAAACTGTCATTCCTTACACCAAACCTCTGCCTTAGGAAGGTTAATTATTATCTCTTCCCACATGTGACATGTAGTGTTATAATGGATGTGTCTTGGTACTAGAGGATTAGAGTACTGTACACAGCTCTAGCAAACTGAATAATTGAAATCCAGTGCTTTTATGCTTCACTGAAAGAAAACAATATTTCATGGCACATAAAGTTATTCAGCTTATTTGCATTAAGGTTGAATGATCACCACTGACCAAAACAGAAGCAGTGATGGTACCTTGATGTAAGTGGTGAAGAACATTCATAAATATTCTTAGGAAGCAAGATGTACCTGCATTTAATCAGTACTTATTAAAATTTTATTCCCTATAGTTATTCAACAGGATCTGTGGTATAAAAACATAATTACAAAAATCAGATTTGAGCTCATTTGACAACAGAAGGGTTTTATGGTGACCTATCTCCAAATGTTCCTATTTGTAATTAAATGCAGCGATCAGCAGTAAGGATTTTGAAGCTGTTTTAGTAGTTCCGCTATTCTGCTTAACATGTGGCACCCGTAATAATTAAAATGATACTAACACATGCACAATTTTATGGCCCTTATGGTGCAACCCATTATGCCAAATAAGGGCCTCTGTTTTCACAGCATACTGCACATGGTCTCATTACACCCACTTTTCTTTTCCTGTCTTCACACTAACAACTGTTAAAGTGAATCAACACACGAAACGTACTATAACAGCTTAGTGTTTATGATATGTGTGCTGTTAGTCAGTGAACAGGAAAATCTAAACATTTACTGTTTATGTAAAGAATAGCGTTAGTGTTAGCGAATTGCTTGGGTCTGCTTACTTTATTATCTAGATCACAAACATAATGACGGGTGTCAATAGTACCTATACTTTGCCTTTGATTTGCTCCCCTGTGTAGGTGTCTATAAGAATTAGAGGAACTTCACATTTGCAGATCTTGAAATGTTTTCTGTTAAGCATGTTCCCCTTTTTGCATTAAAGTGGGAGAAAAATATTTCTATCATCAACTCCCACCATAAAAAAATATTTACATAAATTTTCTCTTCTTCTTCAACATATTGTGCTTGGACCAGTTTGGTGTATCCAAGGTGTTAGAAAGTTGCATGATTTTCCAGTGGCACCTCAGGAAATTCTACAAGAAACTGGCAACTCTACATTAGTGCTTTTTTTATCATGAATAATTTTGCAATTATGCAGCTACTCAAAGACCTCCTACACTCATTTTACAGTCATCAGTTCGGAATGGCTTTCACTCTCTTGGTCTGGGATCCATTCCAAGGGAAGTCCCATAGGTGGGACACCAATGGATTGGACTAAATCTATCCTCTGCATTTCATATTATAGCTTTGTGTGAACATTAGTTGAAAGTTCATATAAAGAGTAACAACCTGTCCTTTCATTTTCCCCTCTTTTCCCCTGTGGACTGCCACTTAATCCTAACAGTTTCAGGAATTTGCTGTGTTATCAGAGGTAAAGGGAAACTAAAGCCCCTGAATGTGTATGGCAGAACAACTCTATTGATTTCAAAGACAAAGTGAAAATCATCACAAAATTACAGTAGTTGGGATCCAGTTATGATGAAAATAGAGAAATCAACTAGAAAATACTAAAGCACATAATTATGAAGAGCCACATATACATTAAAGTGCAGCTTTAAAAAAAAAGTACATCTGGAACTGTGAGGTTTTGAACAGCAGCAGCAGCAGCACCATAATGTAGGAAAATGGAGTAAAAGTCAGCATTGGACTACTTTCACTGTTGTCTTCATGCTCACTGGTGAGTGATACTTTGCAGAAAACTTGTCGTTTTTTTCTCTGAAGATTCAGGAGGAGGACGTGACTAAGGGATATATGAGGGAGGGGATGAGGGCATAGGATGATGATATCTGTAATGTAACGACTTCTCCTTGGTCTATTCTGAAACAACCTTGTTAAGAAAAAAAAAAAAAAGACATCCAAATCACTGATATTAAAAAAGACTGAGAAAAAAAAAGCACCTGATAATTACCTTCTGTCTGAACTTGAAGAAAGTTGAGTTCCACGATCCCTTTTTCTTTGATTAAAATGAATGTTTGTGATCAGCATTACTATTTACTACCCCATGATCAAAAACAAATAACCCACTTTGTTTGTTTCTTACTGCAAATGAATTAAATTAGACGCCATTAGGAGCACTAGCTGTTTATATCCTTGTTTCAGCAGTGGTAGTATTTGAAGTTTCCTGCGGTAAGTTCATTACTCGTATTTTGTCCAGAATTAGTGAAGCGTGCTGAAAATTGCTAATGACAGATGTTTCTCCACTCTGTCACACTTCTTGTATCATTTGATTTGGAAAGCAACATACGGTGTTCTGCTCTATCAGTATGTCACAGACTGTCTGTAAACAGCTGGTCATAACTCAGTTCAGTGAAAACCATTACTTTCCAATGAAGTGCTGGACACCCTCCAAATTGCATTTTGGCATGGCCTGAGCTGCATAATGCACAAAGTTCTTCTGTTCTGAGGTTACCTAAGGAAGGATTTTTCTCCCCCTTTCCACTTGTTTATTGCATTTCAGGAAACAAAATATCTTTCAAAATGGTTAGATAAAGGATGAACAGCACAGGAAATAAAAATGTATTTTTTCTTTCAGGAACCCATAAAAGCTGTGACTGGTGCTGTGCTAAAAGAAAAAAAAAATGCAACCTTACCTCACCATTTCTGTTTGTGCCTCAGGTTGAATGGGGTGTATTATCGGGGTCAGGGCACACAAGATGATGACAGATTGAAATGTCTCCTATCAAATAGTTGTGGCATTCGAACATTGCTATGACTATGGGGCTATTCCACAGCTCCTTATCACAATGAATCCTATTAAAAACATCTCCCTGCGGTTTATGTGTTGGTTAGATGCAAAGAAATCCATTTCACTTACGCATGTGAGAAGCACAAAACACAGAGAACAGATTTAATACCATGCATATGGTGATATAAGGTACAATTTGCTGTTTCTTTCTAACAAAACCACTAGTTCAGTTGTTTATGATATGATATGTTATTAGTATATATTTAACTGAATATGTATCCTACATTTCATGAAAAACAGTATCCATATCTGTGACATAGATATGTTATTTATAATATAAGCATAAAGGATTTAGACAGAATGTTTTATTCCTGTATTTAATTGCCAATTATTACCACTTGTATTATATTTAAACGAAATCTACTTAGCTGCTCTTAGTTTAGATCATGGGTTAGAAAAAGACATCAAAGCCACCTGTAATCCCTGGAGACTCCTGCAGTGCTTGTACACTACCAAGTGAAGAGCATCTTTCCACCTACTATAATGATTTTCACCTTTACATTTAGAACAAACATTTGCAACCAAGAATCATGAAACTCAAAGATCCCAGTGGAAAAGGGTAGAGATAGATCTCATGTCAAGATAATCAACCATTCCTACAGCCTATGCCGAGGTTAACATCAGAAAATATTGGGAAAAACCCTGCCTTACCAAATAAATTTGGATTTTTTAACACTTGGTAAGATAACATTCTGGCATCAGATGCTACCAAAAGTTGTCCTTTCAGAAGAACACACCAACAAAAAAAGAGCTCTCATACTGAGAAATAAATTTTCTAGAAGACTAAACCACTGAGAAAAAAATTACTTGTGTGTCTCTTATTTGAAATATATTGGTCTATAGGAATAAAAAACCCATTACATTAGGTATATTTTGATTATTTATTTTTTTTTACATGTTGAACACTGATGGACAGATGGGCTTTAGTGAGATATAATCTTACAAAAAATGTTCAGATGAGTTTTGTTGAAAAGGACACAGCTTCTCTTTTGGTGTAGGACTGCTTCTGAGCTTGGGGGAAAAACTCGCTTAGAGGATCTGAAAGAATCTATAATGAGAAAAAAGAAAGTTACAAAAGTCTCTAGCCCATGTTCATACCTGTAGTACATTACCTTTGCAGGAAAACCATTCAAAATGTTTCACAGGCCAGTAAAAAAATAAGGCCTCTGCCCTTAAGACCGTATTAACCCAACAAAATAGGTAGCATGGAAGAAAAAGGTCATACAGTAACAATACAAAAAACAGAGCAGTTTAGTTTTGCCATGTGTTAACACAATGCCTTCTGCATAAGCTACTGTCATCCTTTGATATAAAGAAAAAGTTTTATAATCACTATTTAATTGAACTCAGCAAGTAGACAGGGAAATTTACATTGTTAACATTTAAAATAAATAAATTCCTTTTCCATTGTCAGTAAGTTGGTACCTGTTGTTCATCATTACACATACTGCCTATAATAGTATTATTCACTCCTACAGTTTTTACCTTATCAGAAGATGTCAGAGGTTTTTCATTTGGCTTGGTACCCCATCCCACACAGTCGGTCAGACATATCCTCTAGCTTATGTTATAAGTTATAAGTTATAACTTATGTTATATAATGAAATCTAATTAAGCAACTTCACTTTCTTTTACAGCTATTTTCCTGTTAATTTTGTGACTGTGCCCTCTGACCCAAGCAAACTGCTGTAACATTTGTAGTCCAAAACCGTTGTAATTGTGTTCATCTCTTCCATCAAAAATAATTAGTCATATAGTTTTGTGAAGTTTTCACCAAACTTGAGTTTTGGACAAAATATTTGTTGTTTTTAACTGCAGTGAGTTTTTTTCAGTGTAGAAGTTCAGTTGTATCAATAGAACAAGGCTCAACATTCGCAAAATGTAAGAGGACAAGAGGCTATAAAATCTTTCTTATGTTCAGCCCCTGACGCAGGTCAGTCAGAAGCATAAATTCATTCAGTGGTAAGAAGTATCAACTGATCATGGCAGCCATACCTGAAGGTCTCTTATTGCTTTACCAAACTATTCCCTAATGTGTCCTCTTAACTCCTTGGATTTCTGGTGTTCTCCCACTTATTTAACCCTCCAGGAACAATCATGTTCTCCAAGGTTACTGAAGAGATTCATTCAATGGCACTACATGCAAAAGAACCTGATGACTAAGCTGTCAAACCATTGCCTGAAATCTCCATAGCTCTCTCTTGCATGCTACCTCCTAGCTTGACTAAAATAACCTACAGTATCACTGAGTCTCCATAAGTTTTGATCTAACTAGGCTGAACACATTTAGGTAGCCAGTACTATACATTACTGGGCTGAGTTTCAAGTTCTTTGTTCACCATATGGAGGCAATCATAACAAGACACAAAAGCATGCAGAGTAAGGGGGGGGCTGTCTCATATCTCCAATAAAATTTTGCCAAAGTGTGTCAATCTCAGCACAAGTTGCAAAGACACATAAAAAGGAAACATATTCATGAGTGCACCACAACAAGGCAAAGCTCGGATGATGTTGATACCAAAACAGAGGTCTTTGTTGGGTCTGTTGATCAAAGCAAGATTCTATGACAGATTGGCTTTGTGAAAATGGAAATAACCAGTCAAAGTAAATTTCAAAATAGATACTGGAGCTAAACACATTATCATCATTCTAAGCACATGCAAAATTAAGATTGACCTCCCAGTACTGAAAGGAAAAACTAAGTTTTCCTCATAAAACAGTCACAAAAAGTAGACAGGGCATAGAAAGTATGAACTCATACTGGCACAAGATATCTGTTGAAAGATATAAGATGAATGAAGTGGTATAACTGTCTACAAAACAGTGTTCTAAAGCTATTCTTAAAGAATCTGATGAGGCAGTTAACAATCTGGGAGGCTCTAAGAATATAATGCATCACAGTTGCAGAGATTTCAGTGTGCCATCAAAATGCTTGCTCTGTTAGTACTAGGAGATAGAGTCTGAACTTGAGTGAGTGATAAAGTGAGAAGTTACTAGGCACATTCACACATCAATTGGCTGGAGTAGTAGTTATGTTGCCATAACAAAGCCAACAGTTAAAGATTGTCAAAATCTATAAGATTCCAACATGATTATCAAATATTATCATTAGCCAATAATGACAGCTGATATGGAGTAGACCCTGACACTCAAAAATATTATGATTTCCAAATGCAAGCCATAAGTGTACACACTGAGGAAGAGTCACCAAACTGAGCAACTTCTCATGCCTTCCTGGTATCTGTCTACACAGATGACTTGTTTTCAGACTTGTACTAGTCTTGAAGGTCACAGTCTTACAGACATATATAGAGTCTTAACATTTCTTATCTCAAGTCTTAATTTCTGTTTTTTCATCTGTGTCATAAACAAGCATTTGTAACCCAGAATACTACATACACCTAGTCTCCACAAAAATGTCCCTTGCTTCAAGAATACACAAGCTTAAATTTTAACAACTCAACAAGGGGATGCTTGCAGTGCTTTAATACAGAAATGAAAGTAATTTTGCATTTGTCATGTCTTTGGAAGTTTTGATTGTCCAAGGCACTCACATATTTGATTCAATGTTGTGATTCAAAACAACTTTTTGAATGCCAGACATTTGCCATTCAGCACTGTAATATGTACCAAACTGACAAAAAAAAAATATCTTAGAGAGGAGACTGATGTAAAACAAAAAGTCCAAGAACAATCAAAAAAATTACATATGTATATTAGACTATATTTATGGAGCATGTCTAACTGTGAAAGTTGAAGAAGATTTTGATCTAACCTTTCATTTATCCTAGGAGAACAAACCACATGTGACGTATTCTACTCACTCTAGTGGTCTAATGGAAAACTCAGATACTATGGCACTCGGTGTGGTAAAGAACCTGAATGGACTAGAGCAGCTTTGAAAGACATTCAAATTGCTTCTGTCATAATCCATAGCCATAGATTTTTATGCAATACCAGCTCCTACGAGTGCCCTAATCACCCTGTGAATGTGGGCATTATCAGAAAAACCCAAAAGATGAACAGCACACGACAGGGATCTGATTGTTTCACTATAGTAGAAATGCATATATCCTTCCTGCATTTCCCTCCTGGGATTTTTATGTGGTCCATTATGAGGAGGATGGATACATAAAATTCTCAGGTAAGATTTTCTCTTGTCATTATGGCATTGTCTAAAACATGCAATACTTTTCTCATTAGAAAATACTAGTGCAATTCCCCATAAATTATTTGTACATTTTGTCTAAATATTGTCAAATGGTACTTGGCTCAAGAAAGGAACAGTAACTCCTTTGATAGAAACACATACTCAGCACATTAGGTTTTATTCCCTTATGCCCTATATTCTTTAAGAATAATGAATTAATTCAATATCGCTTGTGGAAGAAAACATGATGAAAAATCTGTCAGCAAATTTTTATTTTTGCCTACAAACTGAATGAAATCTCTTATACTTCTTTACATTACAGAATACTGTTTCAAGGGTGATAACATTAGGCTGCTTTCGTTCCCTCCTTTAATTACTGTTGCATATAGTTATAAATAACAGACAGAAGGTGAGCAGAAAATGACAAAACAAGTTTATTCTAAATTCTAACAAAAACCACTACAGGCTAAATATGTACAGGGAATTACACAAACAAGTGCTGAACTATATACACATGTTATAACAGAAGGGAAGACATCTCATACATGAAGGAAAGTCTTCCCAAAATAACTACAGCAAAAATGCCTACTTATCTAAACTAACGATCTAAGAGGCCTCTGCAGTAGCTTTCTCTGGAGACTAACATCTTCCTGAAGATAGTATTTTGGTGGCTTCCCAAGCTCTAGAGGCTTTCCTGCAAGCTTCTTTTCTAATTTGTCCTCCTTTTAGCAGCTGTACAGTACACCGGGTATGAGTACCCTGGTAAGACTGTCTCAGCTCTAGATATGCAGGCAATATCTATGAGCTTGTCAAGCTGTGCCAAATCCTGCCTCAGAGCAACCAGCTGTACTAGCTGGTCTCTCCAGACACCTTTCAGGCCCGTGTTTCAATTATTCCATTGTCCCTTGTAGAAGATTATCCAAACTCATTTCATCTCAGTGAGTCACAGCAACCAACCGACCTCTTAGGCTGGATTCCTGATACAAAATAAATGTTACAAGACGTGGACTATCAGACACAATGATGCATTGAATCTGCCATCCTCAGTTTCCATAGAGATGCCATATGGATGTCTCCTCAGGTTCGCTGGTCCCCAGCTAGAGCGGCATTCACATCGCAGGAAGAAAACTACTAAATCTGTGCCTTGTCTACACATACAAAGCAAAGTTGGTAGGATCATTTAATATTTGTTTTCTTTTGTTCAAGAGTGGAAGATCTTCACTGAGTTTTTACTATAGTCCAAAATACTTAAAAAAAAATAATCATAAACTAGCAGTACTAAGGTGCACCACTCAAAAACAGAATCCAGAAAACCCATCAATCAGTTTTACATGAACTGTTAAGCTTGGGAAATGCCATCTCTAAAGCACAAAATAAAATTGCAGAAGATTGCTTGAATAGAATCAGTTAGTGATTCTCTAGGCCTAGACAGCCTTTGCAATGACATGTCTGGTCTCAGTTCCTACATTTGAACCCTCTTCCCAGACATGATTCTGCTGGATGGTTAGACTAGGACTCAGATGTGGATTACGCATCCGATATCGTACTTGATGAAGTTTTCAGAGAAAGAGACTTCAAAAGAGACTCGGAAAATGGAGCAGAGCACTTTGCAGTGAGTAAGGTGGGAATATATTATTTTAAGGAAAGTTTATTTTAAAATTCCATCAGATTTGGAGTTAGAGCTAATTTATACTTTAAAGCATGAGAGGTTTATTTGTCAAAAGTAGAGCTTACATACTTAACTATGACTGTTCATATCTATAAACATGTATCATCCAAACTCCTAAATTCTTGCACTTACTAATATCCTGCACTTTCTGAATATCCTGCACATAGATCAGCTGTCAGTGATACAGAGAAGACCCTTATGCCACATTTAAACACATCACTTCTCAGATTTGTTAAATATCTCTTTTGTTATTATGAAGAAAGAAAAATGTGAATGTCTGGTTCACCTTCTCTTAACCATTCATAACTTACAGGTATCTAACATTTTGACTTCCATTTACCTCCTCTGAACAAATCCAGGCTTCCTTTCTCTTGTCAGATAGAAGTCGGAAATACATCTAATATTTTTGCTCATTTGTCCCAAGATCTTATATTTGCCTCTTAGATCTTTTTTGTAATAAGGTTTTATCCACTACCATTGTGGTGAGGTTCATCAAGTGATATATTTATATGTGTTTTTACAATGTTTCCCATATTTTTCTCTTACAACTATTTATATGTGCCATCATTTTCTTTTCGTATAATAACATATCAATATCGTACATCAAAGAGAAATTACAGTTTGAGCCTGGGTATGCAAATTATAATTTGTGTTATTCTTTGGAGTATATGTGACTTCACATTTATCAGCATTTAGTTCTACTAGTTTAAAATCAGTATTTTTCTTAACTCTTCTCAGATTAATCTATATTTGATTACTTGTCTATACTTGATTAAGCCAAACGCCATCATGCTATTACAATCCATGCCACCTATTCTCCAAATCTTGCCACAGGACTGAAAGTAGATCTAAACTAGGCATGGGATGAAGCCCAAAGGTAAAAAGCAATTCATATAATGAAGGTTGGCATATTAATGCCCGCCCTTGAAGGTGCTACAGCTTGCCAGACAGCTTTAATGTTGACATTCAAAATTCTACTTTGCAATGTTAATAAAATTCTTTCAAACCAGGGGGATTATTTTGAAACACTTCCAAGCAACCTCCCCCCAAAATATCTGAAGCAAATGCCATGGTGTGTTTTCAGACTAGTTGCCAAATGGATCCTAAGAAAGGTTGCAGTCTCTGGACCAGTGTATAGACCTCCATCTCACCAGCTAACAGTGGACATCTTTTTAATTCATATTAAAAAGGGATAAAACATAGTATTTCCTAAAATTACTTCAGCTCCCAGATAGTTTCTTAGCTTCCATTCAAGTATATAAGAAATTAAAAAAAACCAACAGACTACACCAAAGTCAAATGAATATAGTCTCCAAAGAGAGTACATCTCTCTAAATTAGGCCATTTTTCCCACTTTCTTTTCAGACACTCAACTAATGATTTCTCCTGGTTTAGCAATCTGATTTACTTTGAAGATGTGCTGTTTAAGTTTTACTCATCATAAGTTATTTAAATAGATTATTGGAAGTTATGTCTAAACATATGCTGCCATAGTTTCAAGATAATGCTTTAATATGTTTACATTTCAAAGGAGAGATTTCTGCAAAAGACAGTCAAATTGCACTAAAACATGTATCTTAAATAAATGATTAATTTATTCAGCTTCATCGTCAGCAGTTATGACACAAACTCGCAATCAATAGTGAATGCACAGAGATGTATGGAGAAACCTGCACCAAGACACATTGTGTTGTGTGGCCTCAGTCATATAATCACAGAATCATAGA